>JAFMSR010000012.1:50660427-50730393 GCA_022818135.1 Saxidomus purpurata
ATTTATAATGTTTGATCTTGAAACAACTGATGTTAGTGAGTTGGTCTTCTTTTATTAATTTTTCGTATTTCTTCTTTCAGTCAGAATCCAAATTTATACTTCAAAAAATGCTCGTAGTCCTTATATTAGCAGGAAAACAGATAACTGGCGAAACTGGTATATTCACGAACCATAACCGTTACTGTTACTCAACTTAAATATGAATTCTGTCCGTTTTATTTATGGCAATATCTCATTTCTAACTAAACCAATAAAATTTGGTTAGTAAAAGGACAAGGTGCAACTAGTAACTACTGAATACATGTTATTTCTTTTCATTACAGTTCGTAGTAGAATGATGCCACACATTACACAGATTGCAGCAGCTGAACTTCAGTCCGGCTCTAGATTTAACAGCTATGTACTTCCAAAACTACCAGTTGCAGAAGCAGCATCCTGTACAACAGGAATTAGAGTGTCAGATTCAGGGATCATGACTGTAAATGGGTAACCGGTCACAGTTGACAAAATACAAGAAGCAATAGTGAAAGTCTTAACCTGGCTTGAATCTTTTTCTGTTGTTATTATACCTGTTGCACACAATGATAGAAGATTTGATTTCCCGATTTTACTTTCGATTTTTACCGGTTTAAATGTTCAAACAAGAATATTTGAATGTGTACCAGGATTCCTCGACAACTATGCTGTGTTAGAAAAAGTTCTCCCAAAGTTGGACTCTTACAAGAATACCTTGTCAAGTCTCAACTGAACACAACATACAGAGCACACAATGCAATGGAAGATGTTGTTTCACTAGGACAACTTGTTGTTCACATAAATTTATCTGATAAAGACCTTCTGAGTCAAAGCTTTCCTCCTACAGCTGTTAATAATCAATTTAATTTTAACAAAGAAGGCAAAGAACATTCAGTCACTACAGCCATTAATCTTCACAGGTGTCATGAAGAGGCCTACATCAGAGAATGTGGCAGGATCAGGACTCAATTTGAAACATCTTGATAAAAATTATGAAAGGGATGGTGAGGGTGTACTTTTGAACACATTTACATGTAAAAACAGTGAAGGACAGACAAGAGTGACCAGTGCCAAAAAACATTAGATGAAGTTATTCCTAAACTTGCTGAATATCTAAAACAAATCAGTAAATCATAGATGTATGTCATAATTGTGTTCTTGGTATCATGTGAACGACAATGATAAACAAAGAAATCAGTTACCGTAGCAATACATGCTGCTAGTTAGAGATAAAGAGTTGTTTCTCTGTATAAGACTTGTTTTGAACATGAAATTTGTATTTCAAATGTTCGTGTATTTGGTTATCTGTTACACCGCATTGTAAGATTTGTCCGATCAAGGGCTATTTTTCATGTGATACTTGTTATTATTCAGCTTTCTCAAAAGCAGTTTGTTAATATGGCATGCAATTACTGTAAAAGGCTTCATAATTAATGTTTACACCTTACAAATTATTTTAAATGACCTACACAATCTATAAATGGTTACATTTAGAACCTTAAACAAAATCCTGTATGAATTATCGTGCATAGTAGGTCTATAATGTACCATGTAATTTGAGTAACGCGCGGTGAAAGTTTCTGTTTTTTTTATACTTTAAGATACATAGTAGATAAAATTAAGCATTGGTTGTAGTTTGTCCATTCAACCAATCCAATTTTTTACCCTGATTTGTAAGATATAAAATAAATTATCGTCCGAAATTTTACGTCCGAAATTTATGCGAATTGATATAAAGTCATCTCCTTCTCTCTTGTATGGCAAATTTTTAAGGCGTGCTTACTATTTTTGTTTTTGTCATTCATTATTTTATGTCACAGTATGTATGGATCATATATAAATGGATTCAATAAAAATAAATAGCTATTTAATTGGATTTAATGATTTTATTATTCAGTAATTATTGTGCAACAGTGGCTACTATACTAAATTGACGATATCAGATGATCTGCACGAACAAATTTCTTAGAAAGTCCAGAAATGAATGGATTTAAATATCTCAGCAATATCAGAAGCAAATGATGCACGGAAAACTACAAGTTTCAAGACAGCTTCTTCATGAAAGCGCAGCAAATTGTAATAAAACTACAAGATTATGCGATTTCCTTTTCATGCCTGTTATGGGTTGAATACCTTAATTATAGATCTTATTCTTAAAACTACCCACAAAAAAAGTTTCATGAAAAATTAAGCATAGCATGTAAGCTTGTGAATTTCTACCTCATTTTATAAATTGTAATTAGATTAATTTACATGGTACATTTCTTATACATTTAAGAATGAAACATATCTTTTCCTTTTGAAAGCAACAAACAAAAACATAAGTTGATGTCATTTACATATAAAAATCTCGACTGCTGAATTTTTATACTTTAATCAAATAATTTTATATTCTAACACTATTGAAAATTTCTCCTATATAGGCAAAGAAGGATTTGCGCGTGATATACCTACCAAGTATATAACGCTAGGCGCCCAGAACTATTTTTGACTGCTGAAATTCCCTCCCGCGTAATGTTCACAACACATCTACGAGCGTGCATGCGCTGATACGCTTGGATCGGTTTTGTTGTGAATGAATTCACGTAACCTAAAACAAATCGTATTAAAATTTTCTACACTTCCGGTATCGCCACCAATATCAGAAACAATAAAAATAAGACGAATAGCGTTTTATTTGAGGAGTAAAAAAAACAGCCAAAATTTTACGAAATGCAAGGAACGCACGGACAACTACAATTTCAAAACAGCTACTTCATGAAAGCACAGCAAATAGTACTCCATCGAGCATTTCTTTGTTTAAATTAACGTGTTAGAATGGAAATAGATATCATTTTTAGTGATATACCGGTTATTATATCACTGTGTGTCGTGTAGATGCTTCGTAATTAATCACTCAGGCCTTCGGCCTTCGCGATTAGATTACTACGCATTTACACTCCCCAAAATGATATACTAACCGGTATCACTCAAAAGTGAAATCTTTTTCCTAAACATTACACGGACTTCGCTGCATACGTTACGGGCTCAAACTGATAAGGTAACGTCTTAATATCCTCATCTCCACTCTCTGAAGATGCATAATTGGATGAAAAAAACACTTTCGCTGTTGTAAGAGTACCTGTTATCGGCCACGATTGTACTGGGTATGATGTCACTCAAGGCTAGCGATTCCGAAACTGCCGCTCGTCACTTTCCGCACAGGTGTGATATTTTGAGAACGTTATGCGCTTACGGACAGGTAACCACTCGGTATTTTCCGTCAACAATTATCCAACTTGTATAAGCTGACGAACAATATTCTAATGTTAAAACGGAAAATCGTCCATCAATGGGACCTTTAAAGACTATCGCTACAGTTTAATTATTGGCTATATATAGAATACACTTATATGTCAATGTTGTTTCAGTAAATGTCACAAACAATTATTCTTTAACAAAAAAACAAACAAAAGGATTATTTTGAGCAATTATATCACTATAACATATTTAATACATATAACTTTAGCAAAAAAATCAGTATATCAAGAAAATGTTTTACCTCCCTTTAAAAACATCCAAAAAGTGTTCAGTAAAGGTTGACTTTTAAACTGTATAAAATGCTTTCAGAAGGATACATTTTGTTACATATTATTATTAAGTGGTTTTCTATGCACAATTTGTCGAGTTAAAGTTTCATTTAGCTGTTTGTATTACGTCAGTGGCAATGAACACATAGCCTCCCCTCCAACACCATCCTCCCTAGTTTTCAATAAAGTGGTGTTTGAACAATTCTTCTGCAAAAAAGTAAGTAATTCTCATTGCTTGAATATTAAAATAAAACTTAGACAAATGAGTACAAATTTTACATATTTTTTACAGAAACTAGTTTCTCTTTATGGTTTTTTCAGTTTGAATACATTTTGAAATCTAAATTCATGTAGTGTCGTGAAATAGGATCAATTGCTTAACATTTTAAATAAAAAACAATGTTGAGTTCCAAATTTAGAGATTTATTATTGATAAACATGAGATAGGAGACATTTTCAGTGCTTTCGGGGGTATACTTCAAAAACTGTCCATTACTTCTAAATACGGCTGGTGACCTACCTTTTTATTTTTTCTATTCTGACTTGGCAGGTATTACCCTGACAACAAATGATATTTCGTAAAATTCTCATTGCTTGAAAAAAATGATGAAACTGTAGCGATCGTAAATGGAAAATTACTTCGTCATGGAGTAATTTTAGTTTTTAAAATTTGAAAAAAAAACGTATGGTGGTGGTATCTACCACGACTTTGACAAGGCTTCTCGTTAACAGTTTTCAACGCTGCTCAGTAGCCTGAAAAGTATCCACGCTGCCCGTTCGTGATTATGCACTGTGTATCTGCATAATGTAGACTGAAATTACAATCTACAATTAAATTTACGGCAGATTTAATTCAAATTTTTTTTTTAGTCCGGTTACAAAGAAAGCTCCAAAGCTAACTGAATTGCTCTCAAATACTCATCCAGATGTCATCACGCTTGCATGAGAGAGGCAGTACGTTTTTCATTGCTGCTACCATTTACAGCTTGGTGGACTGAGGCTGGTGTGGCATCATTGTCTTTGCCAAAGGACACACCTAGCGTTTGAGGTAATTGCCGTAAAAACTGATCTATCGAGGCCCACACCTGTGGTTTTCATTCTTTGCAAGATGTCTTCTCATTCTCTACACGTATCCTCTCCCATAAAAAATGAGAAAAAAATAACATTGTTAAAAGATCTATACATCTAAATTTTATTTGTGTTTTATAATACTTGTACTGTAAAACCATTAATTCTATAAAACATTTATGATATGATCTATAAATAAACAGTATATAATTGGTCCAGAGCACGATCAATGAAGCAAAATATAATACATAAGTCATGTTTTTTGTGTTTTCCCCCAGTAAATATTATTTATATATTTGGAACAGGCATTGTTTTGACTTTTACCCTTCTTAACGTCTTGAACTGAATAGAATGCTAACGGTGCCGGAATCAAAACGCTGCCGACGTCACTAAAATGACGTAGTCTAGTGAAATGTTAAGTACTGTATTAATGAAATAGCCAAAGCTTGCTTTTTTAGCATTAAATAAGCATTAGACATATCATTAAACATTTAATGACTCATTTGACATTGAATATGAAGTTATATTTACCGGAATATATCAATATTGACATCGTCTATCGCTTCGGTCAATACAAATAATAACCATCTTCTGGTGAATATCACATCATTTTCAATGCCATATGAGTCCATAATTGTATTATATTTTCTTGAGGACAAAATGTTGCAATTTTTAAGTTTCGGAGTGGTTTGTGATGTTAAATGTATTTATAACCTAATTTTACGACATTGTCAGTGCGAAAGTTACATTAATTTTAGTATGCACAAAATGGCAACTAATAGTATAAAGGTCATTTAAAGATAAGAGGATGTTATTGAATGTATCTGTTTAATTTATATCGCAACTTATGTACAATGAAATATTATTAATGAAAAGTTCTTCCATTAATAAAGTCAGTTATTTCGTAAATAAATTAAACAATGTACATTTTACATGGTCCCAAGATTGTAGTGACAGATGATACTGTAATTCCACTAATTTTAACATATATGGAATATATCAAATGGTACTTACTTTGGGTGAATTTTCAGTTATATCTAGGTAGTCACAATTAATACAAATTGTTGTCTATCTCCGTGTAATAAACAGAATTTCCAAAGAGAATAGAAGTTGCAACTGAACGAAAGGTTGCATAGTACTAGTATGTAAACTGAATCAAAACACAAAAATAATATCAAACAGGGAATGCCACGTACCAAAAACGCAGCCTCCCCAAAACGAACCCCACATCACCCAGAAGTGCACACCACCAACACACACACACGCGCGCCAAAATAGGGATTTTTCTGTTGATTAGAATTACATATAAAAATAAGACACAGCAGTATTGCACTAAAAATGTTGTTTTTTTTGTGAAACGGTTGTATCTTGAGTTACAACTGTTTTACACAAAAACATGTGAGAAATATTTGCTCATTTTTAGTGTGAAACAGTTGTAACTCACTATTTTTCATAAAACTTTTTTTCTTGAGTGGTATGATTTTTCATCTTATATTAATTAAAAGCATTAGCAAACACTGTTAATGGAATGCGGGTTGGGACATGCCAAACTTGCTAATTGCTACTTGCGGATTGCCACTTACTTTTTGATAAATGCTGGTGGAAACATGCTACTTAGTAATTGCTAATTGACACTTGCTTCTTGCTACTTGTTTATTGCTATAGCTACTTAATTGCCACTTGCTTATTGATCAATGCTGGTTGAAACATGCTACTTGCTAATTGCCACTTGCTTATCGCGGTTTTGCCAATTGTCACTTGCCACTTGCTTATTGCTAAATGCTTGTTGAAACATGCGTCTTGCTAATTGCCACTTGCTTATAGTGGTTTTGTTAATTGCCACTTGCTTATTGCCAATTGCTACTTGCCACTTGCTACATGCTACTTGTCACATGCTAATTATCACTTGCATAATTGCTAATTGCGGGTTAGGACTTGCTAATTGCCACTTGCTTGTTGTGGTTTTGCTAATTGCAAATTGTCACTTGCTAAATGTCACTTGCTACATGTCAATTGCCATTTGCTATTTGCTAGTTGGGACATGTCACTTGCTAATACTTACTTGCCACTTGCTTATTGCTAGTTGGGACATGTCACTTGCTAACTGCCACTTGCTTATTGTTAATTGCTTGTTGCCACTTGCTACTTGCTAATTGCTTATTACCTTTTGCTTGTTACTAATCGCTAGTTGTCAATCGGTTATCGGTATGACTACCTAACATGGCTAGGAAATAACGAACATAAGCTATTATTGTTTTATTGAAGTAAAATATTAAGTTTTTGATGTTAAAATGGAACATGCATACTAACAATGCTTACCAAAAATATATTATATTCAATCACATTCAAGCTTTTAATTTATACAATTTCAAAACGCGTGATCTGATTCATGTTCATGAACATTGAACATGAGTTACTATTAAAAGTAAACAAGACATCTATAATGTTATATGTATAGATTATATATGTTATAAGTTTATTATGTATTATTAATAATATTACTGGAAACTTATTTAATATAAATAATCTTGCAGCTGAAGCCTGAACAAATTAGATGAGCAAACACCGAGCATGAACCATTATCTGATCATTTTATATTTAATATATATATTTTTTTATTTAACTAGATCAAATTCATACTTTATATAAATTCGTGTTTGTTCTAAATATGTGATATAATATGAGTAGACATTCTTATACAATTTTACGCAATCAATTAAATGTGCGGAAATTTGATACTCGTGTTCGTAGACTACCAGAAACATCGAACATGAATCATTTTTATAATATTAATGAATGAAAGATAAGATAAGATAAGTTTTATTTTCAGTCGGCAAAAGTAATAAATGGGCAAATCTGATACCACTTGTTAACAATGCGCGGGAGATTCATGTTCTTGGACGGAGATGAAAACACAAACACAAACATGAATTATGACATGAACAATTACAATGGCAACGATATTTTGCTATCGAATTAAAATGATTTTATATGTTAAAATTATTATGACAGCCATGTCATCGATGAACAAGTAATAGCAACTATTTTGTTTAATTCAATTATCCACTTAAATTTTAGCGCAAATTGTACGTTTCTTAATCAGACACATGTCCTACATGTCTATGTAGACCCATGACGGTGAACTGATGAAACTAATGCAGAACGGTACGTTTGGTGCTGTTTTTGCAGATTTGGGTAATTTTCATAATTAAAGAATAAATTTCATTCTATATTTTGAATGCATAAATTTGTATTGCAAGTGGAAATTAGCAAAAAGCAATTAGCAAGTGGCAATTAGAAAATGATAATTGGCAATGAGAAAATGGCAAGTAGCAAGTGGCAATAAGCATGTAGCAATAAGCAAGTGGCAATTAGCAAATGCCAATTGGCAATTATCAAGTGGCATGTCCCAAGTAGCAATTAGCAATTAGCAAGTGGCATGTCCCAAGTAGCAAAAAGAAAATGGCAGGTGGCAATTAGCAAGTGTCCCAATTGGAAAATGGCAAAAAGCAAGTGGCATGTCCCAACTAGCAATAAGCAAGTGGCAATAATCAAGTGGCATATCCCATGTAGCAATTAAGTATAAGCAAGTGGCAATTAGCAAGTGGCATGTATCAGCAAGCAATTAGCAAGTGGCAAGTGACAATACGCAAGTGGCAAGTGACAATTAGCAACTAGCAATAGGCAATACGTAAATCGAAAATAACAAGTGACATGTCCAAACCTGCAATCAGCAATAAGCAAGTGGCAATTAGCAAGTAGCAATTAGCAAGTGGCATGTCCCAACCCGCATTCCATAACTGTTTGATAGTAATGATACAATTTATCACGCTAAAAAACATGCAGTTTTCTTTCTCTTTCCTGGGCAGTTTTGAAATATTGAGTTACAACCGTTTCGCGCTCAACCATCGATTTGTAGGCCAAGGTCAGCGACCACAGAACGTTTAATATCAATATTACAGCACATAAAGTTTATATTATGATGAATTGCTTATTTTAGTTTGTTTTTCTATGTAGTCTTATCTGTATCTGTATTTTATTAGCTTGCTTGCTTAATGTGATAATATCATTACTTATCTAAAAATTTAATATTTGCTATTTTTTATGACTATTGCATAGATGGTATTTGTTACATTGTATGTGTAAGGTCGGTCAAAAGTTATAAATAGTTTAGGTCTTTCTGTGTTATTATAGGACATACCGACAATAAGTAACCTTTGTTTTGTGTGTATTGTATTGTGTCCTTTACATAAATTGTCAAATCTTTGACAGTAGCGCAAACAAAGTTGAGAAAAGGCCATACCAAATTGTTTCTTCGTTTACACAGTTGAGGTAAGGTGGTCAACTCTCAAATTTTAACTAGGCGCATGTTTTCTTTGTAAAATCTTTGACAAGGACGTACGTAAAAGTGTCGATAGCTTTTAATTCCTTCTGTTTTGAAGGAAATAAAACAGTAGACACAAATCTCACTGTTAAAATATTTAGTGATTGCCTCACCTTAGGGTACAGGGGTGACTATCTCGAAACGTTTACCTTATATTAAGTTGCGACGGACTTTACGGTGGTGTTAAGGATGCGCTAAGGTAACACTATTCCAGTAACTCAAAACACATCTTACCGACGCCTTAGTGATACCGTAACTTACGACGTCGTAAGAAGATAAGGTCAGTCTGTATAATGCATAAACTCTAATAATGGCATATTGAAAGTACATAATATTGGCTTAGAAAACACAACACCCAATTTATTTATACGCAAGAAGGGCTGGCATGCATTATGTCTCGTTCCATCAGACGGGAGACATTGTTTTTCTCCGTGCCGTCTGTACGTTGGCCCGTCCGTCGGTCTGTCAACTTTATATGGTGCGCTCTTCATCTTCAATCCACTAACTGGATTTTCATCAAACTTAGTGCAAAGCATCAGTATGAAGTCTAGTTGAGAATATTGCAAGTTTGGGTCAAATGGTGAAAGGTAAGAGAGGCCTGAAAATTGAAAATTTTGTCCGACCTTTAATTTCAAAACGTCTCGTTGGATTTAAATCGAACTTGGGAAACATCAGTATGAAGTCTAGTTAAACTTATGGAAAATTGGGGTCATGTAGTCAGATGTCAAGGTTACAGTGGTCTGAATCTTGAAAATATTGTCTGCTCTTCTTTTCAAATTCCCTTGTTAGATTTTCGGATTTTAGTCAAACCTGGTGCGAAACATCAGTATAAAATGTAATTGTGCACATTACAATTTTGGGTCATAATGTCAAAGTTCAAGGTTGCAGGGGGCATGAAACTTGAAATGTTTTTCCTTCCTTCAACTCTAAAACTCATTGCTGTATTTCATCAAACATGGTCTGAATGTAGTTGGGAATATTATAACTAAGAGACTTTTGTCCAGTGAGTTTAATTCCTTCATGATGGCCGAGCATATGGAGGAGACGTGTTCTAGTTTAGATCTAGAGGAGTATTTCTTACATTAAATGCAGACGTCTTCTTTTAGAATATCTTGCCAGCATGCACTAGATTTCTCTGCAATACAACGGTCTTTGGATAAATTACTTTTCGTGCAAAGGTAGCGCATCTTTTCATTTGGTTTAGGTACCTAACAGCTGCAGAATTCCAACGGAGTCGTCAAGATATCCCAATGCATCGTGCAGATGCCACTTGCACACAATCATTTCGAAAGATCTAATAGTTGGCACCTTCAAATTTAAGCCCCTCTCCCACCGCGGAAACAAGCATGTGACTATTCGAGATTAAGTAAAGTTTGCAGGGAGTAATTGCCATAGTGTCCTAATAATAATTTTACTGAAAAAGATTTATATATTATGTGATTTTCTGTACATTAAAAAAATTGAAGCAGCATGGTTGTTTCCTTGTGCTAAAATCACAATTTTATAGTAGTGGTGAGTAATATATATTTTAGAAAATGCTTACACAGTCATCTTCAGCTGAACGCACGAGCAAACATTTTGCGATGATGCAACCAACCCGTTCTTATGTGATTATGTCCGTCAGCCCGCCCGCACATACCCTTTCTTCATTAGGGTGTTGAGTTTCAGAGCAACTTTGCATTACGTATTTCAGTTCATTCCATCATGTATTATGGCGGTAAAACATTGCATAGAAGAGTAAAAAGGTAATAGTAACACCTACAGGATTAGCTCACAACGTCCTTTGTTCGTCTGTATGTCCGTCCAGATGCATTATTTAAACCCAAGTGTCACTTACAATTTCGTTGTACTTAATGCAGGCCTAATTCAGAGTTTAAAGTCCTTATTCCTGAAGTTTAAAGCGTTGGTGAAATTCTTTCCCATTTCCTAAACGTATTTCATTCTATAGAAAATGCGAAGGCCAAGCTATAAGTGGTATACACATTTCGTATATGCATCCGCTTGCATTGGCGAACACAGCTTTTCCGGAGCTGCAGAAACTTTAATTGAACACATGCTCCAAATTTATCTTCCGGGGCAGCGCCATAACTATCTTTATGCATTGATGAAAATTAAACTATGATGCCGCGGGAAACTTATGTACAACCTATTTACAGTCTCTCTCTGGGAGATTTCTGGAAAATAACAAAGATATTTGAAAACAGGAAAACCTACTTTCGTTTTTGAATAGGCAAAATAGAATTTATTAATTCTTTTGTTAAACTCAAATTTTCAACACAATATGGTCAAATTCAATGCAGTATGTCATATTTTTCCTTCTGAGAAGACACCCGTTACGATTCCAGATTTGAAAGAAAATTTGATTTGGTGTTAGTAATGGACCTTTAAGGCTTACGGTGTTTTACAATTAGTCACCACTGGTTTTTAAAGTCAAACTGATAGAAATGTGTCTAAGCATGTATTCAGCTGGCGGAAGAATTTTAATTGGAATTTAATGTAAAATACATTGTTCTTAGAAACAAAAATGATATCAACTGACTTTTAAAATTAAATGTTTGTGTTGTGAATTTCATTTTGGAAATTAAATATATATCATTGACCACTGAAGTAAAGTACGAACTAAACTTTGAAAATATGTGCAAATGCTTTTTCAAAAGAGATGAATTTAGACATGTAGAATGATACCTACGAGATCTTCATGTGCAAATATAACCTTTTGAAAAATATGTTTTCTAATAAATAATACAAATATCCAATGTGTTATGCATATGACATCATAGGGTGAATTTAGAACTCCTGCAAATATCTGTTTGTTTAGTTATGTCTATCAAATAAACTCAAGCGTATAACTTGTTTTGTCTTTCAGATTCTAAAAGATTAATTTAGTAGTGCAATACCCATAGTTTTGTAGTTTAGGAAGTGTTGTCAAATACCGTAGTCAGTGTATCTAGACGAAATTAGTAATTTCATTTAGATAAACACTTCAAAATAGTCTGTTTTGCAATTATCAGTAATAAACCACACCTTCTCTGCTTTCTCCGCCATATTTCAAAAGATAAACAATAGCCATATATAAACAATAGCCATTTTGTGCTGATAAGTTATATTCCACCTGCTGTCCTTATATGTCCTATATCTGCTGTCCTTATATGTCCTATATCTGCTGTCCTTATATGTCCTATATCTGCTGTCCTTATATATCAGTATGTCTGATCAGTCATCATTAACCCCAGAGTTTCTTTATACTATAACGCTCTACCGAATGGGCCCGCGCCCAACGTAATCAAGGTCCAAAGATGGTATGAAAAGCAAATAGAACTCTGGGATCATCCAAGCAAAGTTGTGGCTAGAGAGCAGAGAGTACAGAGTAAAAAGTAGAGAAGTAAAATGTAAGTAGTGATAAAGAACTGTGAAGTGCACCGGTATAGTGAGTTATTTTTTATGTTTAAGACCATATAAACAAATGTATGACTGCGCAGTCCGTTATTCCTATTTCGTTTGGGAATCAGCTAGTTGACCTTTGAGCCCCAGCAGTGCATGATTCCTTACTCCCAAGATTCAACAAGAAGAGTTTATTAATGATAATATTACCAGTGTAATAATATAGTTATACTTGTGTTTGTGACTATTCGGTTGAATTTGCATTTATCTCGTACGCTACTGATAATGTGTGTTTAGTATTGTATAGTTTATTTATATTATATTGTCCTACATTTTGCATTAAAGAATAATTTTCTAAGGTTTCAAACCCTGTACACTGCACCTAACTGTTTCCAGCACAATTTCGGATAACACGTCATCAATTCTGCTGATTGTAGAACCATTGATATAATGTAGTGTACGGAAGTCTAGAAAGATATTGTGTCAAAAAAACAAACAATTAAAAGTGCTTCTTCAAGAGATATTTGAAAAATCTCTTTTGAATTTACAATATTCTGTTCACTTCTACTCGTCATATTAATTGTCTGTCGAATATTGTACAGGTGTTTGTAAATACAATCGCCAGTAAGTTTTGTTTTTGTTTTCAAAGCATAATCTTTTCATCCTGATACGCACCAGCTTATCAACGTTACGCGTCGCTTAACATGCCTGCGTGGTTTTTTAAACATCAAAAAACTACACTATCGAATCGAGAATGACTATAGGGACCTGGTTGCACGCATATGTTTTAAATGGAATACTAAATAATTCCAGTCTTTTACGAAAAAACAATTTCCGCTTCTTGTACTAATAGTTCAGACAAGGGAGGACGGTCGCTATCTTTTTACCAAGTGAAAGCGAACATCCCTATTTAACGGCATATTAACGGCCCTCACGGCGACATGTAAATGTGTAGATTGCGGCCTAATTTCAATACGGAAGTTAAAATCATTCAACTTTACTTTATTCCATACCATTATTTCTTGTCAAAATTAACTGAAATAAGGCCGCAATCAATACATTGACACAATATACCATCGCCGTATATATTCGCCGTGAGGAGGAAGAAGCTAAAATTTGTTTTCGTAAAAGAATGGACATTTGTTTAGTATTCAATTTGAAATATATTTGTGCAACCAGGTTCCTACGGAATGATTCTATAGCGCAGTTTGATAGCGATCTGATTTCTAAACGCTCAATCGTTGGTTCAAACCAAGTTGTGAGGACTAAATTTTGTTTTCCTCTTATAATATAACAATGAATAAGACATAATTGATACAAAACGTTTGAAACGTTTTCTTTGGACTAAATGAAAATATTCATGAAAGTGAAGCATGAAGTAGCTTCGCTCTTTCACACGGTTATGGTAGTAAGCGTCATAGATGATTAATCTTCTCATTTTTGCAGTGCTTGTATTAACAAGCACTGTTGTTGTAAAACCGCTGGCGAAATATTATTGTTAAAATCACATAAATTTCGTTGGTAAAATAATAAGTTGTTATAGCACAGCCGGGAAGACACAAGACTGTCACACAAGCGATCCGTGTTCGAACCACAAAAGTACCAAACTATTTTTTTTTTTCAGTTATTAAGTCATCTGGAAAAAAGTTAGGAAAATTTATTATTGGAGTATTGTAATAAAAAATTAAAAAATATAAAAAAATGAATAAATAATCGGAGTTGTACATCTGTGCAAATGGTGTTACATATACTGAACAAAAAAAGAAACATCCGATTTCTTTACATATAGTTTTAACGTTATAAAAATAAATCAACATGACCAATGCCCTACACATATTCGGGCGAACGATTCTGTGTCAAATAAAACCAATTATAATTGGATTGTACGCATTACAAAAAAAGAAAAAGTGAAAATAGATTTTCTCATGCATGCACGGACCAGTATAATCCGTGTTTATAAAATCAAACCTTTCAGTCTGATTTTATAGACTTTGTTGTCAATAAGAAAAAAACGTTGAAAAAAATTTTTTTATTAAGTTTTCTTTCTTTTTGACATGCCTAGAATTCCCTGACATGGCATTCCCTGTTTGATATTATTTTTGTTTTTTTTCCACCGATTTTACGTGAACGTGCAATCGGCATGCTTAATGCTGGTATGGCGACGAATGAGGTTGCTATGGTTGTTGGCAGTTCTAGTCGTGCTAATCGAAACCTTAGGCAACGTTTTCAAGCAACAGGGCGTACGGAAGATTTACCACGTACTGGACGTCCGCGGGTCACAACGCTCGGTCAAGACCGCTATATGATGCAGACACACCTACGCAATCGTTTTCAAACTGCCACTGCCACTGCTGCTAACACCCCTGGTACACATAACATCCGAATATCTTCCCAAAATGTATGCAATCGACTGTGCAAGTGTGGTCTACGTGGACGTCGTCCTTACGTTGGCTGTGTATTGACGCGACGTCACTGCGAAAATCGTGTTAATTCGGCCCGTACACACCATTGCTGGATAAGGCAACAATAGAATAGCGTTCTCTTCCCCGACAAGTCGAGATTTTGCATTCATCGAATTGATGGCAAGGTTCGAACACCTGTGGGATAATTTAGACCAGCGTGTTAGACGTCGCCCTATTCCACCTTCGAACATCAATGAACTTAAACAAGCCTTAATGCAGGAGTGGAACAACATTCCACAGGCCGAAATGAACACACTTGTCGGTTCTATGCGCCAACGATGCCAAGCAGTTCTCAATGATCAAGGTGGCCATACCCGGTATAAATGTGCGATTTTGGTCTATGACCCCTACCACCTTTAATCAAACATTTCATTAGTTTTCCGTGAACGTAGAGCAATAAAAAATTACACACAAATTCAAATTGAAATACTCTTAGAATACATATAAAAATAATTTAACCCTTCTTTTCATATTTACGTACATCTGCACTTAACCCCAGCGGAAGTTACTTATTTTGTTCAGTGTATTTGATTTAATGCGAGCCATTAATTTTATTTTCATACTTAGGATTGTTCGTTTTATTGTATATTTTCAGGTTGTCAAGCTTCAGGAAAATTGTTTTGTTTGCAATATTCTTTTGTCATTTGTGGACACTTTACAGATAGAAAGATAATGCAGATCGATGAACAAATCCTGCCTGGTTTTCTTTTACAAAAAGGACTATTCCTTTAAACCCAAAAAAGAGGCTATAGTATCTTAAATTAAACATCCCACAAACAGTTGCATGCATTGTGAATGTTGCGGAATGTCAAAACTAGCACGGTTCATGGACAATCATCTGAACCCAAAATAAGTTGATCAAGCATTTACCATGATTAATAACGCTGAACGGACTTTCGCCGTGTTTAGTAACAATTACTTATAAAACATACATAGAAAGTCAAAATTAAAAGTTTAAGGCGACAAAGTGTCGTGCACCAACGATGCAGTTCCTAATACTGCATAAATATTAAGCATGTCAGGCTTCTTCCAAATCAACACCATTAGTGCAGGACAATGGTTCTGCATTATATTAAAAACCTCGGTGTTTCCAGAATATCCCCGGTAGGTCAGAATCAGCTATCAGTTTCTCAAGAGCTACATTTGCAGCAATAACTATTTTATTATAATCATTGATACCCTTTCGATGGAGCAATACCTGAAGTATGACAGCTATACGTACATTAAAACCCGATAATAAATAATTAGCATAGGTAAATAAATCTCTTGTAAACGTATCAGGGTGCCGTTTTATCAACATACTTACGCCAACGTTTTTGCGTAAGTTCCTTGTAACTGCTAATTTAGGCGTAAGGAGCGTTTTATCAACAGCTGGCGTAGAAACTGGCGTATATTACGCACCATGTCAAGAGCAGGCGCAAGTACGTACGCAAGTCAAAATCAAGATGGCGGCATTCGTCGATTAAAAAAAAAACTCTTCCTATAGAACAATTTACCTTACAGTAGTGGATGGTGTAACACCTTAAAACAATGATTTTTACTACCAACTTCACGGTAACCAAGCAAGCGAAATGATCGGCAACAAAGGTAAAATAATTTTCTGTGCAGTATCATTTTTACTAACTTTATAAAAAGTGGTTTACCATAAACCGGTTTAAGCTCCCCGGTGGTGTTTTTGCCACTGACCGTTCCAAGGCGGTGCCCCACTGTGTTCCTTTGATTGTTCGTTTTGTCCTCGTGTGTATGCTAGTGTGTGTTGGTAGTGTATATGTGTGTGTACATGATTGTGTGTGTGTGTCGTGTGTGTGTGCGCGTGTGTGTGTGTGTGTGTGTGTTGGTGGTGTGCACTTCTGGGTGCTGTGGGGCTCGTTTTGGGGAGGCTGCGTTTTTGGTACGTGGCATTCCCTGTTTGATATTATTTTTGTTTTTAAGTGATTCTACATTTTGTAGAAATACTTTTTAAACATTTGTATTTGTTTTTAAAGATGGATGAACTTCAAATTCCCTAAGAAACGTCTGCATTTCCCCCATTGTCTTCTGTTTCTGCGATCCCGGAAGAAACAGTTTGTTTGCACAAATCATCCAAATTCTGTGGTGTATTTAGAAATGATTTAGGGGTTGTAAATGTAATTAAGAACTATTATTTCTCTAACATGGAATCAGCTTAGCTGCTTACACAGCTAGAAATTACATTAATAGAAAAACCAAACGGGAATTTGAAGAGTATGAATAAATTAACTTTTTCTGTGATGTAACTTAATGAGAAAACATCTACCACGTGCAGGATTCGAACCCACAACCATCTGCTTGCAAGTCAGACACTTTAATCAATTGAGCTAACCGGGCTTTTGGATACTCTGGTCCTACGATCACTATACACTCTTCCACTCTTTATCTGTGAAGGTTTTGACCATTCAGTGGAACTGTATAGCTGTTGAGCGGGGCATCGATGATAACCCCTGCAAATACCGCCTGCTGCCTGGTTCACTAAGAATCTTCCACTAACCTTATAAGTTTAAACTGTTGTTTTTAACCTCGTCATCAATGATGTAACTTAAGTGTAGGATTAAAACCCAGGACTTTCTGCTTGCATGT
Organism: Saxidomus purpurata; assembly: GCA_022818135.1. Lineage (NCBI taxonomy): Eukaryota > Metazoa > Mollusca > Bivalvia > Venerida > Veneridae > Saxidomus > Saxidomus purpurata. The sequence goes on from JAFMSR010000012.1 coordinate 50,677,902, forward strand.
CAGACGCTCTAACCGTCTGAGCTAACCGGGCTTCTGGATACTTTGATGCCTAGGATCACTACATCTGTATTAATAGTTTCTGTCATGAGCACGAGGTTCAGATCGAAATATCCGTCACTAAGGGTAACTGTTTTGGCGGGGATGAGGCTCTGTCGAGTTCCCGCAAAACAGTTACCCGAGGTGACGGATATTTCCATCTGAGCCAAGTGTCTCATGATGAAAACAAAAAAACAAAAAAACAAAAATAATATCAAACAGGGAATGCCACGTACCAAAAACGCAGCCTCCCCAAAACGAACCCCACAGCACCCAGAAGTGCACACCACCAACACACACACACACACACACACACACACACACACACACACACACACGCGACACACACACACAATCATGTACACACACACATATACACTACCAACACACACTAGCATACAAAGCATACTTTTTCTTGCATACCGTCTTGTACTTTAAAGAAGATTTCTAAATGCAAAGTTATCAAAATGATAAATTATCATTTTCCGACGTTGTATTTAGGAAAGTGACGTCACAATGTTTAAAACGTTACATCATAAGTAATTCACGAGATTCGTCTGGCATGGGAGGGGTGCCAGACCGGTTTTTCCAGCATGGGCAAAATCACAGGAAATACCGATCCGATATGCAAGAAAGATAATATATGAGTTGCTTTTGTATTAAAATGTATAATAATGAGCTGGGACGGAGCTGGCCGGGCCCAAACCCCGCGTGACATAGCTACAATAAGTAATGTCAATGGTCATGGGTTAGAGTCACTGTTCTCCCCAAAGTTACTTTATAATATTAGCATACAGTGCAGCATTTGGACTTTTCACCAAGCAAAACTCAAAAACCTTGTATCATATATTAGAGGGTGAATACCATTATACAACACTTGTACTTCCTAGCCATTGAGCAAGCTTTTATGGTGGCATGGTAGAGTGTCGGCTTAACAAACGGAAAATCCTGAGTTTGAATCCTGCTTGCATGTGGTTGATTTTCATGATTACATAGAGGTTATTTGTTTGTTTTGAGTGGATATGGAATATATCTCACCGAGAAGTGATACAATTGTAATATTTTCACGAGCGCGAAGCGCAAGTTAAAATGTGAAAATTGTATCTAGTGCTGCAACATGATGAGCAAATGAGGCCTATTTCTAGAGGTAACCGGGGCACCCAATACCACATTTTGTATTATATATCAAAATGACCGCTAGAGTCTGTAGTTTCTGAAACTGCTTGTTGCAGTTGCCAAATCCGTGCCGCAACATGAATATCTGGGTGTAATTTAAGTTACCCCTAAAATCTGAAAACGAAAAAAAAAGTTCACACTGAGTTATTACTCTTGTAACACATGCTATATTAGTAATTACATCATATTTGATGATAACAATTTGTGTACATAAAATCTATCCATTCAAATTCTGTGTTTGACCACAGTAATACATACGAGTGCCATGTACTTTACATGACCCTACGTTACAAAATATTTTTAATGTAGTTTTTGTCATTTGTTGTAATAAAGTTTAAATATTGGTACTGAACAATGAAATAATCAATTAAGTCACACATTTTCTTTCTAATGAACACAGATAAGAATCTATATAACATGTACTTTACGCTATATCAATGTAATAATACGTTACTTTTGATAACATAATATTCAGAAAAATGACAACATTGACGACAACTGCTTAACTTATAAAATACTGTTGATATATGACATTTGCGAAATGATTAACTCCAACACATTTTATGAAGTGAATAAATCTGACATATGGAGCAGTGTACTTTACGTTACTTTACGTTACTATAAGATAGAAGTGCACTATACAATAGCCTTAACTATTGAGGTGCAAAGTGCATATTTTCGCATTTAAATGGTTTTAGTAATCTTTATAGTAGTAAAGATAAGAACTGATACAAATGCCTTTCACATAATCGTTCAGCTCAACAGATTTAAATTCTAAAAACATCTTACATGTACATTTAGTACAGCAGATATATGACGGTTTACTATGATACCATCCCAAGCATTAAAATACAAGTACATTGTATATAAATTATTCAAACAGGTTCTAAAAAATTAAAGACTCTCACACTTATCACAAGGGTCAATACATGTCATTTCCCATGGTTTCTTACGCTGTTGTCATCAGTCGGATCTTGCTGTGTAATTTACATGACTCTGCATTACTAAATCAATATCATAGATAGTTTATACTGTAGTTCATTTATTGGTATGTATTTTCATTTAATGACAAATCATAAAATGCTGACATGTGTTTGAAGTTGCTTACACCCAACTTAATTTGAGAACAAATTGTGTCAAGAAGCACTGAAATTTACATTACTTTACGTCATATAATAAATAAAAGGTAAATATCTATGTAATGAATTGTAAGTGTCTGGCAAGAATATGCTAATTTCGAGTTACTGCATAAGAAAAAGTATCGGTTCGAAACTGACAGTTGGACTTTTGCACACTGATTGTAGTTTATACTTAGTTGCTAGCCATATGCAATATTGAAAAACAAGATGATTTTGGTTATAGATGTATAACCGTCAAATGAATAGAACATATATACAATTGAAAAAAAATAAACAAATGATCATATATCGAGTAACGTAAACAACATAATTCTACTGAAGCATTTTGCAGGACAAGATGCATAACATTTTAATATGCATGGTGGTAATTTAAACCTGTGTATAAAGACATATGTTTGGTTAACATGTATCAGTGTGTATCTTCATTTTATCAGTGTTTAAGTGCACTCGAATGAATGGTTCCTTTTAAGTGACTACTTCCTTTGTGTTCTTATTCCACCTAGAATAAGTACCTTGTTAAGGAGCCCATTGATTGGTGAAGAATTTTACTATCCCACAACCTTTTATAATACGGATTATTTAATATTTAGGTGAATGTATGACATTGTAGCTTTACTACTGCATAAGATTTGAAAGAGTTATGAATCAAAACGTTGATTTAGGTCCGTGGTTAAAAGTAGTATTTTGTATAGTATATACGAATTTATTTTAGTTCGATTGCGAAGAAAAGAAAGCTGTGTAGCTTATTTAAACGCTCTCGAACACTCATTCCAGATCTTATCACATTCGCGAGAGAGAGGCAGCGAGTGTTTCATCGCTGCTACCCATTTACAGCTGGGTAGACTGAGGCACGTGTGGTTTCAGTGTCTTTGCCCAAGGACACACCTCGTGCTCCGGCTGGGATTCGAACCCGGGACCTCCCGTTCCGGAGGCGAACGCCCTAACCACTGAGCTATCGAGGCCCACAGTATTTTGTAGTTTACATTACCCAGAAATGTACGATAAAATGTATTAAAATCTGAATTATCAAATTTATCAATGCCTGTATTGTTTACAGATAAAGAATTCCAGGAATTTATTTTTGAATTGAAATTGAAACGAGAGCATTTTGTTACATGTTCGGCTGTGCTTAATTTGCTTTCATAAGTTTTCATATAATAACATAATATACATTGCAAAGTACGACTGACGGTTAAATGAATGGAGTGCTTAACATTTAATGTGCATTTAATGCGCTGCTTGGAATAATTCAGTGGTACATGCATTAGTTTATCATGCTTACTATATATACATATATAAGAATGTTTAATTCTTATCACTACTTGTAACGTTATGTTACAATACCATGAAATTAAGTATGCAGTAAGCTTAAAATAATGGGAGATGAACTTCTTTTCATTATCACACAACGGGAAGAATTCACTTGAATTGCACCATAATAATGAGAAGTAATGCACTTTGTATAAATAATCCGGTACTTCGATTAGATGATATAAATTCACAAAAGTTACCTACTGTGAACCTGATGTATTAAGTAAACAGCATTTAGCGTAACAGTATATGTAAAATATGATGTATAGTATCGTAAAGTAATGTAAATTATATGTGTGTCACATTCAATTAATGAAATATGTTTAGCATTTGTCAAATTTAATGGACCAAGAAGGCTACGTTAAAAATATTTGACACACTCGTATATATTATGGTATTATGCCAATATCGGTACTTAACAAAGATGTAATCAAATTAGTCACACATAATCATCCTTATGAACATGGGTTTTAATCCTTATTGTCTGTACATTGTATTATATTATTAATAAAAGTGTTACTTTTGTACCTAAAAAAGTCATGGGAAATCACAAAGTGTTCAAAGAAAATGTTGATCCATTAAATTTGACAAATCCTAAACATATTTGTTAATTGAGTGTGACATAATAATTTAATATTATATAATTTAAATTACTTTACGATACTTTAAGAATGAAGGTGTACTTTACTTTTTAATAATAAGTCATAAATAAATAGTTTCTTATTTTCTATGTTCATGTTGCTTGCATATTTGTAGCCACTAGCCAGTGAATGAAATTGTATATATTACGTTACCACTTATATATGATACCCGGCTATATTGTCGTATATGACATTGAAATACATACAAATACAAAAACATCTTAATATCATATAATCCGTGAAAAAACATTTTTTATTGGTTTCCTCCATAAATATTACATCAAAGATCTTGTAATAGCTGAATACTGTTATGGGTACCCATCAAATTACAAAATCACACTAAAAAAAAAAAAAAAAATTACCTACCTACCGACCCATCTTTTTTCATCATGTTACAGGAAACAGAAATATTTCGGACTTATAAAAGGTTGTGGGATAGTAGGAGTCTTCCACAATCAATGTGCTCCTTAACAAGGTACTAATTCTAGGTGGAATAAGAACACAAAGGAAAACGTCACTTTCAGGGAACCTTTCATTTGAGTGTGTGACAAAATGAAGCTACAGGTACACACTGAAACAATTTAACCACACATATGTCTTTATTCACAGGTTTAAATTACCACCATGCATATTAAAAATGTTATGCATCTTGTCCTGCAAAATGCTTCAGTAGAATTATGTTGTTTACGTTACTCGATATAAATTGATGAATAAAATAGAAAAAAATCAGATAATATTAATAAAATATTGTGCATAAGTGTTGATTTTTCATTATTTTCTTTTATTTGCTAGCATTAAGATATTCATATTTTAACTTAGTAATCTTCTCAGTTATATCTCATTGAATGCTCATTTATCATGAGAAAACGAAATATCAACCAAATGATCATTTGTTTATTTTTCAATTGTATATATGTTCTATTTATTTGACAGTTAAACGTCTATAACCAAAATCATCTTGTTTTCCAATATTGCATATGGCTAGCAACTAAATATAAACTACAATCAGTGTGCAAAAATCCAACCGTCAGTTTCGAACCGATACATTTTCTTTTGTAGTAACTCGAAATTAGCATATTCTTGTCAGACACTTACAATTTATACTATAAATATTTACCTTTTATTTATTATATTACACCCAGACATATAATATTTTCTAGATTTTGTTTTTAGTTTTTAAATGTTCACGTCACAGTTTCGTGTAGAAATTACGAATATTGAACCACCGAATGTATAAGGTTGTCTTCAAAACCCATATGTGTTTTACATGTTTATGCTGTAGTGGCATTAAATTCCCATTAAGAGATAATGGGACATCTATCCTTGAATAAAATTTTATTTTTTTATTTTTTTCTGGTAATGTAGTAAAGTACAATTAACAAGAGGGTCATGCTGGCCCTATATCGCTCACCTGATTACCATTTGCTATAATAAAAGGGGTCATGATTCTAACATAATTCGTAGAGGTCAACTACACAATGCTAAGTAACATTTCAAATATCTATTATCTGCCTGTCGGCCTTGTGTTTTTTTAAAGTTTTCCCTATATAAGTCTATGTGAAATCAAGTACTTTACCCCTCTCGGGAAGGGTTAATTTTAACCAGGGATCATGATTTGAACAATCTTGGTAAAGTCCACTAGACAATGCTACATGCTAAATATCGCAGTTCTAGGCCTTGTGGTTTCAGAGATGAAGATTTCTAAAGTTATTCCTATATGAGCCTATGTAAAACCAAGTGACCACCCGGACGGGGTAAATTTTGACCCGGGGCTCATAATTTGAATAATCTTGGTAGAAGTGCACTACACAATGCTACATGCTAAATATCTCAGCTCTAGGCCTTGTGGTTTCAGAGAAGAAGATTTTTAAAGTTTTTCCTATATAAGCCTATGTAAAACCTAGTGACCCCCGGGCAGTGTCAATTTTGACCCGGGGCTCATAATTTGAACAATATTGGTACAAGTCTACTAGACAATGCCACATGCTAAATACCTAAGCTCTAGGCCTTGTGGTTTCAGAGAAGAATATTTTTTTTTTTTAATTCCTAGATAAGCCAATGTAAAACTAAGTGACCCCCTGCACGACGTCAATTTTGACCCGGGGGTCATAATTTGAATAATATTGGTAACGGTCTACTAGACAATGCTACATGCCAAATATCTCAGCTCTAGGCCTTGTGGTTTCAGAGAAGAAGATTTTTAAAGATTTTCCTAAATAGGTCTATGCAAAACTAAGTGACCACCCGCGCAGGGTCAATTTTGACCTGGGGGTCATAATTTGAACAATCTTGGTAGAAGTCTACTAGACAATGCTACATGCCAAATATCTAAGCTCTAGGCTTTGTGGTTTCAGAGATGAAGATTTTAAAAGTTTTCTTATTTGTTGCCATAGCAACCAGAGTTCAGCATGGAATGGATTTGTTTTAACAACTTTGATAGAGCTTCATGCAAGGAACATCCCTGCAAAGTTTCATCAACATTGGCCCAGTGGTTTCAGAGGAGATGTCGTTTGAAGGAAATGGTGGATGGACGGACGGACGGACGGACGGACGACGTACGACGTACGACGGACCCCGGACGGAAAGCAATCCTAATAACTCACTCTGGCACTTTGTGCCAGGTGAGCTAATAAAAAACAAGAAAAGCTTAGAAAAGCCGTCATGCAGTCAATTTATAGAACATTTATTGATTTCTACTTTCAAAAAACTGTCTGATTACACACAATCTGGAACTCATTAGGCTGTCCACTCACATTACAGTATCCGTAGGTGTCTTAAGAAATGTGTTGGTAAGTATTCAAAAATGTGTACTGTATACAAGTTAAAACATCATATACAGTGTACATGCAGGTCTGTTGAAGTGTGACATTTCAGGTAAATAAGTCCATATGTTTAAGAATAAATCATTAAGTTTCACAGATATTTTTATTAGAAGCAACCTGGTTAGTTCAAGATGTATATCACTTGATTATATAGAATTTTCTTATCAATCTCTTCTGTAAAATCATTAAAAATATCTGAAACTCTATGTAAATTTCAGTACATAGCCTGTTCTAAATACATCGCTCAAACATTTAAGCTGTCTTTTAACTAATAGAGTATGGTCTCCTTTTTAGCTTCGTGCTTCTGGTGATTTATTGTGATCACTCTGTGTATGCAATAGAGGCTGCAATTTTCATTTGATTCTCATGAAACTTAATCAGAATGACAACCTTTATAAAATCTAGATCGACATTTAAGATGGGTTATCTAGGGTAAAAAACTAGTTCACAGGTTCAAATCGTAGACAACCATTATGTTTGCAATATAGGTTGCATTTTTTATTGGATCTTCATGAAACTCGATCAGTATAATTGTCTTCATGACATTTAGGTATAGTTCGAATATGGGTCATCTGAGGTCAAAAACTAGGTCACCCGGATAAAAACCTTGTGTATGCCATACAGGTTACATTAACAACCCAATCATTATGAAAATTGGTCAGAATGTCACAAGGTTACTTCCGAGGAAAACCTTGTTGGTACTCTAGAAGTCATATTTTATAGCCAATCATCATGTTAATTGGTCAGGAGGTTTTTCTTGTCATAGTGAAACAGAATGTTTGAGTTTATGATATATAGTTTAGGGCTGAATGGTTGTCATAATTATATGGTCATAAGTAGGACTCAGGTGGGCTATATAGGGCCATCTTGGCCCTCTTGTCTCTTTAATAGAGTTTTAAATTTAAACATCTCTGTGAAATTATTATGTTGCAGGTATGACCATGGCAGTTAAATTATTAATTAGTGATAGCCGCAACGGCTGAATCATGTCTTTGAGACAAAAGGTATTTTTGGTTTGGTTCCAACTCAAATGATTAAATTGAAACACTGAGTTACATCATTGTGTAATAAGAATGCATCTTCATTAGTATGAAATTTCTAAAATACACTCATTCAGCAGTGCACTGATACACTTAATGTTCATTGGAGTGCCCACTTAAATAATAACCAAATACCAAAGTCAGATTGGTTGAAATTTTCACTATGGTTGCTCAACCAATTATTTCTAACTAATAAATGGTTACATGTGCATACCATAATAAGTCATTTACTTTCAACTGCAAATCAATTCTAGTAATGAATATTGCTGAAATAAAGTTGAACTTACGTCTCATGTTTGGTTAATTAGAGCAAAAAGTGGCCGTCTTATATTGAGTATGAAAAAAATACAAGCTATCATAATAGTATATTTATCCTGGATTTTTGTTAAAAAGTCATTGTCTATCAGTTATTTGATAAATCATGTATATCCGAACTGCCTCCCTGTGCTCTACATTGTATCTTTCATCCTTCTTCTGTTTGTCTTGTTAACCCTTAATGGAACTGGTAATATTTTTGTACAAATTTCGAAATTGTTTTACCCAACCTGGTCTTTGGGTACCTGGGCACTCATCCCAGCCCTACTGATTGTAAATAAATAGAACTGTTTGACTCCAACATGGTATTCATGTTTTTACATTCATTGATTGAGACTTTTCCAGTCAAAACTTAAGGTACAGTCAAACCTGTGTTAAGCTACATCACAATAATCATTCTGTTTCTAGCTAAATGCGAAGTTTTTGCTAGCTTTTCAGCACGTTCAAAAGGCTGATTTAGTGTAAAGAAACTGGCGCTTTATTTAGGTGATCACTCCACTATCAGCTGTACAGTATTATACTTCTAGCCTCATAATTATATGACTTGTTATACTGTTAATACAGAAATAGTTTCTGTGAAATACATTCACCCTGTTACAGTCATGTTCATTGGCACTAAAAGTGCATAAAATTTCAACTGTTAGATAAAGGCCTGCTAGAAACCATAAATGGTTCAGTCACAAGCTAATTCATTTGTCTATAAATGCGTAAGAAATTGACCTGTTTACAAATTTCAAATTGACGACACTGCAAGTAAATGTGAAAAGGTGCTTATTGCAATCTGTGCTTGTATCGTTACTGCATAATTTGTATTCAGCATTAGCCAATTGTGGGGCTACAATGTACTTAAAGCGACATACCCTCTTACTGATGTCGAATTAAATACATCTAAACGTAAATAATAGATTCTTTGGAAGTTTATTACTTCACCAAAAAGTTTCAGCTCTGCATTCTCCGTCATTATCGGTAAAATCAGCGGTTTGAAATAGACTGCAGTACCGTAAACCATTCAATAATCTATGTAGAGTTGTTGTTGTACAATTATTGGGTGGATGCGACTTAGTACAGACAGCCTCTATATTGATTAATTGTGGTAAAATGGGGCATTTTTCGCCATTGGTTCTTCTTTGAAATTGTATTTATTTATCATTTTACGTTCATTGAACACATAATCTATGTTTCGAGAATATAATGTGCTAGATGTAGGGAGTGCCGCTTTAACATCAGAAAAGAATTAACTTATTTTAACTCCAACCCATATTTTGAAGTAAAGTTTCACGCGGACATAAACAGAACCAAGACCTAGTTTGTGTTTGAAGTATATATACTAGAACCATAACTCTTACCTAGAATATTTGGTCAGTAGTTAATGACAACTCGGCCAACTTGACATTTACGTAGAAGATACTGCGAGGAAGTTCCGGTGCAAGAAGTATCATTCTACCCGAATTATTCATTAATTTCCATTTAAACTATTTTATTGGCTTGTAAATATTTAGATCACCTAGATAGGAGTAAATAAACAGCATGTTTGCTAGCATCAATATATTGGAACACTCCTGTAATTTCTAATGACAATACTGTTCATTTTGGAGTGTGCTGCGTCCCAGGCTAAATACTTTATAAAGATAAAGTATGATTTCCAAATACTGTCCAGACCCAAGTAGTTTTTAGGAACTTTAGAAGTATAATTTACTGATGCATGTTGCTTACCTCAACACAGGCCCTGATTCACTGAATGAAGAAATAGTCTTCCTATATTCCCTTATTGTCACTATATTTAAGTATGTTTTTTTATACAATAATTTCTTATTTATAATATTCGCTGTGTATAAGCGATACAGATACACGAAGAAAGGTATAAAAACTGAAACAAGCAAGATGTATGCTCAGTACCAAACTACAAATGTAAAGATAGATATATGTATCATATTGAAAATGTCAGTGTGTAAGTAGTCTGAAAAAAATCAAAAACTATACTGCAAAGTTATTTTCTTTATGTTTAATTTACATTTAATACTTAGCCACGGCCGTCACTACCCTTTTGATACATGACGCGGTCTGATTTTAAACCCACGAATTCTTCCAACGCATACAAAGCAGGCACGCACATACATCTGTATTTAGATGTAATCTTGTCCGAAAATGCAGTACAATTCAAGGTCAATAAAATACAGACATTTTACTTGTTTTGGTAACTAATTCTGCTAATTTAGTTAACTTGTGTTGATTAAATACTAGTAAAAGAAAGGAAATTCAAATGACAAAGTTGTTTTCTGATCTATACTAGTAAGATAATCTTTCTTTTCTGGCGATTTTTTTATTTGACTGTTTAGCTGCCATGCAAGTTGACATATTTGCGGTAAAATGACGTCACCGGAAACAGGTGCAGTTGACTGTGTCACGCTTTTCTTTACGATTTACTCCAAAGTTACGCTAGTGCGATTTACGCCAATTTAAAATGTGTTTCATAAAACGCTTTGCACAAAACGTAAAAACAAGAGTGCCAAACTGTCACAAAATACGCCCGTCAAGGAGGCATAACTCAGTATCTGGCAGTTCATTTGTTTTGTAAAACCTGCTAGAACTATAGAGCAGACAAGGCTAATTTCATAATTTTCGATAATTCAAGGGCAACAAGAGCACTGTAATCAAGAGCAAATGCAGAGCAATATCCACACAGTTATATGACGCTTGAACCCTAAGTGTGACCTTGACCTTGAAGTGAGCCATCCGGAACATGGCTTCTGCACATCGTCTCAATGTGGTAAACATTTGTGTCAGGTTTCTTCAAAATCATTCACGGGGTTCAAGAGTTACAGAGCGGAAGGGAAAAAAAGTCATATGACCTTTGACCCCTGAGTATGACCTTGACCTTGAATCCAGCCATCCGGAACATTGCTTCTGCACGTCGTCTCAGTCTGGTTAACATTTGTGTCAGGTTTCTTCGAAATCCTTCAAGGGGTTCAAGAGTTACAGAGCGGAAGGGAAATTGCTAACGGACAGACGGACGGACGGACAGACGGACGGACAGACAGACGGACACCGAGGTGATAACATAATACGTCCCCTTCGGGCGTATAAAAATGCGTAAGTTTATGTTACGCCAGAAAGCTGGCGTAAGTTACGCATATGTTGATAAAACGGCCCCCAGGTGCGTAACCTTCATCACACTAGTGATTTGATCCAATGTCCAAGATAACTAGATCCATACTTCTGATTTTGGAGTCTACACTATGCAATGTTTTTTGTCGAAACAATGATAAACCTTAAAAACCAAAATTCATAATCCCCACCTATTTGACATCAATCCTAATACTTGAAGCGTGCGAGACAAGTCTTAAAATGATAAACAAAAACTGTGACCAAACATGCTTACTGCCAATTTACCATAATCTCTCAGAGTTCCCTGAATAAGAACAAACTGACTTGCACGTGTGTGCACACTATAAAAAAAACACGTCATGTTAAAAACGTAACTGTATAAGCGAGAATCTTTTTAAATTCAAAATGTCTGGAGAAAGAAAAAAAAACAAAAATAATATCAAACAGGGAATGCCACGTACCAAAAACGCAGCCTCCCCAAAACGAACCCCACAGCACCCAGAAGTGCACACCACCAACACACACACACACACACACACACGCACACACACACGACACACACACACACAATCATGTACACACACACATATACACTACCAACACACACTAGCATACAAAGCAAACACACGAGGACAAAACGAACAATTAAAGGAACACAGTGGGGCACCGCCTTGGAACGGTCAGTGGCAAAAACACCACTGGGGAGCTTAAACCGGTTTATGGTGCGCACCCAACCTCACTCTTACCCCCACCATGTTCCAAAGTCACAACATTCTTCGTTTCCGTTATCTGCAAAATGGTAACTGACCAGAAACCATTCTATCACGCGTGGCCTTTGTTCTTTATCTGTTATTGATCGCGCACAGGCCGCAATATTTGTCAGACGGAGCATTATAAAACTTACTATTAATATCGCCAAGGCGGAGATAAATAAACAATTATTTGCAAAATAATATTATTTTCGGTTTGCAAGCGAGAGAAATCGCAAAACACGTTAGACGATAATGTCCGACACGCATGTTGCATTACTATTTACGCAGGCGCCACTGTAGTTAATTAATAAGAACAAAATATTCAAATGAAGCAAATAGCTGACAAAGAACAACTGGAAAGTTTATTGGACTGTATGTTTCATTACCCCACTGGAGCCTCATCTCCGAGGTATTTTTTCTTCAAACAACAGTCATAGAGAACTTTACTGTTGTCAGTTGTATTAAATCAGTACTACTTCGTTTGGACAACAAACATTCTTAGTTTTTTCTATGAATTATATTTATGTAAGATAAGCATAACTTCCCCTTAAGGGCTTCATTTCTGTAAAAATCTAGTTTCTAAATTTGTCGTTGTTATGGCAGACCGCGAGTTTCCCCTAAGAAATCAAGTCTGTTTTTAAGGCTACGCATGAGAATTCCGTGACTCATTGACGTTTGTAGAAAAAATACGGTGAAGCCATATTTCTGTGGAAATTGAGTTAAAAACGCCATCTAGCGATATATTTCTTGTCTATGTAGTACTTTTATAAATGCAAAGAGGAATCACTTATCTATCTGAAAATAAAAATATCTTATTATTTGTTAAAATATGAGAAAGTGTGAAACGAACTATGTAGGGGTGACAATTTTCAAAGAAAAAAAATGCAAATTCGACGCATTTAGCGTCAGTTGCGAAGTGCCGGCCTGAGAAATTTTTTTAAAAAGCGCTGTTGAATCTAAAACAAATTTAAATAATTTTATATACTAGTAATAGATAAGGGGGTCACCGTCTTACTTTTTGTGTCACTGAAACGTATTTGAAGTCGGAAAAAAACATGAGAAACGTTGGCTTAAAGTACAAGTTTGGGTTGATGTAACTAGCTGTTACTGACGTGTTCTGACGTTTCTTGTTAAAATAAATACCAGCGTTGTTGCTTTGTTATTTAGAAACCATTTTATATCGATTACTCAACATTAAGATGATCAAGATAATAGTTTACAGTACACTCCCTGAAACTGGACCCTGTCCGGACAATGGAAAATTTCCGGTTTTCCGAGAATTCCGGTTTTCAGGAAACTTATCAGCAGATTAAAGTTTGCTCCGAATCGGACTTCTTGACTGTTTACATGGAAACAAAGAACATAAACAATGTTCAAGACAACAACTATTTATTTCTTTTTGGGCAACAATATTCTACGCTTAGAAGAAGGTTCAGACATATTTGTTAGACTTTTCGATATGCCCGATGGTATGCAGAATGAAGAACTCAATTTAGTAAAAACAAAACAAAACCTGGGCAAGAAAATCGGCGCCAATTACATGCACAGTAACTAAAAATGATGTATTGCTGTAGTGATTAAACCCTGTTGAGATGCCGATATTTTGCTTTATTTATCATAATGTCGTATTATATATCTCTACAACAAAATATCAAAAGTTACGGCCGTATTAAATGAGTTGCGTAATTATTCAAACAACATTAGTCGTAGTCGGAGAATTTTACTATCACACATATCCCTATTTTTCACACCTTAAACATTACACACGCGAACGACAATGGCAAACAATTGAAAATAACACCTGTGTTGAGTTGATAATATTCTTCCATATTGGCGAATTTTTGGATACACAGAACAAATGTTGACACTTAAATATGACATGTAGCGTCCGGTGTTCAGGAATAAAATATTGTTCAAAATCTTTAAGAAGTCGGTAAAAGCCGTTCGGAATCCGGCATTCCGAGAGTCCAGTATTCTAAAAGTTTTATACAATGATCTCGGAGTGATGTCCCTTGGTAACAACATGTGAAAAAATGTGCTCTTGATAATTTTCTATTTTCTACAAATAATGGGACATTGTCAGTTTTTTATGTGAGATGAACGGATACTATATGGGATAACGTATAAAACAGTAGGTGAAAATTATAAATTTAGTTTGCCGTTTATCAGTTTTTGGACATACTTTATAAACCGTATAGACATGTAGATGAGCCAAAATTAGACGACATGTTTCATGCTTCGTGATTTCAAATATACATGTGAGCGAACTATAAATTATAGAGTGACCACTTGTTGACATAACGGTACAACGGTTGTGAGATTGTATCAGAGTTTATATAAAGGGATTGAAGTGGTTTTGTATAAACATATATGAAGCGCTCAGCTAATTCAACTGTGACATCGGTTAGTGATTTTGACTCTACACTTAATACATCAGAAAACGAAAATATTGAAAAAGAAAAGAAAAAGAAGAAAAAGGGGAAAAAAATCCAAAGAAAGTAAAAACAATGGCCGAAAATGTGTTTGTTGAAAGCGGCATTGAAAGCATTGAAAGCAAACTACAAGAAATAAACTCAAAACTAATTAATGTTTTAACAAAACAAGATCGCAGCTTTATACGCGACATTGTAAAAGAAACAGTTGCAGAAATACAGGAACAGCTATTGGGTTCTGTCATTAAACGAATAGAAATTCTAGAAGGCGAAGTTCATGACAAAGCTGTACAAAATGAACAGTTGCAAAAAGATATAAAAGAACAAACAAAATCAAATGAGTCTTTAAAAATCGACAATCAAGCCCTAAAGAATGCTCTCAAACGGAACTCTGAAAAAGTCAATGAAAATCTAAACGACCTTGAGCAATATGGACGTCGAAATAACGTTCGTATAACCGGCATTGATGGCGATGATGAGAAACAGACGTCAACCGCAACAACGAACTCTGTCGTCAAAAAATTAAATGAACACTTAAATCTGAACTTGACGAGTAGTATGGTAGATATTTCACACCGTGTCGGAAAATACAAGGCTGACAAAGAAAGGCCTATTTTAGTAAAATTTGTTCACAGGCAAAGCAAAATAAATGTGATGAAAACAGCAAAAAAGTTGAAAGGTACCGGAATTTACATCAATGAAGACTTAACGCATATCAATCAAGAAGTACTGGCAGCAATGAGGCGCAATGCAAAGGATAAAATCGATCACTGTTGGTCATTCGAAGGCAAATTATATGCTAGATTTATTGGGGCTGACAAGAAATTACATACAGAGGTTGTGTCCTACAAAGACTATGACTATTGGTTGGCATACAGAGCTACTGCGGAACCATACGATGACATTACACCTATGAAGCATTAAACAACTTTTGTTCCGCTGGTGATGTGTGACTGTACACAAGAGTGTTACTTAATTTAGTTACCTTCTGCAATCTCATCAATTATCTGTTTTTGGATAAATGGGCTAAATTGTTTTTGCTTAAACAAAAATATTGAAAGAGTTTAAAGTTTAAACTGTCATTGAAATTTGAATATACACGTATATCTTTATCTATTTTTCTAGGTCGCCATGATTCTTATTTCTGTCAATAAATAGGTATGTTACACCTTTCATGATATACAGATAAACATAAAAAAAATCAGAATGTATGCACAATATATACAATTTCAGTTAAAAATTGTCTGACTATCCTAGCATCTTCATTTTTTATACGTTTTAAAAAAAACAAAAAAAAACAAATAAATAAATCAGAGTGTTAACAATACTGACTATTAATCATGTCATAGTCATAATAGAGTTTGAGCTGTAATGCAAGAAAATCGGCCCAAATGGAGTTAAATTTATTTATTGTATAATATTTTGCTATATAAAATATAACGTTAAATTTTATACGCCAAGATAACTATAGGTCGTCTAACTTGCATTTTAGATTTGAAACCTATGCCACCCAATACATAAACAGCTACTTTATTAAATATTTTGTACAATTTATCGCAAAAATACTCTTGTCACTTTTAAATACACATCATTTTTTTTTAATTGTTGCTCCGGTTAAATGCGTCCAGTACATGAACTTTTATAACAATTGTTAAGTCTTGTCATATTTGTAGTTTAAATCCCAGTACGGATAAATATATTTTGCAGTGTATGTCCATCTATAAAGCTTCAATTTATATTGTGTCTTGTCATATTGGTAGTTTAAATACCAGTACGGATAAATATATTTTGTAGTGTATGTCCATCTATAAAGCCTCAATTTATATTGTGACAATGAAGTCTTATATTCTTACAACTAAATATTGTATCGACAATTAAGTAAACTTTTTTGATTAAGAAAAACATTATACATAAAACTGTTTTGAGAAGTACCATTCATCTCTTTACACATGTGTTAGTCTGAAAACAGACAGTTCAATGTTGCATGAAAAAGATGTTTTTCAACAACAGGTATTCTTTAATACAGGCCCTTTGTCTACTGACTAAAATACTACTAAGTTTAATATCGTTTTTTTCTGTATAATCACTACATATGATCCTTTTATAATTATGTTTTTTCTATCACTTTTCCATCACAAAATATTTATCCTATATATCATTAATATTTTTGATATTTATGAGAATTAGATACATGAGACATTCAGTAAGGGATTCAAAATTTTGTAATGTGTAGTATCAAACTAATCACTAACTCCACTCTATATTTCGTTTCGATAGATGTTTCAGATGTCTAATTATATTTATCATAGTATAAATTTGTGTGTTTGTATCATGTTTGTTTGAAATATGTTCGTTGATATTCTTTTCAATGACAATGTGTTTTTTTGTTTTGGGATACATGGATATATTAAACATTTGTGATTTTGCGAAAAGAACGGAAGTAAAGCAAATGATTTTAACATGGTTAACATATTTTTCTGTTTCATATGACTTATAAATTATGTACGTTTAATGTAAAGGGACTCGGCGATTTTAAAAAAAGAAAACAAATATTTGGGTGGCTAAAAAACTATTCGGTTTGTCTATTACAAGAAATTCATTATAAAAGTATTTTTGAATCAAAATGGCAACATGAATGGGACGGGAAAGTGTACTTTAGCGGGAATAGTTCGAACAGTAAAGGTGTTGGGATTCTTTTAGAAAAAAAGTGTAGAAACTTTAGATTACATTGATTTAATTGTTGGAAGATTACAGTACTTAAAAATTAGGATAGAAGGAAAGACAATTTCAATATTAAATGTGTATGCGCCAAACGAAGATGATGTAAATTTTTTCAATAGTATTGAAAAATTTATAGCTGATCATGATGATGAAACGTTTATCATTGGGGGCGATTTCAATAGGGTACTAGATGTAAATAAGGATAAGAAAAATGGTCGTTCAGATACAAATAAAAAGTCTAGAGAAAAACTTCAAAATTTAATTGAAAATCATGAGTTAAATGACATCTGGCGAATCAAAAATCCAGAGAAAAGGCAATATACATGGCATTCAAATAATAAGAAAGAAATATCTTGTCGATTAGATTTTTTTCTTATCTCAACAAACCTTGTAAATAATGCTTTAGATTGTAAAATTACAACAGGCTTGCGCTCAGATCACTCATTAGTCTATATGAATATAGATTTTAAACAATGTCATAGAGGCCCTGGTATTTTTAAACTAAATAATTCAGTTTTACTAGACAAAGAATTTCAACAAGAAATACGACATAATATCAAAGACATTACAGAACTCAATGCGGATGCGAATCCACTGGTACTTTGGGAACTGATAAAAGGCACTATTAGAAATGTTAGTATTCGTTATTGCACAAATAAAAAGAAAAATGATACGAAAGAGGAAAATGATTTGATTAAATATATTGATGAACTAGAATTGGAAATTTCAAATGGTTCCTCAAATGATGGATCAGTTAAAAATTTAAGAGAAGCAAAATTAAAGCTAGAACAAATAATAGGTAAAAGAACTTATGGAATATATTTACGCTCAAGAGCAAAACATATTGAAGGTTTTGAAAAAAATTCCAAATATTTTTCAAATTTAGAAAAGAAGAAAAGTGAAATGAAAACTATTTCAAGATTAACCGTTAATAATGAAAATATTACAGATTCTAACGACATTTTAAAAGAAACAAACAATTTTTATCAAAAATTATATAAAAAGAATCAAATAAGTTCAGACGATAATGACTTCTACCCAAATGATTCATCAGTACCAAAGTTAAATAACGAAGAAACTATTACTTGTGAGGGAATTTTAAATGAGCACGAGTGTGCAGTTGCGTTATTAGAAATACAAAATAATAAACGCCTAGATCATAGCTTTCTGTATAAAACTTTAAGGTATTTTAATTTCGGAGAATCTCTTATCAAGTGGACTAAAACCTTTTACAATGATATGCAAACTACTGTGTCTAATTATGGCTTTATATCAGATTTCTTTCAAGTTGAAAAGGGTGTACGTCAAGGATGTCCACTTTCGCCTTACCTGTTCATTATTGCGATTGAAGTTTTATCAATAGCTATAGACCGAAATAAAGAAATAGTTGGTGTCAACTTTTATAATACAGAAGTAAAAGAATCACTATTTGCTGACGATGCCACATTCGTATTAAATGGTACAAAACCTTCTTTTGAAAATCTTATTAATATAATTGAAAAGTATGGAAGCATTTCAGGTCTCAAATTGAATGTAAACAAATCAGTGGTACTACGAGTCGGGTCTCTTAAAAATGACAACATAGTTTATTGTAAAGACAAAAAGTTTAACTGGACATCAGAAAAAGCTTCAACACTTGGTATTGTCTTCGAAAATGATAAAAAGAAAGTTCTTACTTCAAATTTAAATTCAAGAATATCAGAAGCTACATCAGCTCTGAAAAGTTGGCAAAAACATAATTCATCATTACTTGGAAAAATAACAGTTTTAAAATCTTTTATTTTTCCAAAATTACTGTATCCACTGACCGTTCTTCATGACCCTCCTGAAAATACTATAAATGAAATAAATAGACTATTTTATCAATTTCTGTGGGATAATAAACCAGATAAAATATCTCGGAAAATAATTAGACTGGAAATTGATAAAGGGGGGTTAAATGTGATTGATTTTAAAGCAAAATTAAATACAATAAAATGCAGCTGGGTGTACAGAATATTTGATGAAACTAACAAAGGCTACTGGAAAAACTGTTATAGTCATGAACTTGAAAAATGGGGTGGTAAACTGGTATTTGAGTCTAATCTTCAAGAAAAAAGCGTCGATAAAATGTTCAAAAATAAATTTCTACATAACATAGTTACCAGCTGGACAAGAATTAATTTTAGCACAAAAATAGATAACATACCAAAAGAAATACTTTGGATTAACTATTAAATTGAATAATAAAACACTATTTAATAGAGAGCTATAAATGAGAGGTATCAAATTTGTAGAACATATTTATAACTTTCGACATAAACGTTTTTATAATTTTTTTGAATTAAAACAACTATTTGATATATCCAACTATTGCTTTTAAGCTATAGCAGTTTAATCACCAGTATTCCCGAAACATGGAAAAGAAGGTTAAGAAATATGAACATAAATGAAGTAGAAGATAAAAAATGTTTTATAAATAAACTATTGGAACTAAGGAAAAATAACAAAACTTTGTATAAGAAGTATATAGAAAACTATTACAACAATGGGCAGCAACCTGAAAACAAAGCACAACAAAAGTGGAATAATCAGTTTACCGAGCTTGAATGGGAATCAATATATAAAATACCCTTTATTTGTACAATAGACTCAAAATTAAGAATATTTCAGTATAAATATTTAATGAACATAATTGCAACAAATAAGTATTTATATACATGTAACATTCAAACATCAATCGGTCATCCATCTTTTCTGGGAATGTAATGTTAGTCAACATTTCTGGTCAGAGGTAAACAAGTTCTTTCAAAGAAATAATATCGACATAACTTTGTCCTTTAGAGTAATATCCTTAGGGTTAACTAACAACAACGTAAAACATAATGTTTTTAACTTTTTAATTATAGTGTGTAAATATTACATATACAAGTGTAAATTAGAAAAATCTATCCCCAATTGGGTAAATTTCAGTTACTTTCTAAAGGTTAGAAAAGACATCGAATACCAGGTAGCACTTATGAAAAACAAAGTTAACCAACATGTATTAAAATGGTCACTTCTGAACTTCTAATACAGTAAAGACAGTATGTAGAATCTATCCATGTATCCACAAATCGCTCCTCGCTCTCTCTCTCTCTCTCTCTCTCTCTCTCTCTCTCTCTCTCTCTCTCTCTCTCTCTCTCTCTCTCTCTCTCTCTCTCTCTCTCTCTCCTCTCTCTCTCTCTCTCTCTCTCTCTCTCTCTCTCTCTCTCTCTCTCTCTCTCTCTCTCTCTCTCTACTTCTTCTACCATTTTCAAATGACTTAACCATTGTATACCTAGTGATTTGTTAGCAAGAGTAACAGTAATCTATGAAATGCAAAATGCAATATGAAAGTACTTTATGTGTATGTACCTTTAAATTGATGTATAAGGTATACAATGGAAATAAATGACAAAAAAAGAAGAAGTTTTATACAATAATTTTGATAGAAGAAATTACGGGACTTCGAAAACCATCCGATTTTTTGAGGATTCCGGTACCTTACTATCATTCACCATACAAATGATTGCTTCATATTAAAGAAGCTTCACAGACTTGAAGTTGTCTGCTCTCTGTCAATGTTGCTTCATATCGTGTGTACTAAGGGTTGATTGCTAAATATACACGAAAATGAAAATCCTTAGATTAACCTCATATGTATAAAACTTTCAAATCAAGAATTAAATGTATCTGTACTTTAATCGTTTTCCTTTAAATCGAACAACACAATTCCTCAACAACATACTTCAAGAAGTAAATTCTTTTTCATACATTAAATGAATTTTTAAAACACGAAATTATAAGAAATCAAGTTATGCTCATACAAATTTGATAGAGAATCATTTTATGACTGGGCCATTAAAACAGGCTTTGTTGTTCTTCAGCTATGTTTGATAGGAATATAACTGCGATATACATTTATGCTATTTATTTAGCTATAACGTTCACAATAATATTCTAATGATAATAAACCATTGGTGCATAAATGTATTCCATAATTGCGATGAACACATTGAAGGGTATTACATTTGTATCCCTTTAAAACTATTGTTGTTGGCGTCATGGAACCTATATAAATACATAAAAACAGCATTAGAAGGCAGAAGCCACGACTTGACCATGTAGGTACAGCCTCATCGGCTAACAATGCAAATTTCGAACGACTCAAACCACTCGGCGGCCACCGCAACAGCTCAAAGACATTAATTATTATAGCCGGATAACGCTAATTTACAGAAATAAATAAGTTCTAATAAATTTACATTACTACTTTGACGACGACAGATTACATGTACTTTATTTGCTGAGATAATCATATACATGCTTGTAAAATACGCATGTATCTGCATGGAGAACGCATAAATACGACACTTTATACAAAAGAGTAATCGAGAGGACAGGGGGTTTCACCGTGTTTTCAGCAGTTGCCCTTATTATTTACCTCGGATTTGCCCTCTCCTCCACTCCAGTAATTCTATTCGCATACCAGTTTAATAAAGATCAATATCATTTAATTCTGTTTTATTGAATATACTAGTAGTTGGTCCGACTTTACCTAACCACATCAGTTCATTCATTTGTTTCTCTTCCTTTATTCTTGGGTTAGATTACTTATGTGAGACGGATAAATGATTTAGTCAGATACGTTGTGAAAGTTCTTGACAACAAACGCAACTACTGGCACTGGGGAACTCAAATACAATCCGTATGAAAACTGCGCACACAGCTGAAGGAAAATTATTTATACTAATTTATTTATTTTCGGTTGCGAAACAAGTTCTTACAACTTAGATAATCGCTCTAGAGATTCATTCCAGATGATATCGATCCCGAAGAGAGCGAGACAATGTGGCGAAGACAATTATAAAAATCTCTTCTTTACTCTTTTGCACACACCGCTGTTTTAATTTTGTTTTAATGAGAAGTATTTTCTGGACTGTTCCAAAAAGAAGAATTATTCAAACTGAGACAGCATTTCATTATGATAACAGTGAATGCTGTTGTGATACACGAAATGTGTCTAAGTACATGTATAATAAGATATGTGAAATGCGGATTTCCTTCTGTACTATCTTAGGTAGCCCTGTTGAATCACTCGTCTGATGTTAATAATGGTGTTCGAGTGTTATCATATAATCTTTTCTTGCTTGCTACTGTATCAGGAAGTTTTCTGTTGTTTAATTTATATTTCACCCGAACACAGCTAGGTATGACTATGTTGATTTCGTAAGTCAAAGTAATTTATAAAACACTGAATCAACGTTTAGGTAAACACTCTATGTAAAACATACTGGCAAGCATCGCTCGACCGAATTCCCGCAATGCGCACTTGTCCGGTGCCCATTCCTTAACTTAAGGTATTTATGTTCGACTGAATGCGGCAAGTAAAATGATATTTCTTCTTTAGTTTTACGTTTTTTCTGTTATTGTGTCTTCTTTAGTTTTACGTTTTTTTCTGTATTGTGTTTATCAACGCAACATTAAACCACAACAGGTCCGTGTTCCTAGTGAATAAAATGAAACTGGAACTAGTTCGTAACACAGATCAATTGCTTTCGTTTTATTTAAATAGGTCAATTAAAGTACATTTACCATAGAAGGGTCGACATAAAATACCTTCTGCATAATAAGGCAACAACACTTGTAATTTATTATAACAAACAAAAACGTCAGAAAACGTCAGTAACGGCTCGTTACGCCACGCCAAATCTAGTATTTGACGCCATTGTTTCAGATGGTTTTGCAACTTCAAAAACGTTTCAGTGTCACGAAAAGTTAGACGGTGACCTTACTTTTTCATTTGATAAATGGTTTAATATTCAATAGCACTTTAAAAAAATATATCTCGGGCCGGTTTTTCGCAATTGACGCTAAATGCGTAAAATTTGCAGTTATTTTTGCTTTGAAAATTGTCGCCCCTACGAGGTTGGCTCCACACATATTTTCGTATTTTTGACCAAAAATATTTACCCAGATGGATAAATGATTCAACATTTCCTTTATGAAAGTAAAATCGTTTTGCTGTCTACATAGAAAAAAAACACACAGACAATTGACGAAAAATACATATTTTCGCTAGGTGGCGCTTTCAACTCAGTTCCCATTGAAATATCACTTCATCGTTTTTTTTTTTCATAAGTGAATGAGTCATGGAATTGTCATGCAAACTTTCTTAGGTCTGCGTTGCCTGTAAACAAAGTGACCCGATTTCTGGAGAAATCCCGTGATCTACCTTAAGGATTACGGACCCTGAAAAATCGGTAATTTCCGTGTTATATCGGTAGATTCCGGAATGTCACGTTTCCGACCATGTGACCATGATAAATGACCACGTGATCGGAATCTGAGCTGATGCAAAGATGACCGAACAAATGCGCAATCGTAGAGGAAGATTTGCATCCTTTAAAAAAGAACCAGCTAAGCAGAAAAAATATGAGCTGAAAGAAGAACACAGCTATGAAGGAACTGATTATGTTGAAGTTGAGAGCTGCAAAGTTGTGGATGGGAGTTGGAAGGAAGGCAGGCGGGTTGTTGAATTTTCCGTGTTGTTGGAGGGACTGCGGTTTTGCAAATCATGTCGACTTGGCCCTATTCCTTTAACTATAGAGAACGTCATTGGGGAATTAAAGAAAGGATTAGGTGGATATCTAAAAGTGAAATGTTTAAACTCTGATTGTGGTCACGTGAACTGTATAGCGTACGGAAAATTAGTGAAAGGGAGTAAACAGGTTGCCTCAACTTTTGCCGTGAATACGAAGCTTGGAACAGGTAACGGTCTTGAAATTTAATTCCTTTTATTGATAAATTATTGTATTAACACTTGATCTCCATCATTGATTCATTCAATGGTCTTTTAAGAAAATGTGTACGATTCCACACAATCTTTTGCAAACATGTTTGTAAAGGGTCATTTTATATCAGAGTTTTGGGAAATCTTGAATGCCAATTAATAGTCCTATTCTAGTCTGTTTCCATTGATTGTTTTTTGTAAAACATCATCAATTTTAATTGAATGTTTGCTTATTGTTTATGCATAATTATTAGTGAAATGTTGCGCAGAAGCCCACAGTGAAATTTCATAGGCATACTGCTACAAATGCTTTATGTAAGTGTTCATGCTAGCTGTGCATTTTAAGCATTTTAATTCTTCCAAAAGCATATACCATATGGAACATTTAATTGCTATGAATGAAATTC
Source organism: Saxidomus purpurata (assembly GCA_022818135.1). NCBI lineage: Eukaryota > Metazoa > Mollusca > Bivalvia > Venerida > Veneridae > Saxidomus > Saxidomus purpurata. The sequence continues at coordinate 50,702,592 of JAFMSR010000012.1, forward strand.
ATTGGCCTAAAAATAAGATTGGGTGAAAGGAAAATATGGTGTCAATAGAAACTAGATGTTTCTGTGTATTTTCAGCCATGATCGACACATTGGGAGGACCGAATAAGGTCAACAACTTGCTGGCAGCTTTAAATATCCCAACGATCAGTAATAGTAAACTGAAGAAAATGGAGAGGAGGGCAGGGTCAAGCATCGAAAAAGTGGCTTCTGTGTTGTTTGTGCCGTGTGGCGGCCGTAAAAAGTCTCCCCGTACATTCAATCAATGTTGTTATATTTTCATCCTTCAGGGATTGTTATTCGTCATAAACCCTCGGCATAGTGTGTGTTGGTAGTGTATGTTTGTGTGTGTACATGATTGTGTGTGTGTGTGTGTGTGTTGTGTGCGTGCGTGCGTGCGTGCGTGCGTGCGTGTGTGTTGGTGGTGTGCACTTCTGGGTGCTGTGGGGCTCGTTTTGGGGAGGCTGCGTTTTTGGTACGTGGCATTCCCTGTTTGATATTATTTTTGTTTTTCTGAGGCAATGGAAGCTGCAGGCAAAGAAGCATTTCAGAGAGAAATGGAGTAAGTATATTTGAAATGCATTTCTTTAAATAATTAAAGTTATTTGAAAAATAAAATAAACACATATTAGTTACATCTGGCACGAACCAAAATAATTATTCTGATTGAACATAAAACATGTAAATCAGTTCAACGTGATATTTCGTTGAATATTTGAAAATGGGCGACATGCACATACATTTATGAAACTGTTTCACATTTGAAAATCCCATTTGGAAGTCACATCTTAAATTTTCCAGAATACCTGGTTAAAGTTTTATTTCTATAAAAACATTTATTTCTTGTTTTTCTTGTATATTGTAATTCTTTCTTTCCTTTCTAAAGGGACATAGCTGTGTGTGAGTGTTTGGAAGTAGAGAAGTCTACAAACTTTCTTATAAAGGACCTTGGGGTTTCTGTTATTCCAGAGGCATCTCCTATAAAAGAGTAAGTTTACAAAATCTACATGTTACTGGCTAAAATACATGTTAAGGGTTACTCTTTTTCTTTTGTATCTAATTTACTGTACACTTCTGGAGCACTCACAATCTTCTTTGCACATGACTGTATAGATTTATAAATAAAATGTAAACATGACTGATGAGACATATGTTTTTGGACTTGTTTGGACTGTCGATGTTTACTTTCTTTTCTTTTGGCCTTTTCAGGGAATTGATATTACCAAGTGGCAGTAAAGACATAAGTTGGGTAGATGATACAATGAGTCCACAATCTTCACAGGAGAAAGTTGTTAAGAGAAGGTAGGTCTCATTGAAAACTAAATTTGCACTGTAAGTGCAAGGACTATTTGTCACACTTCTGTTTCTTTTTATACCAGTGTTCATCCTGTCAAAAAAAAGCTATGACCATTAGGTATTAGGGCCATTTTATTATTATGTAAACCAGCATGTTAAATATACAAGTGAACATTGTTCTTTTCATACACTGTACATGTTTTTACAAATCAATTAAGATATTGAAACATTGCCATTTCTTTTTTCTTTTATTACAGAAAACCTAGATTTGTTGTCCATGGTCATAAGCTGGGCAATACTTCATGTAAGAAGAATTTGTTAAAAAGGTTCCCTTGTAAAACCCGCTCTGGTATATCTTGTGCAGTTGATACAGCCTGGCAAAAACGAGGCTTTGATAGTCTTACATGTAAGTAGAAACAAAATGAAATTGTAAACAAAGGTGTCAGAGTTGATTTTACAAAAAAATAATAACGCTGTTTTAGTTTGTTATCTGTTAACCAGTCGGACGATTGAAGGGTTATGCAGTTAATATATTTTTCGGTTATCGCCATCCCTAGTAAATAGCCTTATAAAGTTAAGCTTTACATAATGATCACTTAGTAATTAGTTGAACATGCTTTACCCTTTATGTATATTTATTTATCAGTAGGTAGAGCGTTCGGTCTACGGATTGCAGGGTCGCGAGTTCGATCCTCGGGCAGGCCATGTTCTCTGTGACGATTTGATGAAAGACATTGTGTCTGACGTCATTCGTCCTCCACCACTGATTCATGTGGGGAAGTTGGCAGTTACTTGCGGAGAACAGGTTAGTACTGGTACAGAATCCAGGAACACTGATTAGGTCAACTTCCCGCCGTTACATAACTGAAATACTGTTGAAAAATGGCGTTAAACAAAAAACAAACAAAACAACAAACAAATTAGCCTTTATGTATGTTTATATGTAAATATGTTCAAAAAACTGTAGTCCAACTGCTTTGCCAAATAGTGTCAATTGAAATGATTTTCAAACAATCTTCTATATTATTTTTGTTTTACAGGTCATACCTTTTTTATGAGTAAGGCGAAGTATGGTAAGAAGGTATTGAAGGCTATTGTAAAACTTGTGGAACTTGTGGAACATGTAAATGGTGGAAAAGAAACAAGCCAGGTCAACCAGTACGTCTACACCGTGTTCAAAACCATACAGGAAGTGCGAGATCAATGGAAAGTGCGAGCGGGGAACAAGGTATATTGGATTTGTCCAAAGAAGGAATACCTGTAGAGTATATTGAAGGTGACGGAGATAATACACTGATAGCTCGGCTAAAGTCTAATCAAAATATTAATATGAAAAAGAGATTTGATAGGAACCATATAGTGAAGAATGAAGGTAAACACCTGTTTCAGTTACAAGCCTCCAAGAAAGTTCGTCTCAGTAAAGTTGTAATTAACCACATTCAGAAGTGTCTCAAATACGCATTTGCTAAAAACCAAGGAAACAAAGAAGATCTAGAACAAAATCTGAGGGCGATTATACCCCACCAGTTTGGGGACCATAGCTTCTGTTTCCCAAAGTTTTGTGGCTACAAGAGGGACCAAACTGTGAAATATCTTCATCGTAGCCTGCCATACAAAGGCCCCATCAAAGATGAAACAGGTCAGCTTCGAAAAGAACTTGACAAAGTTTTCACACCTGTCATTGGCAATGCAGAACAGTACTCTGACTTGGAATCTTCACAACAATGTGAACACGCAAACAGGGAAGTATCGTTGAGGGCCCCAAAGTCACTTCACTATGGAAACTCCGAGTCCTTAGACTTCCGAGTGCAGGCGACGGCAGCCTTCATTAATGAAGGAAGAACTTATATTTGCAAGGTACTCAACAAGAAGTTTGATATTATTTTTGTTTTTTTACACTTTGACTTGCATGTTATCAGTTTGATTTTGTTTTATTTAGTGCTGGATCTCATTTTGATATGAAACACCTTTACACATAACATACCTACCAAAAATTCATCAAGATGACTTTACAAGTTTAATCTAAAACTTTCGAAAGAAACAAGTTTAATGGGTACGTTTGTACCTGTTTGATTCCCAGCACAAATTCAGTTGGGTTAAAGCTGCACTTAGTGATTTGTTTTTAAATACAAGCAAAACAGCTGTAAAATTGTAGTATTTATTCTTTTAGGTGGTTTATTTCAATTTATAAAGCATGCAAAATACTTAGCCTGAAATTTAAACCTAAATCACTTGCTGTAGCTGTAAGGGTTAAAAAGGGTATTCCTTTTTCAATTCAGGAAATGCCTATGCTTGCATGAAGTTTCTGTAAGAAATATTTTGCTAAGATTATTTGTTTCTCATGTTTTTTTATTTGTTTTGATGTTTACTGTTCACAGTTCATAGGTTGGTTTATTTGTTTGTGTTGCAGTTACACTGTTGGATATTTTCATACCGTTTCAAGCATATGGTACCTTCTGCAAGCAAGTACTGTTCATATTTTGTTATTATTTGTTTACATTATACATTTATTGTCTTTAAAGTTAGAACACAACAATGTGGCAGAGTGATGTTGCTTTTCTCAAGTGAATATACATGTATGCATTATATGCTACTTACATAATAGTCTTTACATTTTTACATTATTAAAAAGGCGAATGGAAACTTTTATCATACTGGTATAATAAGCTGTTGGGCATCAGAATGGAACGCTCCAGTCTTCCTTCTTCCAAGCGTCGCAGATTTACATTGAAACAAGAGAGGTGTATATGTAAAGGAGCAACTGAAGTTCTAGAAGGTGCCACATATCAGTCAGGTTAGCTTTTTATCTTGTAATGTTAAAAAGTAAACAAAAAGTGCTAAGTCAACAGCTTAGTGCACTTGGTACTTATAGTAGAGTTTCAAGTCCTAATAAGGTTGTGAGTTCTACCACTGGTCTGGTCATAGTACTGATCAAGAGACGGGCAGAAATTTTTGTTTTTATTAAAAGCAAGTAATGTTTTGTCACCCAACTGTGCCTGAATATGGTTAAGAGACCTTTGGTATTCTAACAGTTCCAATATTAACATTGTCTTACAAATGGTATCTTTTCAAAAGATCATACGGTTTTATAATTTATGACTGGACACACATTCTTCTAATACTTCAGAAATTGGTCTTCAGAATGAAGTTGATTTGGAAACAATACCGGACGCTGTACCACGTAGTGATTTTAAGCCAGTGAAAGTTCAAAACTCGATGCCAACATTTGTCGTATTAGACTTGGAGACTACAGATCTTAGTATATGTATTGTATAACTACTTCTTATATTGGCCTTCTAGTATAGATTTATGTTCCATTATTATAAAAATAATGTGCTGCTTTTCAATAACATTAGGAATGTTTTACATATGAATGTAACTTGAGAATGATGGAATATTTGAGCTGTGTCATGTGAAAATGGGCCTTACTATGATTGCCATCAACTGGTCTGGATCCATACTGGTTGGAATCGCTTTTATACCCATTTTCGCATGATGCGGCTCATATCTGATGTGTTATATATCAATTGCTTTTTTGTTTATTTCAGTACGAAGTGGGAAAATGCCTCATTTGACCCAAATTGCTGCTAGAGAAGTGAATAGTGGTAGTGAGTTTTCAACTTATGTTACCCCGAAGCTACCTATATCAGAAGGAGCACAGCAGACCACTGGTATAAGAATGGCAGATAATAATGTTATGTTTGTGTCTGGGACTATAGTAGAAACTGTAAACATTCAATGTGCTGTTGAAAATTTCATAAAGTGGCTAAACAAGTATGACAGAGTAGTGTTGGTGGCACACAATGGGCGGAGGTTTGATTTTTCAGTTCTTGTTGCTGCAGTTTCTAATGTGAATAAGTTGGAAGAATTTTTTGCAAGTGTTGTTGGTTGTTTGGATACATTACCATTCTTTCGTAAGACCTATTCTGGCAGAAGTAGTTATAAACAGGGAGATCTTGTACAGGACATTCTTGGTATACAGTATAATGCCCATGATGCTCTTGAAGATGTGCGCGCCTTAGTGAAACTATTCCAACATTGTTATGCCTTAGTAAATGATATAATAAAGTTCACTTTCCCTCTAAATGCTGTGTATCACCAATGTCTGTCATCGAAAGAAAAGGCAAAGAATTTACCATCATTGTCGTATCTAATTGCAAGTGGTGTTTGTAAACTCCCCACAGCTGAAAATATCACGTCATCAGGGTTAAACCTGGAGCACTTGAGGAAAATCTTTATGCGTTCTCAAGCTTTTTGGTTCTCAAGGTTTGCTTTTTATATATTTATACACGAGCATTTTTGTGTTTTACATACCATGCCTTTTGTTTCCATTGCGTGTGTTAGAGATTCACCTAGCAGGGATTACTTTTATTTACACTGTCCTGTGACTTTGGAACATGGTGGGGGTAAGAGTGAGGTTGGGTGCGCACCATAAACCGGTTTAAGCTCCCCAGTGGTGTTTTTGCCACTGACCGTTCCAAGGCGGTGCCCCACTGTGTTCCTTTAATTGTTCGTTTTGTCCTCGTGTGTTTGCTTTGTATGCTTGTGTGTGTTGGTAGTGTATATGTGTGTGTGTACATGATTGTGTGTGTGTGTCGTGTGTGTGTGCGTGCGTGCGTGCGTGCGCGTGTGTGTGTGTGTGTGTGTGTTGGTGGTGTGCACTTCTGGGTGCTGTGGGGTTCGTTTTGGGGAGGCTGCGTTTTTGGTACGTGGCATTCCCTGTTTGATATTATTTTTGTTTTTATGCGTGATGGTGAAGATGGACTACACAGTACATTCACGATGAAAAACAGTGAAGGCCAACCACGTGTAACAAACACAAAACGGACACCTGAGACTGTCATTCCTAAACTGGTTGATTTCTTACAAAAAAAAAACAGTTAAAATTTGTTTTACTGATATATGAGCTGCGCCATGACAAAACCAACGTTATGGTTTTGCGACCAGCATGGTTCCAGACAGGAAAGCAGTATATTTCAAGTATTGTTGGTTACTCAAGGCCATAGGACATATATTTTCATTGAGATTTAGGCTTACTTATATTTTTAACTTTAGTCGCAGAATCCAAACCTAAATGTCACATTGTCAATACATTATTCCTTTTTTGGTACCTGCAGACATCAAAAACATAACATATGATACATATTGGGATATTTTTCTATGTAAGTATTATCTTTGTGAACATTTTAGTGTTTTGTGTGGATAAATAGTTCTTGGTCACTTGTTGAATTTCTAGCTCTCGACTACATGTATGTATACAAGATTTTGGAGAAAAAACATGATTTTATTGTTGAAAGAATGTTTTTTTTTTCTATTTATATAAGTGCTTTTATTGCATTGTGTGTGTGTGTGTGTGTGTGTGTTGGTGGTGTGCACTTCTGGGTGCTGTGGGGCTCGTTTTGGGGAGGCTGCGTTTTTGGTACGTGGCATTCCCTGTTTGATATTATTTTTGTTTTTTTTGTATTGTTTCTAGGCAGAAGTTGAGGCATTATTTAATAGTTTGAAACAAAGGAAGAATAAATACTGAAATTTGACCTGAAATTGTCTCCCTTGACATTTGATACCAAAGTCATAAAATGTTGTGGTTTGAACTAACTAGACGGTAAAAGTTTTTCCTTTTTTGATATGTTTCCCTTTATATCTTGTAGAAACTTTGCATTTGGGTTTTATATTGTGAAACGATATTGAAAGTATTAAAATTTTGGCCAAAACATTGTGTATTTGAACATGACATGGAAAAAAAAGCCAGGCCGCAGGGTCAAATTTTCACATAATACATTTTATTTCTTTTTCTTTGTGAACAATTGTTATCAGTAAGTAATGCATGATACAAAGTAAGGTCATATGAACACAACAAGGTACATTTCACCAATATATTCCTCAATTTTGAAAAAATACACGAGATTTATAGTATCTAGGTATTTGCTCTTTGGGGGTCTTCTCGGAAAAGTGGGGTAGCCGACATCAAATGTAAATATCTCATGTTTGGAACGGTAAATTTTAATAAAATTACATATTTGGGTTTCTTAATGGATGCTTAACAAGAAACCATCAAGTATGTAACAATTTCTAAACGTGGGTTTCAGGGTCCGTAAACCTTAAGGAATAGAAAAAAATGATTATTTGTGCCAAACAAAATTAAACTCTGACCAGTCTTTTAAGAAGAAAACAAAAAACATTTTAAAGATTTCTTGGAAAACAAGTATGTAACAAAACTTTCATGTTGGTCTTTGACATAGGTAAACATAGTCTGCACAGCATTATGACCCATGTTAATACGTTTGGTGTTGTGTCTAGAACTCATGGAAATAATAGTAGGAAACCGTCTAAATCACTTGTATTTGAAGACATCAAAACAGTAGTGCAGTACATTTCAAATTATGCAGATGATTACGGTATTCCTCAACCTGCTGCACCCAGAGGTCGAGATCACATTGCGCCTATATATTTCACCAGTGAAACAACAAAAAAAGATCATGCATGACAAGCATGTTGACACATGTTTGCAGTCAGTTCCTCAGTGTCGTTTTGTTAAATACTCAACATTCTGTAATATCTGGACAAACTGTTTATCGCATATCAGAAAAGCCACTCCGAGAGACGATGTTTGTGCGAAATGTGAAAAAATGAGAATATCAATTGTTGATTCCGTGACTGAGGAAGAAAAATTAGAATCCACGACAACTATGAAAAATCATATAATTAAAGCTCAAAAAGAAAGAGATGCTTACAATGGCTGTATCAAACTGACGAAGGAATCTCACCATAATAAAAACATGGAACAGTACATTCATTATACCTTTGATTTCTGCCAACATGTTTGTGTTCCACACCATGCAAAACAAATTTTGCTTTATACTTCATTACTTTGAGAAAGGTACACATTTTTGGCCTCCGAATAGATGGAATTCAGAAACAATTAAATTTTCTCATCGACGAAAGTGAAACTATTGGGAAAGATGGCACGGCAACACACGGACCCAATTCTTGTACATATTTTTGAAGAACGTGTTTGGCTTAATAGGCTTTCAAACATTTAAATATAATCATCAAAGATAGCGTGTTTTCAAAAAGAAATCAATTAAAACTTATTGTAATTAAATGATACAAAATTCGAAATCTTAATTTAGTGAACTGACTTGAAGATGTTCTGTTTCAGGTCAGAATAAAAACCAGTACGTAATTGGATACTTCATTAGGTGTATCATGACAGGAAGACACCGGTATATAGAGTACCTTATGCAGGTTCCAGGGCATGCAAGGTGCCTGGTTGACAGTGGGTTTGCCTCGTTGAAAAATCTTTTTCGTCGCACTGATTGCAACTCAATAGAACAGCTACAGCACGTTATTGACATGTCGTCTGCTACTAATGAGGCAGTCCGGTATCCGGCATGGCAATGGCGTGATTGGAAAGCATTTCTTGGACCGGTGTTTAAACCAATTCGGGGAATAAGGTACACTTACATTATCGTATCCGTTAATCGCGCACCATAAACCGGTTTAAGCTCCCCAGTGGTGTTTTTGCCACTGACCGTTCCAAGGCGGTGCCCCACTGTGTTCCGTTAATTGTTCGTTTTGTCCTCGTGTGTTTGCTTTGTGTGCTTGTGTGTGTTGGTAGTGTATGATTGTGTGTGTGTGTGTGTGTGCGTGTGTGTGTGTGTGTGTGTGTGTGTTGGTGGTGTGCACTTCTGGGTGCTGTGGGGCTCGTTTTGGGGAGGCTGCGTTTTTGGTACGTGGCATTCCCTGTTTGATATTATTTTTGTTTTTTGTTTTCATATATTATTCTATAAATAAAATAATGCTTACGTTTTGCTTATATGCAGATGTACATGTATGAAGCTGATACACCACTTTAGCGGAGTTTGATTTTTACAACGTCGCGAAAATAGCATTATTCTGAAATAAGTTACTTTTCTTCTTACTGGATTGATGAAAAAGGTTACTTTTATTTCTTACTGAAATGACGAAAAAATGCATGAAACCAAATCTAGTTTTAAAATATTAAAGTCGGGATAAAGTGCGTTACTACTATTTTAAATATATTACATGTAATGTCTATACATGAGATATCGCTAAAGTTACATATGAAATACTATAGTGTTCATCGCAAACCCATTAAATTTGCTCACTTTTGTTTTGATGACATATTGCAAGTGTAGTTTCAGACAGAATCGTTCTAGATTCGTAAAAACATAATGCACTTAAGACACGTTTTTATATTATGTTTAAATAGGAAGTAGCAGTTCTTTAAGATGTCTTTTGTTACTTTGAAGGAAAGCTCTGATGCATGTAAAACAACGGTAGACATCTTGTGTACACGTGATTTCGTTTTTTCCGGCAGACGGACTCCCAGAAAGTCAAAAACGCCAGGATTGTTTATATAAAGTCGTCAGACCGTATGTGCGACCAGCATACAAGAATGTCACGTATCCAGCTCCTGTTGCCCGTAAATGACTTGCTTTGTATACCTGATACAAACTCGTATTTGTCTGCATTATGTTTTTATTCGTAGCGATGGGAATAAATATGAATTTTATAAGATGTTTTATAAACAAAATGTATTTTAATGTGATGGTAACTGTCTCTAAATACCGGAGTAAATCGATAGAACAGTTGAACACACTGTAAGTAATACTGTAACGGATTATTTAATTAGCATTGATCGGAATCGGTGGCCTCCGACAAAAGTTTTACTTGAACATGTTTCTTGTGAAATTTAAATTGTTAAAATAACAGGTTAGTTAATGTCATTGCAGGTTTATTTGTGATCAGTAAACACTCTCATAAGCTTTGGCATCCAAAATAAGCCAGCCTGAAGCTGTTGACATCATCGTCCTGGAAATCTTTTTTGGCGCATTACGGACGACGTCATGACGCAGAATGCGCGTAGTACTAGGTGTCTTTAAACCTTCATAAAATAAAAATTTATTGATCAAGAATCAAACTTTTATTTTTATTTCCTTGATCAAAAAGTCTGAAAAATCGGAAAATGTCAAAACCCAAAAATCTACTTTTTTCCATGAAGCCCGGTTTTCCTGGAGAACGGCCCAATTACATTTTTATAACCGGTTTGAGAGAAATATCTTTTTTATTTTATGTTTTTCGGTGGTTTATCGAAATATAAGGTGGATTATATCCCTATAAACTCACTGTCTACTCAGTGAAAATTATCAAAATGTTCTACCCGGATTAACGTCAAAATGTATACCGGGCGTTATGAACGCCGGAAACCATACGACGATGACGTCGTTAAAATGACGTCATGTTTGCTATGCTTTCTGATGACGTTTCCTGCGACTTTCGACATTTAACCCAAACAAACTCAACAAAAGTAGAGTTTGAGATATATCATAAACAGAAAAACTGATGGTATCAGTGTAATGTCACTTTAATTTCACTCGTGAACACTAAATATAGTTATTTTCACTCGTGGCTAGGCCACTAGTAAACATATCACTTTTGGTGCCCACTCGGTAAAATTATATCGTTATATTACACCGAAACCAACAATTATCCTCTGTGCGTTTTATATTGAATACAGAAGAAAAAATCAATTAAACATTAGAGCAACTTATCTAATCTGGACAAAATGTGTGTGTGCCATTGTTCACTTATTTCAAGTTTCATCAAATTCAATCCGTTGTTTTTTTTATTTTTGACTACGGCCGGACGGACGTACGATCAGACAGAAGGACAGGCGGAAAACGCCAAAGCAATATATCTCTGACTTTGAGGGGATAAAAGATATCCAAATATAAGAAAAACACGGCTTTAAGTTATAAAATATCTGATTTATGATGATGGCTTCGAATTCAACATGACCTTGAAATCAACCAATAAGAAGCTAACTGTCAGAAATAATATATCATAGTCTATTTTTAATACTTAGATTGATTATATAATGTCAAACTTCATCCACTGTGTTTGATGTTTAGCCACTGAAGCGTACAAATTATTCTAGTATAAGTTACAGTAGTCAGTTAAATTCATTCAATTATATTGTAAATAGTTTATTCTTTAACGTCCAATTACTGCGTGCGGGCTATACAATTTAAGAGTATTTTACTTGAAATGGTAATATTCTATCACAAGCAAGCATTAAACAATTATAACAATAAAAAGGGACATTCTTAACATAGTTCGATACGACGAACAAACGTCATTGCTTTAATAAAGGAATTCAATAGACATGGTATGGTACGTAGGTCATATAGCATAAACTTTATATCTTACTAAATTATTATTTAAACAATCTGATCATTACACACGGCTCGTTTTTTTATTATATTGCAACTGTTGTCAGATATATGATCTAGTAAGGGAATAACTTTTGGCTTAACTCTTTCTGTCTTTATTTGCATTATATAATTATGTACTACACTTTAATTTCACTTCATATTCTGTACAAAAAAAGCAAAATTAAATATAATGAAACAAACCATTGTAACATTAAAATTGTAATTTAAATACACACTAAACCGTGATATAGCATGTTTTTTACGGTAAACTTAAATAGTTTTAATCAATAGTAAGGAATATATGTGCTATCCCAAAAAAGAAATACAATCCTGTAGATGTCAACATATCTCTTTTAAGACAAGTAGTCGAAAAATATGAGAATGAAAATTCGTCTTTGTATTTGTTTAGCACTTGGATTTGTTGTTATGTTTCAGTCTTTAAGTGTTTGCCACAGAAAAACCCTAAGAACAGCTACAAAAAACAACAAAATAATTGACAAAGTGTGTAATAATTCGTATGGTGTAATTGGAATAGTTAGTAATAGTAGTAATACACAGTTGCGCAATATTTACAGGAAAATATTTTCAGGAAGTAAATATAACAACGTCTTTATTCGTTACTTGTTAGATATTTCTACCGAAGAGACAAAAACAGAAGCACAACAGCATGGAGATATCATTTTTCTTGACCGGACAGATTCTGGTACGGAAGTGAAATTTAGTATGAAACTTCTTAAATGGTTTAAAATATCAACTGAAATATTCCCTGATGCTAAATTTGTTGGGAAAATGGATGCTGATGTGTATATATGCGATGAATCATTTCATTTCGTGTGGAAGAATTGGTCCTCATTAATGTATCTTGGGTGGGCTCACAATGTGGGGTGGAAGACGGTATCATACAATAATAGAATGAACAGAATGTTTATAGTTGTTGGTAATGAATTAGTTAAACGGATAGTTCATGATGAATATTGTTATGATCTGAAGAAATGCGGCATGTCCATTCGTTTATACAATGACTCATATGATGACATTTCATTAGCTATTTGGCTTTCTGCATATGGCGGTGTCCGTTCTTTTCCGATTAATGATCTCGTTTTTAATGACGATAAGTTGACTTATGCACCGAAACTGTGTAGCACATATGTTTTGTTGCATAGCGTAAAGTCAGTTCAAATAATGAGTGCTATATATATGGACCAGCATTTAATGCTGCATACAAACTCAGGTAGACATATAGATACTACAGGGGTCAGTGGAACTATCTATAACGCAAATACAAAGCGTAAATACATTGGCCCTTTTCAAGACCAGACAATATTTCCGTTTAAATGGCGAGATGAAATATCTTGTTCCTTTTGGGGTGTAGTAACAACAATTAATGCTTTAAGCATTGCAATAACCAATGTTGCCAACAAAATGTGTGTTGTAATTGTTGCAGATATAAAAACACCCGACGAAACGTTCACAAATATAACATCACTCTTTTTCGTTAAATATTTGGGTGTGAAGGACCAAAGGTTATTGGAGAAACGTGGTCTGGAAATTACACAACACATTCCGTGGAACCATTTTGGAAGAAAAAATATTGGATACCTATATGCAATCATGCATGGTGCTCATAAGATTTTTGATTTCGACGATGACAACATTCTTTTAGACACGATCAGTATCCAAAGTGAATGGTACATGTCACCAAAAGTTAAAATATTTAACCCTTACCCTTCGTTTATATACCTAGAAGATGTCGCATGGCCGAGAGGGTATCCTCTCAGTGAAATCCTAAATTCAAATTCGTGGAAAAACATTAGCAGTATGGAAAAGAAACAAATAAAAGGATTTCACATAGGTGTAATTCAAAGTCTTGCAAATTACGACCCGGATGTTGATGCAATCTGGCGACTTACAAGAAAATTGCCAATGATGTTTAACAATAATATTCAAATTATTTTACCAATACGAACAATATCACCGTATAATGCACAAGCAACATTGCACTATGCACTGTGGGGACTCTTACTTCCTATATCCGTACCTGGGCGTGTTACAGATATATGGCGAAGTTATATTACACAAAGACTGATGTGGGATGTCGGACAAACTATTGGGTTTGTTAGTCCGCTAGTAAAACAAATAAGAAATATCCACAACTACAAAGCTGACTTTAATGGCGAGCTGCCTTTATATGAAAAAACTGAAGGCTTGATTGACTTTTTGCAATATTGGCATAGTTCGTCATCAAGCCTTGACCAACGTATGTTGGAACTATATATAGAGCTTTATGAAAGACAGTTTATAGAGTATAATGATATAATACTTGTTCAAGGGTGGATAAAAGCACTCAAGCAAATTAACTTCACATTTCCAATGTTAACGAATTAATTGACACAGCATCAGAACAAGTTATTAATGTTCCTTACTGTTACATCATCTAAATACTATTAAACTCATGGTTTTTCGTCAATTTTTATGCTTGGTTTCTCTAAATCTCTTTAAGTTAACATCATCATGCATCAAGTATGTTTGCTACATTTTCCTATATGTAAATAGGACCAACAATTTCCCTTTCATAGAATTTCTTTAAACTTGACATATTGATTAAGAATCAAATATAAAACATAAATCTAAAATTGAAATCATTAGTCACCGGCCTTGATTTTGAATTATCTGCCCTTGAAATGTTCTGATAAATTTTGAAGAACGACTAAGTAAAATCTAATTCTCAGGAACGATAATTGTCTCTGTTTCGCGCATTCTCACGGCTTCTCATATTTTCGTTTTTTTAATTTAAAGGGACATACCCTATAACTTATGTCGACTAAATAACCTCCAAAACATGAAAACTAGAATCTTTGGAAGTATTATAACTTTACCTAACAGTTTCAGCTATGCATTCCCAGTCATTATTGATAAAATCAGCGGTTTGAAATACACTGCAGTACCGTAATCCATTCAATAATCTATGTAGAGTCGTTGTTGTACAATTAATGGGTGGATGCAATTTAGTACAGAGAGCCTTGTGGTAAAATGAGACATTTTTTGCCATAGGTTCTTCTTTGAAATTGTATTTATTTATCATTTTACGTTCATTGAACACATAATCTATGTTTCAAGAACATAACCTGCTAGATATAGGGAGTGCTCCTTTAAAGGTGTCAAATTGGCAACTTTTTGTTATCATTTACAGAGATATGACACAAAACTGGCACAACAAATTTCTCAACTGATTTGACTGAAATTTTTTGTGGATGGGTTAGTAAAAGTGCCCATGTTGTTTTGTTCTGCTGTCTATCATTATTGTTCTTATGTTATTTGTAACATAGTATGCCAAATTATGCATCTTGGCATTTATAAGTGTTTGGATTATACAATGTGGCAATGCTCGAGACTCCTGAGAATATGAGAAAATTTCTTTCATGATGGCATAAACTAAAAGATGAGCATTTGTTCTATCAAATAACATGCAAAAAAATGTTGGTAAACTGTTTCTTGTTTTATAGGTAACAAATTTATACTCTTAGCCACCCTGAGAAAACGAGAATACAGGATATGTAAACTATCCGTTTCTAAAAATAATCGATATACGGTTATAACGGGCGTTAATCCGATAAACCAACGACAACAACAACTAGATTAGTGTTTTAAATTTTGTATCCCTTTGATAAATATTTAAAAAAATGAAAACTTATTAAAGAAATTCAATTATTTAATTTAATTTTGATTTGCCAAAGTGAATTATATTATAACTGTGTCTTACCTACCCTATGCAGTATTATTTATAGTGTTACAGCGTAATTATGGTACAGTGGAGCGGATGGGAGACATATTTCTACTGTCTACAATACTTATTAAAACAAATGTGTGCTATCCAGAGAAGAGGACTTAAATTCTTTAAAGTAAAATCAAAACATTCCACTAGTGCTTCCCACAAAGACATGTTTTTTTCAATGAAAAGTTATCGACGGTTGGCTTAACAGCCGGTAACATTTTCGAACAACCAGGTCCAGGCCCCGTATTCATAAAGATCTTGAATTCACTTTTCTCAGAAACCAATATTATCTAAGATTTAGACAATATTATCTTAAGTTTTGTCGTAGACAATAATTTCACTAAGAATTTATCTAAATTTGGCTTAGAAATTATCTTAACTACTTTGTCTTAAAATCTAAGACAGGTATCCCCCATCGTAAGTCATAAGGATTTTTTTCGAACTGAGAAATATAATGGGCTTCAGACAGCAAATGCTCAGTTAAAATGTAAAAAAAAAAATCCGTTTAGTTGGACTTAAACATAAAAATCGTGTTATTTTCTGGATGTTCAGTGTTTTTTATACGCTTTCAGCGTTAAGACGATGATGCAGGGGATGTAGAGATGCCGTTGTGACCTGAGAAATATAAGACCCGTGAAATATTTAAGACTTTCTGTACCTGCGCATGCGTAAAGGATGTTTACATTGGACACCACAATGGCCACGAATTTTGAAAGACGGTGAATACTCTATAGATACCAGTGTGACAGACCTGCAGAACACCATTAGCTGGAGCACCCTTGAGAACAGGCGTCGAGCCTCCAAATTGGTAATATTTTACAAAATATACTACAATCTTGTAGCAATCTCCCTGCCAACTCACCCAGAAGTCCCAAACAGGTTAAACATATGTATGCTCCCCCTTAGTCTCTGCCAAACCCATGCGAACTCGGACTTCTTTAAGAACTTGTTTTTTCCCCATACCACATTTCTGTGGAGTAGGTTACCCACGCATATTGTGACTCCACATGATCTTGAATCATTCAAGCAATAAGTGGCCCAGCTCAGTTATTAATCGTACAACACTTTTTTTTAAACCTTTTATCATTTTACTATTTTTAACGGTTAAAACATCTTGATTCTCCTAACTGTAAGAACTATCCTGTAGTTATCTCATTTTATCTTTTATTAAGACCCGGCGTGAACCCTGCACATAGTACTCGCGAGATGTGTGAGGCAGTATGACAATAAAGATCGGTATATAGATCGACAAGATAAATGCATGATGAATTCACCCTTTGTCATTGTAATCTATTGATTTAAGTATGTGTTCAGTATTCTGTTGTTCCACTTGATTAATATGATTGGGACTAGAAATCAAACTTGAATGGAAATAAAAATAAAAAAATGTAAAAGAAAGATGAATATAGACACAGGGGTTTAATAGATGGACCCAAGTAGAGCAATCTACAGTATTACTGATATTTGTCTAGTCAATTGATGTTGAAGCCAGCGAATATTCTTGGATGAATGCTTTCTTCTACGTCTCTAAGGTTAATCACTACAAGCAGATGGTCATGCGTTTGAATCATACACTGGTTAGATGTGTTTGTCCCCACATTTACTTTACTACCTATCATTTTTAAATAAATAGAATCTGAAACTCTGGCTAGTCTGGCACCAGAAATGTCTAGGGTGGACCTTTATGTATCAGTGCCGTATTTTATTACTTGTTTATAACCTTTTCCCTCCTATTGTTTTAACCAGTGTCTCAGTTCAGTGTTGAATACACCTATACACTATTGGGTACGAATGTACTAAAGTGTGAATTTTAGTCACTCGTTCCTGAAATTCAGCTAATTTTATATTTTGTTCACATGCCAGTTTGGCCCAATGGTATATTTTTGTTGGTGGTCACATGACAATCATGCTATGAAGCGCACGAGACTGTCAGCGATGTTTTGACTTTAAAAGCAGATGTGGTAGAGAGACGATGAGCTGACATCCTGTGTTTTTGTGGTGTGGTAGAGCTGTATACTGGTAATTGTAATTTGTGTAATGACTTTGCATTACACGTGATTCCTTTTCATGCCGCTGTTTCGGTTTTCGTGGTTTAACTCGTACTCTTTATGAGTTTCATCTGTCATTCTTTTGTTCTTGAAAATACGTGTAATTGTCGGTCTACAACTGCCATTTACGGTCTGGATTTCTGTCTAGTCTAACATGATGCATGAATATGACAACAACTTGTTACAGCTAACATTAACTACACAGTGTGACAGAAGTGTGCAATGTGCATTTTGTGGTGAAGAATTGTTTTGTACATGTGGAGACAGTAGGGAAGTTGTTCTAAAAATAAGGTATGCTATATTGTTTGATATAGAGACGGCTATATATTTTACGCAAAGAAGCTAACGGAACAGGAACTATGTGTTTAATGTCAGGTACATTGATTTTAAGATTTGTTGATATTATATAATACCGCTACCAAAATGCTCGCTTTCCGATTGGTTAATCGATCCGTGTACATATTTGATCGATACGGCTCCATTTTAAGATTATTGAAAATACATATTCTTGTGAAATAGCGCAATAATTTTAAATTGCGGTATTATATAATCGTTATACGGGTTGTTGCCGTGTACATCTGGACATGTACCCTGTTTGTATTGTATGTCACCCTCGCCTTACGGCTCGGGCGACATACAATACAAAAAGGGTACATGTCCAGACGTACACGGCAAAAACCCGTATAACTAATAATATGCATCTTTTAAAGAAAAATACATACTTGGCTTGTTTCATTTAGGTTTTTATTATAATTTGTTTTTTCAAAAAGAACTTCATGTTTTACAAACTTCTAACCATCATTTACATATAAATATTCTAATATAACGTTGCCATAGTTACCAAACTATATTAAATATACATATCAAACATTTTAATTCCATTTGTGATAGAACACTTTATATCTCCGGTTTAGTTTTGAATAATAAAACAAACCTCTTAACAAAGTAATTTTACGTTCTTACAAAGTTTTACAAAGTGACATGTACATACACTGTATATGAAAGAATGTAGTTTAAAACTTGCTATTTCTTGTTAACAAGCGTAACTTTCCAAGAGGACAACTGACAAAAATGCAACACAGTACCTCTTAAAATGTTCTTCATCTTCTTGAAACTCTGTCAATATATGGACAAGCGCTGCAAACTTATACACACTTTATTTTGTTCAAATAAAAATTCCATTTTCCCTAAACAATCTTACTTTTAAACACACAAATATTTCGGAACAACTTTCCGACTACAGAGGGCGGACTTTTAGTATTAGTCATTTGCAAAATAATCATCAAATTTTGACTGCACTGTTTGAGTGAACTGACAAATAGTTTAACAGAAATTAAAATAATGATGATATTTTCAACTAGAATAAAGCCTTCCTGGTCAGTCTGAAGTACTAAAGTTATTTTTCACAGGTCTCATTTATGGTTGCTAGGTAATTTTAGAACATCAGTGAAACTCTTTGATGAATCCAATTAGCCCGGTTGCCATGGTAACAAACGTTGCTCTAAATTTTCTTAATACAAGCTTCAAAGAAAGGAAAAGGAACATTCACTAAAACAAATGTCACTACCAGAAAATCTGAGGCAAATACTAAAAATGATCAGCATTTGAATACGGCTTTACACTATTTACTTATAGGTGACAGACATGGCATACGACTCAACACATCTTTTTTTATTCTGAGAATTATATACCAGTATGTGCCATTATGAGTGGTTGTGTCAAATTATAAATACCTGTATGTTATCTTTTTAGAAATTAGTTTCTATAATATTTCACTTGTGTTGCTAATACTAATAGTTTAAGGGAGCTGAGACTGATATACAAAAAGACCCATTTATGAAAAACATTTAAAAACTTTTCAGGCTTTGTAGAATGTGGTTTAAACGAAAATTTAAATTGAACCTGGAACTACTTTTATAAACTTCGAACTTTCCGTAAAATATAAACTGTTAACCACAGTTACTAATTTCTACCACAATGCAGTCTTAGTAATTTACTTATATCCAAGACTATTCTTCGTATATAGATGGACACAGAAGATCTTGAAAGTCTGGTCTGACGTGAAGTCGAATATGACGTCTGAAATACTCCTGTCGGGCCCTGCTAAGACCAGCCGGATGTATAATATCTGGCAATACACAGTCGTCTGCTTCACATTAGGCTGAACTTTCTCGGAAGAACATGAGGCATGGCTGCGTGATAGATAACCTACGAATTTAGATAAATAAATCAAAACTCAAACGAAAGGAAAAATAGTTTGTGACGAAAAACAAAGTTAATGAACAATTATTAAATACTATCTTAAACCTACGTGCGTTGTATCTACTTAATAATATTTGTTCTATTTTCGATTGTGAAAACACTCAACACTCCGGGCTGATTCAACTACCATGAACACACAAATGGGGATCAAACACATAATCTTCTTGTCAGAAATCGAATACAATAACGCTGCTCTAAATGTGGCAGGTTTTAGATCCGAAGAAAACGGATTTAAAAGCCACCTTACCACCTCATTGTCAAACAGACAGACAAATATTAAAAATATACCCTAAACAAAACATTTGGCTAATTTTAATTTTGTTGTTGTTGAAATATGTGGTATTTTTGGCCCAAAAAATGGACATACGAGACCCCTGATATAGACCGTATTTACATTAGCACATCAGTATGTAACAAACTTGCTTGGCTAAAAACACATTGAACAATTCCTTTAGAAGTGTTATAGAAATGTATTTTTATTACCTTAGAATATTAAAAACGCATAGTTTTCCAGGGGCTTCGCGCCCTAATCCCCACAGGGGACGTTGCCCCTTGACCCAAATGGGGGCCTATAGCGGCACTCATGCCTCCTGCCTTGACAAATAATTTTCCTCCCCTCGACTCTTTGCCTAATCACATCCCTGTGAATGCGAAAACAGTATAAATTTCAGTAACAGTCAAAGCCGATTTTTTCACAGTTACCATTTTCTTCTAACTATTGCCGAATAAATGTTTTCTGCAACCTCGCTTCATCTTAAAGATTATGAATTAAAGATAAAGCTGCTGGTGTCACGAGATCAAAGAAGGCACGCCGACGTTTTATCTTAGTGAAAGCACGTGGCATTAAAAAGACCGAGCTATTTTGACAGTTTGAGACATGTACAAGTAGCTCTAGACGATAGTCTGATAATTTTGGATTATAAAAATACTAGTTTGGAATGAATAATGTTATCAGTAAGTTTTATTTTGGGTGATACAATATATTTAACACGCTATACAAATGTACGTCGGTCTGCAAATATTTTTGAATTTGATATGTTTACAACACACATACAATTCATGTGTATACAAATTTCTACCGAACACAATCAATTTCAATTTAATACATAACCAATTTAAATTTAATGTCCTGTTAACCCGTCCATTTACCTGTAAAACCACTTGAAATGCCACGATTTTACCTGCGAAGTTACGCGGTATTTCTCCGTACTCGAACACAGTAACATGAAGTTTGGACAAAAAACATCATAACACCCCGGACCCACTATCAAGCATACACAAACTCTCAATTGAGAACATAGGTTTTGCGAATAATTGTGCAAATCGCATGTCATAGCGGTACACATCAAAGCAGTCAACGTTTCAAATGACATTAAATTTCAGTTGTCTGTTTTTTGGGTGATGGAAAAAGGTGTTTTGTACAAATATACCAGATCTTTTCGACAGGCCGATGGACATTTAAAAAAAAAATCTTGTAAACCAAAAGATAAAAAAGAAGTGGCCTTATCTCATCTTTATAAAGCGATAATGCATTTTTCAGATGCAAATTTTAAAATAAAGAAAGGGAGGTTTTAGATATACATAACTTACAGCGTCTACAAATAGCAAATGTCTTATATTTAACAAAAAAGTTAGTATAACGGATATTATTGGCAATAAATACAAAACAATTTAAGGGAATTGAAAAGTTTTAGAACCGAATATTTTTATTAACACTTTTCATATATTTTGTGGAGTAGCTTAGCATGCTTTCTAACTCCGCATTTAACATTGTGGTGCGGAAACTCAGCAGTGTGTGTGCTGCACCATGTTTTTATTTGAAAACAATTACGACTTTTATTTACGGTCCACTGCATGATAATCACAATTAATCTACTTACCGTGAACCATGTACGCGGGATATAGGATTGAAACGTGTAGTGACAGGCGTTGAAAATATCACAATTTGATGATTTTAAGACTTCTCAAACACGGAAGCATTTATGTAAAATGGCGCGACGTCACGGCATTGTCGTCTGCATAATCGATAACGTTCGACGTCATTTCCCGTTAAGTAACGTCATAAGCTTAAGAACCCTTTTCACATGATGCTAATCATATGTAATACATTATTGATATTATGCAAAGAGCATTCATCCGTCGGGAATAGGTTATATACTAATTGTTTGGTACAATGAGTGATCGTTAATTATTGAAACCATGTTATTTTGTTATACCGTTGTCTGCCTTATATCTGGGTGATGTCATGGAATACTTAGTTTTTATAATTTGATATATGTTTCAGTTCCATAAGGTTACATGGTACACAACAGGAGTATGGTTGACTGCAGATCATGGTTTCCTGTTGATTTTATCGCGTTCGTAAATACTGTAACCTCATATATTGATTATTACGTGTTACGAAAAGAGTATTAGTTTGTCACTGTTGGTACAAGACTAACTTAAAACAGGATGATTGATTATTGCAAGCAACAGAAGTAAGTACATGTGTTGAGCAGTTAGTATTAATTATTGGAGAACTGCTGTTCGTTTGATAAGTAATGAACTCTAAAGATAGTAGAGCCCCGAAATCACTTAAAATTCGAGCTCTGCTAGATATATAAACCTCGACTAAGGCTGTCACCTTTACACACATACTAATAACAAAAACAGATCCTTTTACATGCTTTTATCTCACCTTGAATGTTTTTGGCAACCTTTCAAGCATTTAATATTGAATTCAACTCAATCTCAACTGAAACATTAAATTTTTAGTAACTTACAAGCAATTCAGTAACTGTGGAATCCCTACTAAGAATGAAAAAAACTAATTAAGATATTTGAACCTTAGATTCATTTTAAAAATAAATTTAGTTTAAATTCCAAATGAAGTTAAATAATTAATTTACTATCTGTCAACAATGACAATGTCATTGTCATTGTCACTTTCTATCAATGTCTCTTTCGTTTACACGGATATGTGTACCTTAAGTAGGCAAAACTGCTCCATTTACACATTCAAATGATACAGCCCTAGACCCAACATAACTTATTTCACATTTGAATATTATATACAGGAACACTTTCATATGAAAAGTAAGCATGATAAGTTATATAGGTCTGATATATACTCAAACGCAAAAGAAAGTGTGCATAGAGGTTTTTTCTTAATTTGCCTGATATCCATAATAAAAATTATGATGTTTGGTACATTGTATCACTGTTTAGCTTATTTAATTGCCTACAAGCCCTTTTTTAAAATAGTGGTTTCTATAGATGCAGAGAATTCGGTTACATGATTGTGTCAAGGGTCAAAATGAAAAATATGCAAACTGTGATATTGATGTTATTGTGAGTATAATAACGTTTTGCAACTCTCCTAATGGTTTTGTTGTGATTATTTGATTAATTCCATGTATGGCCACCAGTTTGTCGGATAACTTGTACAAAACGGCGTCTCATGGAATTGACGTAACGTTGTACGACGTGTGCAGGAATGTTGTTGCATTCGATCTGCAGAGCATTCTGTAGCTCCTGCAAATTGTTGACGACATGTCTTAACCTCACTTTACGACCAAGAAGATCCCAAATATGCTCGATTGGGTTGAGGTCAGGAGAAACGGCAGGCCAAGTCAAGACGCTAACGTCATTTTCATTTAGGTACTGCTGCGTTAGCCGTGCCGTATGCGGACATGCATTGTCGTGCATCAATATGGCGGGGACATGCTGATTAACGAATGAAACAGCTACTTGTCTTAACACCTGGTTAATGTACTCGGCTGCATTACGATTGCCACTAACATTGACCAGATCAGTTTTCCTCTTGACAATGATCCCGCCCCAAACCATAATACTACACCCGCTTAACCTGTTTGTCTACAACGCAGGCGTCAAAAAATCACTCTACTCACAAATACTCCCATTAGGATCTTGATTCATTGGAAATGACAATTTTATCCCACTGACGTCTTGTCCAACGGAGATGAAGCCGTGCCCAGTTCAAACGAGCAACGTGACGACAACGTTAGCTCGTCTTGGTCTGATAGGCCGAATACAATGACGCAGAAGCCTCAAAACGGTGTCCCTGCTAATACCGTACTGCCTCGCTGTAGCGGTAGCGTTTAAGAAACGACGCCGTGTGTGCGTCAGTTGAAAATGACGGTCTAATCTGACGTTAGTAACACGAGGCCTGCCGGTTCGAGGACGATCGGCAACTGTTCCTGTTTGCTAGAACCTGGAATTAAAGTTTGCTTACTGTGTTTCTGTGGCAATTAAATGCCCGTGAAACATTATCGACTGAGTCACCTCTGCTAAGCATTATCAAAGCTTCAATACGTTGACGCTGAGAGATTCTGTGCATTTGGAGTTTTGAAAATATTCAAATCGCTGAAAGAAAGTAATGAGATATTATTTGATCGATTTCACATTTGCTCAGACACTGCACGGGAAGCTGGTAAAGGGACGTTACGTAACATTTAACCGAATACTGTCCGATGTAGCTGTTGTACAATACAGTGGCATGCGTGCTTCACATGATTCACATAGGAAAGGTTTATAACCAATATAACTATAGTCATCATAAAAAGAAACGGGCACACTTTATTTTGCGTTTGCGTATATATAGGACTATGACTAGGGGTTAAATGTATTCACACCAATTGCTTATATTTGAGTTTCTAAATCAGTTAAGTGTACTTATAAACTGATCTATCTGAACCCTTTCGATATGAAAACAAAATATTGTTAATGTTTCAAATCTTAAATACTGACTGACGAACAGCATACACATTTGCGTCGCGTAGGATTGTTCGCAGTAGCCGTCCACGGTAGTGTAAGCCAATATTGGTTTTAATCACGTGACATTAAGCGGATATGTGACTTTTGATGTGTTACGAGATACAAATGGAATTAATTAATGTGTGAATGGTTATTCTTGAAAAGTATCGTAAAACAATTACGTAAATATTAATGTTATTATGACTTTTGACGGTTAAAAGTCGGCGGCGAAAATTCGGGATGAACGTTCACAACAAAAAGTCTAGTTTCTATGTTTTACGCAGAGGGGAGATATTGCGAATACAAAAATAACACAATATCTCGACAGGCGTAGACTACAATAAATACCATTCGTGAATCTGTGTTTAGCTAACTGATGGTTGGTCAGCTCTTTTTTGGGTGGCAGGGCCATTATTATAGTCAGCAGTAGGCAATCCCGCCTTGACACATTGCCCTCTGTTATCTGTTTTTGTCTCCATGATGCCGGCTATCAGATTCGACATTCGTCTGCTTACCGTTTCCGGTTTTCGCTTCTATATTTACATCATGGAAAATCCTGGATGACGAATACGGATTGACATGTATAACATGAGAATAAATAAACCATCGTTTTCCAATTGAAAAGGGAAGATTTCTTAATATCCCTAGAAGTGAACGTGCCCGTTGTTTGTGTAATAGTGGTGTTCTTGGCGATGAATTTCAAGACATATAGGAATACTCATAGTTCACTGATGATAGAAAATATTTCTTACATAACAACACTACTATTTTAGTCATCGGAATATGTTTACGCTAGAAGAACTTATGAATTGTAAAAATCAAGCAAACTCGTTAAGCTTGCTTTGTTTTGCAAAATACTTATCGTATTCCTTAACTATTTCTCTGTGTCACATTTCTTCATTCCATGTATTTAATGAAGGTGATTCACTTACTCACTCACTCACTCACTCACTCACTCACTCATTCACTCACTCACTCACTCACTCACTCACTCACTTACTCACTCACTCACTCACTCACTCATTCACTCAGTCAATCAATCATTCAATCATTCATTCATTCAATCATTCAATCGTTTATTGTATAAATGTTATTTCTTTTCAGAAGGCCACATTGTAAATAAGTCAAATGTTTTGTACGTTTTACCTATTAATAAAGATTTTATTATTATTATTATTATTATTATTATTCACATGGTGAACCAGTGGTCAGCACGATTCTTAGTTTTATAAATTCCCATGATGTTGACAAAAGATACCATTTATAAAAAAAACATTATTAGATTTTTTCTCCGCGGTTTTGGCATTGTTTACGAATAGCCTATTCGTGTTTACAATATCAGTAAAAGTACCCGGTAAGTTAATAAATGATGTTTTCAAATACTTAAAACACTATAACACATGAGGGCCGGGATGCTTTAAAGTAATCAGCATGTTAATGTAAGACAGACATATTCAAGAAAATATCATAAAACATATAGACACAAATACAAGAAATAAGTGAATGAGATCTCAATTGTCAATGTGTTATACTTATTCGTTTTAAACTGACTGCGTTACAAGTTCTCTTAACTGGTATAAAGTATAGGAAACAATGCTTCCTTGTGCTTGGTACAAATACCTTATCTTAATATTAACACAAAATGGTGTAAATGATGGCTTGCTTAATGATATTGAATCGTTCCTAGATTTAATACTTCCAAAAGGTTTAATATGAAGTAAAATATTCAGAGTCAGTAATTTTTACAGCTGTGGTGTCACAACGATCGGTAATAGCATCAATTAATTGCATGCTTGTCTTTATAATATAATTACAGAAATAATCTTATTACACGTTGCTTGCGGGCGACATTTTTCTTGGGTACTGCGGATTTGGAGGAAAAGATTAATAATGATTCATTATTAATAAACCAGTAGTCACAGCAGTTACTTGTGGCTTTAGATACCAATGAAACCGAGGCTATACAATTGTTAAAAAAATACAAAGTCAAGATTAACCGGCCAAATAATTGATACTATTAACACATTGTTCTTGCTGCTAGGTATATCGGTCAAATTTCAAACAGTTCACTACATTTCTTCATTGTCATGCAATGTAAGGCTAAGAAAAATATTTCAATCAGTTCTATCATCGATAATGAAAAAATGTATCAGTACTTTAAATTTGAGAGGTATTCATTGAGTCTTTCTCGGTCAAATTGCAGTATGTTGTTAAGTCGTACCTTTTTCCTTGGGTTAACTCGATATCTGGTACCATGAAAGTGAATATGATGTTTGACAAACCAAGACTTCAATTTTGTTGATCGCTCAGGCTTGTATACATTTGTTATCCAGCCGTCCGTCCACCAGTCATCAAAATAGGGAGGATAATAGAAGTTAAAAATTTCAACATGCGTGCGATGCACCATGTCATTTGTTAAAATTTTAGTATTTCCTTCATTGAATGTTGGCCCAACAACACCAACATTCGGCGGTGTATAGGTTTGCAAAACATTTACGCCAGCTGACGTCCAATTCTTTGTTTCAAAAGATGTATCATCGGTAACTCGTACTAAATAGTCCATTCTGTCTCTGTATGCTGCTCGTGAAATGTCATTGCATGCTCCAGTAAATGTTCCACCGTTTGTTACGACAACATTAATTCGATCGTACATCATTTCTAATTTGTGTTTAACAGTTTCGAGAAAATCTCCCATGTCAATTCCAACGTAAATCGTGTATGTGTATTCCTTTTGCATTGTTTTATAAATTGATGGTAAACAAATTGTTGTTAAACTTAGCCTTTAATTGTTCTATTTGTCCTCGTGTGTTTGCTTTGTATGCTAGTGTGTGTTGGTAGTGTATATGTGTGTGTGTACATGATTGTGTGTGTGTGTTGTGTGTGTGTGCGTGTGTGTGTGTTTGTGTGTGTGTTGGTGGTGTGCACTTCTGGGTGCTGTGGGGCTCGTTTTGGGGAGGCTGCGTTTTTGGTACGTGGCATTCCCTGTTTGATATTATTTTTGTTTTTAGCCTTTTTAAAAGCGGGTTTTTAATATACCGGGTTGTTGAAGGAATTAAAATACCAGTTTTAGTACGCGAGGGTCCAAGTTTTCTAGCCATTTCATTGTCGGACATTGATAAGGTGGCGTTATAAGTAAAAGCATTTCTGTTGCTGTCGGCTATATGCTTCAAGTGGTAGTTTTTCTTTGCTGTAGTGCTATGATTCGCTGACGTACGTAAATCGATTCCGGCTTTTCTCATTATGTCTTTACAGGCTACTGTGTTACCAAACTCACAAGTCTTAATAAACTGCCCCTCACTAAGGTGGCGTTGGACGTTTGAGATATATAAAGTAGCATAAAAGATTAAAACCGAAAGTCCAATTAGTTCCAATATTTGAATGAAACGTTTCATTTTTCCTTCAAATGAAAGACAGGCTTGTAACAGCCATCTAGT
>JAFMSR010000012.1:50730893-50761354 GCA_022818135.1 Saxidomus purpurata
TCCATCAATGACAGCCCTTTTGATTTCACTTGCTCTGGAGAGTTATTTAAAGAAATAGGAACGGCTGACATGAGAGTGCTTTTATTTCATTGAAAATATATAAAATAGTAGCATAAGGATAAAAATTGTATTAAATTCAATCGTTTATGAGAGAATGAAATGTTTATTTATTCATTTTTTGAGCATATGGGCGCAGCCATCTTATCCATTTAATTCTCGCAAGACCGAGAATGTGATGTCACTAACCCACTTCCGGTGAAATTGCACGCTATGAAAAATATCAGCAAAGAATCGACTTTACAGAATTAATCTTATTTATTTCAATGTGATAAATCATTGCGGGAAATTGCGTTAAATGATAGCTTTAAGAGTGTGTATTTATAAGTTAAGTCAAGTTAGATTGGAGCTGTTACAACATACATTTTCCCAAGGATTTGTTATACCGTCTGTCTGCAGTCATAAGTCGACCAGAAACGGTTCTAAAAATTGTCCATAAAAATCAACTGGACTTATGGTCGAGTAACTAAAAAATATTGATCCGATTTGGGCCTTTTTTAGCAGTGATGTGGGCTCATTTTTCAGTACTGATTGGTGAAGAAACATAGGTTAAAGAAAAAAACTATCAAAATGAATCTAATTAAAATGTTGCCAGGGATGTTCGATAATAATTTTCAGTTTTTTAATCAGTGGCCGATATAAAGGAAAATCATATTTAGCAATTAGCAGAAAACATTTCTCTTTGTTGATGAAGAATATAAACTTACAGAGTAAAAATATTTACCCTTCTCGCTATATCCATGTGCACAGGTGCTAAAACAATGTACAATGTACATCGACATGTCTTTGATCTTTTGTCAGGGCCGCAGTCTTTACGTCACGCTCAAGATGTTTGTATTGATTAATGATATGCACAATGTTTTATCGCTGAGTAAACGCAGACCAATCAAAATTAATTTCTCGATCGTCACACTCGCGTAGCCAATCGAGTTTGATAATCTCTATCGCATAGACATTTTTTATTAATAAATATTTAATAATGAAGGCGTGTTCATAATAATTTATGCACACTTCCCAGTAATTAATGCACACTGTTTTGCAAATATATTGATTTTTTCGTATGGCCGCATATTTACGGTAAAACAACAGTTTCCACAAGTACAAAAATCGTCCAGTTCTAACACTTCATTTTGTTGCAATGATTTGGATTTCATGAAGCTGTGAAGCATCATATATTCTGGCTCAAAATTATACAGAAGAAGACCAACATTATTTCTCTCCATTTTTTCTTGTAAGATATAAAATTACCGCTACTATTTTTGTACGTGAAAGGGAGCACCTGTTTTCAATACGATAAATATTCAAAATGGCGGCACCCTAGTCCTTCGTAAATATCCCAATTTATGCAATTTTCTTATTTCCTACAGCCTATAATGACACTGTTTATACATTGTATTAGCGTGATTCGACTTTTTATTGTTTGATCTTTCAAATGTTAAAATGATCTGTAAAAATCTCGCAACAACATGTCACCAAAAACTCTAGTTTCATATCGTGCATATTGCAACTTTGGCCCATATCGCCTGGCCAGTACTACACTAGTCCTTCTATTCCTTGAAGACAAAATAATATTTAATGATGAAAGGTGTGAGTAGTTTTTGAAATAAAAATGTTTTCTAATCCACATTTAAATTTGTGGCCGAAGATTTTTAGCTCACCTGAGGTTCACTCAGGGTGAGCTATTTATAATAGGATCGTCAAATGTCCGGCGTCCGTCGTACGTCCACATTTAGTTCGTTAACGCTCTAGTGGTTACATTTGCCTCAATTGTCATCAAACATGGTCAGAATGTTTGTCCTGGTAATTGCTGGGATGAGTTCGACCATGGGTCATCTTGGATGAAAAACTAGGTCACAGGAGCTAAAAATAGAAAAATCTTGTTAACACCCTAGGGGCCACTGTTTCAGTCCACATATCCTGGACATTGACCAGAAAGCTTGTTGAGATGATTTCTAGCTCAAGTTCGAATATGGGTCACCTTGGGTCAAAAACTAGGTCACACCGCCCAAATATGGAAAAACCTTGTTAACACTCTAGGGGCTGCTGTTTCAGTCCAAATATCCTGCAAATTGGTCACAAAGGTTGTTTAGATGATTTCTAGCTCAAGTTCGAATATGGGTCACCTGGGGTCAAAAATTAGGTCACACAGCCCAAATATGGAAAAACCTTGTTAACACTCTAGAGGCTGCTGTTTCAGTCCAAATATCCTGGAAATTGGTCAGAAAGCTAGTTAGATATCAAGTTCGAATATGGGTCACCTTGGGTCAAAAATTAGGCCACACCGCCCAAATATGGAAAAACCTTGTTAACACTCTAGGGGCTCCTGTTTCAGTCCAAATATCCTGCAAATTGGTCACAAAGGTTGTTTAGATGATTTCTAGCTCAAGTTCGAATATGGGTCACCTGGGGTCAAAAACTAGGTCACACAGCCCAAATATGGAAAAACCTTGTTAACTCTCTAGGGGCTGCTGTTTCAGTCTAAATATCCTGGAAAATTGGTCAGAAAGCTAGTTATGATGATATTTAGCTTAAGTTTGAATATGGGTTACCTGGGGTCAAAAATTAGGTCGCTATGCCCAAATATGGAAAAACCTTGTTAACACTCTAGCGGCTACTGTTTCAGTCCAAATATCCTGGAAATTGGTCAGGAACGTTCTTTAGATGATTTCTAGATCTAGTTCGAATATGGGTCACCTGGGGTCAAAAACTAGGTCACACAGCACAAACATGGAAAAACCTTGTTAACACTCTAGTGGCTACTGTTTCAGTCCAAATAACCTGGAAATTGGTCAGAAAGGTTGTTTAGATGATTTCTAGGTCAAGTTCAAATATCGGTCACCTGGGGTCAAAAACTAGGTCACACAGAAGCTTTCTTAAAAGGCAGTCATATTCAGGTGAGCGATAAAGGGCCATCATGGCCCTCTTGTTTCATATTTAGGACAAAATGGCCTGTAAATAAATCCAGTCTTAGGACAGCTGTCCTGAGAAAATGTTATCCAATCTGGATCACTGACATTGCAACAAAATATTTTAAATATTATGCCCTAGATGTAGATTCAAATATTGTTTATTTTTTATCGTAGATTGATTGTTTACTTTTGATGTGCGCAGCAGGAAAACAAATCACTACTCTTTCGTTTTGACATTCAGCTTATGCAAATACTAATACATTTACATAACGCATAAGCGGCTTTCAAATTTGTTATGTGAGGGCAGTTAGACAAGTGGTACCGTTACAGTCACGGATTTGTAAGTGTTTTTTCATAACCTGAAGCAAAAACAAATATAATGGACTTAGTATTTTTACGCAAGGATAGTCAGAATTACGGGATGAATGATTTAATTGGCTTAGTGGAGATTTGCGCGACCTGTCCTGAAATGCGCGATCTGCTGGAAAAATTTTGTGCGGCCTAGATGCAACACTGTTCATAAATATCAAATATAAATGGTTGTGCTTTATATTATGTCCTGTATTACAAAATATCATGATTGTATAGAATGAGCGTAATTAACAAACCAGAAAATTACAGATTCTTCTTTTAAAGCAATGTTTTATGGAATCTAACCTGTAGTAATGTGGGTGTTCTTTGCAGCATTTGTTTTTGGATATTACATATAACTTTTTTAATATTTCTTTCAGCTGAGAGCTGGTCTAAGGAAAACTGATTGCAATGAAAAAGTATGTTTTAATCAACTTAATCCACAGGCTTTAATGGATTAATTTTCATATCTGAATACTCATTTGTCCAACTACATGCAGACAACATTTGGCAACAATAAGTACTTACATATAATGATTTTAGACCATTTAATTTGCCTTCACTCAAGAGGGAGGGGGCATTTAGATTTGCCCTTGTCCATCTATCTGCATATTGGTCCATGCGTGAGTCCGTGCAAAGTTGTGTTGCATGTACGTCTAAAACTGCTTGAGCTTAAATTTAACATTACAGGAATATTGATATCAGCATGTGAAGTTGTGTATCTGGGGTTTCATATGTCCATTCGCTTGAAGGCCAAGGTCACGATGGGGTCATCTGTGACCTCCAGACACATTTGTAGTTTTTTTGTTGTTGTTTTTTTTACAATGCTAAACTTCTATTTCTTTTATAAATGTACAATTCATTCAGTTAAAGAAATATCAAACATCAATTAACAATTATATTTGTTGTCAAAATTTCACATCTGTAGGCATGTACGTATTTGTATAGGTTATATTAGGTATACAGAATTATTGGAACACATATACATGTAAATTATGCTGTCTTTTGTCAGTATGATGATAATGTTATTTTTGTAAATTGTAAAAAATGTATTGTCTTTTTTGACATTTAGAGAACACCAGATATGGACATGGCTTTCTATTGCTCAGCTGGTTTAGACAAGGAGGGCTTCAAAGTCAAGTATATGTCTGATTTCAAAGGTGAACAACTTAGCATCATTTCTAAATTCTTTGAATTTGAATTTTTCTGTAAATTGCTCACACAAAATAAAATACCTAGGCTATAGCAATGACTTGTTAGCTTTTAAGGAGATCATTTTTATGGCAAAAACAGGTATATTTTAATTACATCGTTTAAGCATGTACTTTTGTATTTTCGTGAATGAAAGTATCTGTGATATGCATGTCAGTATTCTCTTGGTACATAAAGAACGGTCTACCATGAGGTGTGTCCAAAAAGTAATCGGACAACTTTTTCATTTTTGACACAGATAACATTTTACCAGTATTCATTCATCAGGTTAACTCACTAGCCCGCAGCTTGGGGCTAGTAGATTTTAGATGAGGCTATTAGTTTTCTGGCCAGCTATATTGTCAGGCTACTTGAAATTACTGGGTTAGTAATGACAAGATAAATTTGTATATAGAGTTAGTTTTGGCTGTCAAAAACACTTGGCACCTCCACCCCCACAATGAAGTAGAATGAGGGGTATACTGGATTCATCACGGCCATCCGTCTGTCTGTGGACACAAATTTGAGCATCACTTCTTCAATATTTAATGTTTTAAACTCAAATTTGCACACATTATTAATATGCATCTAAAGTTGTGCATTCACAATTATTATGACCTAATTATCAGTCATTGCAGTACTATCTCCCCTTGAAGTTTTTTATACTATATGTTGTATCAACTTGAAACTTCATAGGTAGATAGATCTCAGTGTGGAGAAGTGCAGTGCATAAGAATCTAAACTCTTGCTTGCATAAATTTTTAGCTTAAACCCTTTAATATGTTTTATACTTATTTATTATTTACTTTCTGGGGCATGTCTTCCAAATTAAAACTTATAAGTGGTATCTATTAGAAACCTCATAGCTTTGACAGAGGAAGATCTTAGCAAAGAGAAGTGCAGTGCATAAGAACTGTAACATCTTGCTTTCATTGCTCTTTGATATCTTTATACTTACTTTTTTGTTTGGGAAATAATTCCAAAATTATAAGAGTAGATTAATCTCATGGATGCAAAAGCATCAACTTCAAACCACATCTTCCTCTGACAAGCAGTGGTAAAGGGGTATTCATCAGTCACAAGTCTAGTTAGTACTGTTAATTATGCACTGAGTAATATTTATTTCAAAGGCTTTGGTGTAGTTGCTACAGCAGACCATCTGAAAGGTGACTTCCTACTAGAGTATGTTGGCGAGCAGTTAAATCAAGAAGAGGGAGAAAGGCGAGAGAGAAAATATGCAGGGAATAAGATGTTCTTCTTCAGCTTTAAGGGAAAAAAACGATGGTATGTAAAAATCCAAGTTCAATCAACATAACAGTGATGGTGTTTTTAGAATTGTTTTCTGTCCATAACTTTGTTCTTTTAAATGGTATTTTGAAATGATGTGACACAAAATACTTAAATTTAATATATTCTTTCTTGTGTAAAATTTAGATGGCAACTTTTAATGCTATTTTCTATGCACCATGTTTCCTGATATATTCCTTGTCCTTTCTCACAAGTACAGTATAATTTTGGACAAAACACAGTTTAGTATTTATCATTTTCAGTCTTTTCGAAACTGCCTGTCTGAGAAAGATCAATTCTGATTCGGACAAGCAAATTTTTGTGTCCTCCAGCCCGAAGGACTGGCATTTATTTCACTTTAACAGTTGTTTTTCTCTTATGGACAGGCAAATTTTGTTTTGGACAGGCACTGTATTTGATTTCACCTGTCCGATGAACTGGCAAAATATTTCACTTTTTGGTATTATTTAAGTACACGTCAACTAAATAAATACCATACTCGCGTTTCTCATTGCATGCTTATTTGACCCCAATCTCGTAACGTTATTTCTCTGTTAGCAATTTGGTTTCTGGAGCATAACTTAAGTTCCATTTGGCCCACAATATTCAAACTTCATAGGATGATTGTCCATATTGAGTAGAAGACCCGTAGTGATTTTTGGGTCACAAGGTCAAAGGTCAAAGTCATTATTACCTTAAAACTGAAAACAGTTTCCGTTCAATAACTTAAGTATTAATCAACCTATCCGTAGATGCTTTCAGTTATAGTATAATGAATTGAAGTACACATTTTATGCACTTGGACGATTTATTTTATGAGCCAAGTTCTGTTCCACTAAATTGCAAAATACATGAGATGGATGCAAAAACTACAAGTTTTGAAGTTTTTCAAAATGAAATGTCCCACATAAGTTCAAGATCAGTCTACAAGTGTCTGTGAAAAGTCTGCAAAATCTTCCCAGTTTGAAAATTTCGACAGATAGTCTGATTGTATTTAACCAACGTGAGATTACTGCAACTTTCATGTTATTACTGCTTTTGGTAGCATACATGTAAGGATTTAATTAAAAACAAACACAGTCAGTGCTTTAATAAAAATGTTTTATTACAGCATAGAACAAAGGATTTGATCAAAAACAAACTCAATGTAGAACTTTTAAAAAGATTTATTACATGTACACTATTTAATATTGAGGGACAATGTGTTATTATTATGAATAAACAAATACAAACTGTATTAAATGAATATTAATTGAAATTAAAAAATAAAAAATATATTCATGTCTAATTGCAACTGTTCTCATGTATTTACTTTGGTATATGAAAATATATGACACGATTTAAAAATGCTAGTAGCCAATACAATTTTGCTAGTAGAAAAATTAAGCACCAGCAATTTTTAGCAAGTGGCCATAAAAGTTAAATTCAACCCCTGCCTGAGTACATGTAAGTTAGTTAGTTAGAACACACTTAAAAAGGTAAAATATTTTTCAGTATTGATGCCAGCAATACGCAAGGTCACATATGCCAGTTTGTGAATGATGCACCTAGAAGACGGGCAAATTGTGTGATGAAACTCAAAATTGTGAAAAACACTCCAAGGCTGTGTTTATTTGCACTAACAAATATTCTTCCTGGTCAAGAACTTCTCTATGATTATGGAGATTGCAACAATTTATGGTGGAGACATCAGGCAAAACAGGTACAGTAATTGAACCTCATGCTATAAATTATTTTCTAGAAAATGGATTTGAGCTTCTTATGTATACACTAAACACCATTGCCAACCGCCCACCTTACTTTTTTGTTAACATTTTGAAATGAAAGGTAATGAATTCCTCCAAAAACATAACATATGTTAGTCCAACTATTTGCTGACACTATAGATGAAAAGACAGGTTTACACAGAATCAAAGTCATTTATGAATAAGAAAAACATTTTGATTTCAAAACTGGACGGTTGGCAATGGCATTCAGTGCATAAGTAGTTTGTAATTAAAGTAGTTAAAACTAATTGTTAAAAGTTTGTAACATAAGTATATAAGCAACTTCAGCTTTTTTGTAGTTTTATCAAGTCTATGTAGTTTTTCTTGCAAAGCTTCATTCTAATTTTGTGGAATGGTCTGAATTAAGTGGATTGAACCTTGTGTGTGGTTTTTATATTGTTATGGCCCTGTGTCCGTCGTGCGTCATCCGTCGTCAACAATTTTTTTTATACAACAACTCCTAAACCACATGGCCAATAGCAACCAAACTTTACAGAAACTATCCCTAGGTGGTTTTAAAGTTGTTCAAAAAAATTAATTCCATTGAAATTTCTGGTTGCTATGGCAACAAATAGAAAAATCTTTAAAAATTGTGTCAGAAACCACAAGGCCTAGAGCTTAGATATTTGGTATGTAGCAAACGTACCCAGGGGTCACTTGATGTTACATAGACTTATATAGGAAAACTTTAAAAATCTTCTTGTCAGAAAGTATCAGGCCTAGAGCTTAGATATTTAGTATGTAGCATCCTCTAGAAGAGCTCTACCAAAGTTGTTCAAATTATGACCCTAAGGTCAGTATTGGCCCCGCCCCTGGACTTACATAGGATAACTTAAAAAAACTTGATTTTACATAGACTTATAAAGGGAAACTTGAAAAATCTTCTTGTCAGAAACTATCAAACTTAAATCTTTTGGTTTTTGGTATGTAGCATCGTTTAGTCAACATTTAGGAAGGCTGTTTAAATGATGGCCTTACGGTCAGTATTGGCCATGCCCCAGGGGTCACTTGATTTTACATATTTGGAAACTTTAAAAATCTTGTCATAAACTATCAGGCCTTGAGCTTACATATATTAAGTGTGTAGCATCATCTAGTGACCTCTAGGAAGGTTGTTCAAATTATGGCCTAAGGGTCAGTATTGGCCACGCCCCCTGGGTCACTTGATTTTATATAGACTTACGTAATGAAACTTTAAATTTTTTTCTTCTCAGACTATCAGGCCTAGAGGTTAGATATTTGGTGTGTAGCATCCTCTAGTAGACCTCTACTAAAGCTCTTCCAATTATTGCCCTAGGTTCAGTACTGGGTCCACACTGGGGATTGCTTGATATTGCATAGAGATTTCTATAGGAAAACTTAAGCAATCTTTTTCAGGGCTATAGTTTAGTTTAGGTATTTGGTATGTAACATGTTCTTTTAGACATCTGCTGAGATTGTTCAAATTTTGGCATATGGGTCAATATTTGCTCTACCCCTGGGGCACTTGATTTGTAGTTAATAAAACTAAAACATAAAGTATTTTTCTTACCTGAAGTCACAGCATAATAGCTGAGATATATATAGTGTGCAGCATTGTTCATCAATTTCCTGTTGTTAGGTGAATGATCTGGAGCCAATAGCCCCATTGTTAAAATTAAGTGAGAGAACAGTAAAAAGGTAGTATATGCTGTCTCAATATACATTAGAAACATAAGTAGCCAAATGGAATCGTGTTAAAAATCACTGCTATCATTATTCAGCGTTTTTAGCTCACCTGTCACAAAGTGACAGGGTGAGCTTTTGTGATCGCTTTTCGTCCGGCGTCCGTCCGTCGTCCGTCCGTCCGATCGTCCGTCCGTAAACTTTTACTTTAAATGACATCTCCTCATAAACCGCTGAGCCAATTTCATCCAAACTTCACAGGAATGTTCCTTTGGTGGTCACCTTTAAAAATTGTTCAAAGAATTTAATTCCATGCAGAACTCTGGTTGCCATGACAACCGATAGAAAAAACTTAAAATATCTTCTTTTAAAAAACCCAAAGAGGTAGAGCTTAGATATTTGGCATGAAACATCTTCTGGTGAGTGTCTATCAAGTTTGTTCAAATAAAAGCCCTGGGGTCAAAATTGGCCCCGCCCCGGGGGTCATTGATTTTCCCTATATGCATATAGTAAAAACTTAAAAAATCTTCTTTTAAAGAACCCAAAGAGCTAGAGCTAAGATATTTAGCATGAAACATCTTCTAATGGGTGTCTACCAAGTTTGTTCAAATAAAAGTCCTGGGGTCAAAATTGGCCCGGCCCCAGGGAGTCATTGATTTTCCCTATATGCATTTAGTAAAAACTTATAAAATCTTCTTTTAAAGAATCCAAAGAGCTAGAGCTAAGATATTTAGCATGAAACATCTTCTAATGAGTGTCTATCAAGTTTGTTCAAATAAAAGCCCTGGGGTCAAAATTGGCCCCGCCCCAGGGGGTCATTGATTTTCCCTATATGCATATAGTAAAAACTTATAAAATCTCCTTTTAAAGAACCCAAAGAGCTAGAGCTAAGATATTTAGCATGAATGATGTTCTAATGGGTGTCTACCAAATTTGTTCAAATAAGAGCCCTGGGGTCAAAATTTGCCCTGCCCCGGGGGTCATTGATTTTCCTTATATGTGTATTGCAAAAACTTTAAAGAAAAAATCTTCTTTGAAAAAACCCAAATAGCTAGAGTTTAGATACTAAGCATGAAACATCTTCTAGTGAGTGTCTACAAAGTTTGTTCAAATAAAAGCCCTAGGGTCAAAATTGGCCCTGCCCGGGGACATTAATTTTCCTTATATGTGTATAGCAAAAACTTAAAAATCTTCTTTGAAAAAAAACAAATAGCTAGAGTTTAGATATAAAGCATGAAACATCTTCTAGTGAGTGTCTTCAAAGTTTGTTCAAATAAAAGCCCTGGGGTCAAAACTGGCCCCGCCCTAGGGATGTCATTGCTTTTAACTATATCTGTATAGTTAAAACTTTAAAAATCTTTTTTTAAAAAACTCAACGAGCTAGACCTTAGATGTTTAGCATGAAACATCTTCTAAATGGTGTCTACCAAGTTTGTTCAAATAAAAGCCCTGGGGTTTAAACTGGCCCCGCTCTGGGGGCCTATATACAGGTGAGCGACTTCAGGGCCATCATGGCCCTCTTGTTTTTCCTTCTTTACACGGGTCCGGTAAACGGACCCGTTCCCAATCGTCACCGGACCCGTCCCAATTCGTACACGGACCTGTCCCAATTACATCAAAGTTGTCTTTTCTCCCAATGTTTTATATAAATACCGTTCAAAATCGTATAAGATATCGAAAAAATAACAAATTTTACTACCGATTTAAGGGATTTCAAAGTACAATGTAATCGTGGGTACGAGCGGAAATGGGTACGAAAACATTTCGACTGGTTTGCATTCAAAATTTATTTTTCTTCAAAACACGTTATGTTAGCAGAGAATAATAACCAGTCAACCGGATATCAAGTCTATCAATCTGAAAGTAAATATTATCGGAAAAAATTGAAAACGGACGTCACCTCAAAAGCAAGAGTACTTATGTGTCTGCAGATAGTTTATTTTATTGACAATTATTTTACTGTGAAATCAAACTCATAGGCAAAGATCTTGTGTGTACTGTACATCATTCTAATAGCAAGCGGCCCATAGCAAGTGATATTATTGTTACATAATAATATGATGTCAAGTTACATGCATCCAATAAATATGGTTATACTCTTATATTAGTTTTTAGTTACAGTGGTAGCCTAGAATGTTAATGTAGAATGTAGAATGCTTGCAAATACTGTAATTATAAACATAACATAAAATTCCCAATTTGCCCGATTACACGATACAAAAATTCCCAATTTTGGCCTTTTCACGACTTAAAAATTCCCAATTTGATGGGTACAGGACCCGTTCCCAATAAGGTGAAAAAAATCGCTGTTATTGCATTATACTTGACATAAATTTTTATAAATATATAATTAGGAATAAGCTACCAGATTGATTGAACGCTAATACAATAGTAATTAGTAATATTTTAAATTTTTAATACTTATAAAGATATATATTCGATATTTAATTAAAGGGACTCTGTTCAATTGGTAAGTGTGTCCAGGTTAATTTTGTTTTATTTCAGTGGTTTATTATTTCTGCCAATAATGTGACATTCTTTTGCTTGACAATACAAAGAATAGCTTTTCCTTTTGCAGTCATCCTTTATTTAGAAGTTCGGGGAATATGAGTGACATTATCTCGAAAAGGATCAAACATATATGTGGTTTTTGAAACTAAGCACATTTATATATTTTTCAGTATCAATATCTCAGTACACTGACTAACTTCGAATGAAACTTCATACTTATTCAACATCAATATTAATGTACATAGACCAAGTGCCATCACTCTGACATGCGTTTGTAGTGAATTTTTGCCTTTTTCACTCGAAAACTCTTGTTTAGTATTTTGGGAAAATAATGGTATCTCTTAAACCGCTGACGATAGCCCAATGAAACTTTACACACTTATTCAACATCAATCAGGGTTTGCACAGACTTTGAAAAGTTCTTGTATTTAAAGGTCTACCTTGGAAAGTTCTTAAAAACAATCTGGAGTGCTTAAAAATACTTGATTTCAATTACAGCCTTGAAAAATGCTTAAATAGTGCTTAAATTCTTCACTAAAATGCTTGAAAAATATTTCAAATTCGATCCGATATTTTTAATATTATTTTTTTGTGGATTTTTCTATCGGTCTGGATTTTAAGGGAGACCACTTTGAGGAGTTTGTACGTTTTTATGCCCCCACAAAGTGGGAGCATATAGCGTTGCACTTGTCCGTCCGTCCGTCCGTACGTCTGTCCGTACGTCCCGAAATCTTGTGAACGCAACTCCTCTTAAACCGGATGGCAGATTTTGCTTAAACTTCCAGGGATGAACAACCTTAATGTGTAGATGGTAGTAAAGAAAGGAATTTTTGCTGCGACCAAATTTAACAGAATTATGGCCCTTTGTTGATTTTTTCACTATATACTATGTAGAAATTTTGTGAACGCAACTCCTCTTAAATCGGATGGCAGATTTTGCTTAAACTTCCAGGGATGAACAACCTTAATGTGTAGATGGCAGTAAAGGAAGGAATTTTTGCTGCGGCCAAATTTAACAGAATTATGGCCCTTTGTTGATTTTTTCCCCTATACCTAAAATTTTTGCGACCAAATTTAACAGAATGGCCCTTTGTTGATTTTTTCACTATATACCATGTAGAAATTTTGTGAACGCAACTCCTCTTAAACTGGTTGGCAGATTTTGCTTAAACTTCCAGGGATGAACAACCTTAATGTGTAGATGGTAGTAAAGGAAGGAATTTTTGTTGCGACCAAATTTAACAGAATTATGGCCCTTTGTTAAGTTTTTCACTATATACCATATAGAAATATTGTGAACGCAACTCCTCTTAAACCGGATGGCAGATTTTGCTTAAACTTCCAGGGATGAACAGCTTTAATGTGTAGATGGTAGTAAAGGAAGAAATTTTTGTTGCGACCAAATTTAACAGAATTATGGCCCTTTGTTGATTTTTTCACTATATACCATATAAATTTGTTGCGACCAAATTTAACAGAATTATGGCCCTTTGTTGATTTTTTCACTATATACCATATAAATAATTGAACATATAAATTTTACATTTGTAATTTAATTTAACATGTACATAAGGTTACCTGTAGATCATTTTAGGTATATGTACAGAAATGAAACAGTGGAATGAAAAAGTTCCACATAAAAATCTTACATACAGATATGCTTGCTCTTGTTTATGAGCACATCTGCACAGTGGGGGCATCCGTGTCCTTTGGACACAATTCTAGTTTTGTATGGGTATAGAAATGGTAATCCCATGTTCAGAAGGTCTTAACTTCTGACAGCCATAATACGCTGGCAAATAAGTGCATTTTCCCAATATCTTGATTAATAAAGTATCCATGGGTGGTGGATACGGATTCAAAAATGAAAGCACATTGTTAACTTTGCAGTGCAACAATGGAAATCGCCAGCATGGGCGAGTCAGCATTGAAAAGCCATGTCAAGAAGCCATGTCAAGCAAATGTGTCACAGCCCCATGTCTTGATGGCTTATTCAAACATTTAAGTGCTTGAATTTTGCCCTTTTTTACCTGGAAAAGTGCTTAAAAAGTGCTTAGATTTTGTTACTGATTTTCTGTATGAACCCTGTTAATATCTAAGGACAATGATAAAGTTCTTAACTCGGACATGCATTATTTTTACTGTATTATGCCCCTTTTGACTTAAAAC
Organism: Saxidomus purpurata; assembly: GCA_022818135.1. NCBI lineage: Eukaryota > Metazoa > Mollusca > Bivalvia > Venerida > Veneridae > Saxidomus > Saxidomus purpurata. Next base: position 50,744,779 of record JAFMSR010000012.1, read on the forward strand.
CTTGGTTTAGAAGATGGAGAAATAGTGGTATCTCATAAATCACATAATATACCCTAATTTAACATCAATATCTAAGGATACTGACCAAATCCATAACTCTGATTTGCAATTCAAATGGATTCTACCCCTTTCTTACTTGGAATGTATTGAGTTTTAAGATTTAGGAGATAATCCAACACCAAATTATGTTACTTTCTAAGCAATGAAATTCTTTTTTAAAAAGTCATCCCATAATCAAAATCAATCATGATTTTACAAAGATTCCACATGCATTTATACAGTTTCATTAATAAATATCACTGACAATTTTTTATATCAATACTGACCTTATAGCTGTAAGGCTTTAGTATAGTTGAGCTGGCAGTTCTTTTACTGTTCTTGTTTGTTATTGTTTTTCAGTTACCATTTATTGTTGATCGAGGATCATGATTTACATGAACTTTAATTTTATATAGGGAAAATCTAAAATAAACGACATCTCAAATCAATGGGACAATTCTAAAGAAACTTGAAATTAGCCGTGGATGATTCTTTTACTTATAAAATCTCAAATGTTTCCTCTAAGATGAATTATTGGGTCATAAAACCACAAAGATTTTAAAAATGCAATTCTTAAAACTTTTTTTGTTAGTACATTTATTAGGTGAAACTCTTCAAACAGATGTGAGTTGGTGATCCAGGGTCGTCAATGCTTGCCCTCATGTTATATTACCACAGCAGTAACAGCAATGATCATATTGTTTCTGAAAACTTGTGCTTTAAGTGTTTGCCTTTAAATTCACCATGTCAAATTTCAGAAAGTAATGATTCTTCTGCTTATGATGATGATGATCCCTTTGACGTTGGAAAGATATCGGGTATGTGTGTTGTAGAATTACTCTCTATTGTGCATGTATGGCAGTGATGGTGAATCATTGTCATTTTAAAAAAAAGAGCAAAAATGGATGTTGTAAAAATTTTGAAAGATTTACATGTACTAAAAATAAAAAGCAACAAGGGAGGAAGTCGTTTTTTGTCTCGATTTTGTAAAAAGATATACACTGCATTTGTTAACATTTAAATCCAGTGAATACAACACTAAATGAATCTGAAGTATATTAATAGTATATTAAATAAAAATGGTGTACACAACATGCGCCTTTATTTTCTAATGCCTTGTACTCCTGCTTCTTTTACAGATAGCTCTTCCGATGACAGTTATGTCTCTGATTCAGAAGAAAGTTTCATCAGTGAAATTATTATGAATGTGTCACAGGTAACCGAAATAAAGCTACAATATATCTTCCAATATGCCATTCATTGATTAAATTTAATCTGTATTTGACAAATTTGTGATTGCTTTGTATGCAATTTTTTACATCTTATTTAAGTGTGTCAGCCATTCTTCCTATAACCTGCTTAAAATGCTTGTCTGCCTTAAATTTAGGTGGAGTAAGTATGAGGGTAATGTGGGGTCAGACTATGACACTTCATCAAGTAACAAAAGCTCCTAAGAAACATATTAATAGTGGATAATTTTTTTTATTCTCAAGTTGGAATATTACAATGATTACATCCTCCACAACAGTATTTTTCATACACACTTGCTAAGTCTAATGATTACACATTATTGCTTTTGTTTACAGAACCAGATGGCCCAGGAGAGGGACACAGAGGACAGTGGCCCTGAGGAGGTGACCATGGAGAGGGGGGACACAGAGGACAGTGGCCCTGAGGAGATGACCATGGAGAGGGGCGACACAGAGGACAGTGGCCCTGAGGAGGTGACCATGGAGAGGGGTGACACAGAGGACAATGGCCCTGAGGAGGTGACCATGGAGAGGGGCGACACAGAGGACAATGGCCCTGAGGTAACTTAAGTTTTATGTGGTGTCATGGAACTGTAGAAGTATTGAAACTTTACATGTGACCCATACTACATCTACTTTTAAAATATGTGTAATATTGTGTCTGCTTTATGATGGTTGAATGTATGTATGTATGTATGTATGTATAGGAAATGTTAGTTAAATGTCTGCCTTTGTGGGAATCTATATTTTTTGGTTGATTGTGATCATGAAATTCCTTAATTCATTCTAAAGAAAGTCACTGAGTTCAATAGAAACTGTTTATTGGTTAATGAATTTTGGTTGTTTCTCAAATTAAAATGCTGTGAAATCACTTGGGTTTCAATGGGTCCTAATTTTGCGCATATCCTCTTTGGAACAATTAAGTGTTGTCTTAAATTTGCAGAAAATTTTAGTGAATATAATAGAATATTAGTGAATGTTAGTGAATATTATAATGATTGCACCTTTCATGGTGGTCTTTATTTTGTGCACTCTCATTAAAGCTAAATGCATGAAAATTAGAGGACAACGAAATTTAATGATTGCACAGTATTCCCTTTGTTTTCAGAAGGTATTGACCAGGGGAGGGGGGGCACAGAGGACAGTGGCCCTGAGGAGATGACCATGGAGAGTGGGGGTACAGAGGACAGTGGCCCTGAGGTAACTTAGTTTTATGTGGTGTTATTGATATTTGGTTTTAAAAGAGGTGTAGTTTTATGCCCCTTCTTGGGGGGGGGGTCATTTGCCTTTGTCCGTCTGTCTGTCACTGCATGTGTGTGTCCGTGCAAATGTCGTGTGGCATGTATGTCAAAAACCACTTGAGTTTTAGTCATTAAACTTTACAGGCATTTGATCAGCATATGGATTTTTGTACACAGGGGATTGCATGTCCCTGGCTTCAAGATCAAGGTCAGGGTGGGGTATTCATGCCCTATGGACACATTTTCTAGTTTTTTAAAGGAATATTTATATGACAGCTAAGCTACATTCTTTTTCAACATACTTCCAATTTTGTGTCTGCTCAATGATGGTTGGCTGTATGAATGTATATGTAATGTGATTTAAATGTCTGCCGAAGTGGTAATGTATATATTTTGGTTGATTGTGCTCGTGAAAATCCTTAATTCATTAAGAAAGTCACTGAGCTCAACAAAAACTGTTCATTGGTGGATGAATTGGTTGATTCTCAAGTTGGAATGTTGCCTTTCTTTTCAGAACTATAAGAATGACACAAAGGACAGTGGCCCTGAGATGACCATAGAGTGGGGAAACACAGAGAACAGTGGCCCTGAGGTAACTTAGTTTTATGTGAAGTTATTAGATATTTGGTTTTGAAAGAGCTGTAGCAAGAGGAGGTGTAGTTTTATGCCGCCACTTTTGGGGGTGGACATTTAGATTTACCGTTTTTGTCCATCTGTCCCTGCATGTGTTTGTCAGTGCCAATTTTGTGTTGCATGTAAGTAGAAAACCACTTGAGCTTTAGTTATGAACAAATATTGATTAGGATGTGAATTTGTGCACCAAGGGGATTGCTTGTCCCTGACTTCAAGATCAAAGTCAGGGTAGGGTATCCATGTCCAATGGACATATTGTTTAGTTTATTAAGGCCTTAAAGGGATATTGATATTGTGTACGAAAACATTCATTTTTAAAATACTTCAAATTTTGTGTCTAATATTGTCTCTGCTCAATGATGGTAGAATTCGTGTATGTATACGAATTTTAGTTAAATGTCTGCCTATGTGGGAATCTATATTTTTTGGTTGAATGTGATCATGAAATTCCTTAATTCATTTTTTATGAAGGTCACTTAGCTCAACAGAAACTGTTCAATGGTGGATAAATTGGTTGATTCTCATGTTGGAAAATTGTTTTTGTTTTCAGAACCAGATGACCCAGGAGAGGGACACAGAGGGCAGTGGCCCTGAGGAGATGACCATGGAGAGGGGGGACACAGAGGACAGTGGCCCTGAGGAGGTGACCATGGAGAGGGGCAACACAGAGGACAGTGGCCCTGAGGAGGTGACCATGGAGAGGGGCGACACAGAGGACAGTGGCCCTGAGGAGGCGACCATGGAGAGGGGCGACACAGAGGACAGTGGCCCTGAGGAGATGACCATGGAGAGGGGCGACACAGAGGACAATGGCCCTGAGGAGATGACCATGGAGAGGGGCGACACAGAGGACAGTGGCCCTGAGGAGGTGACCATAGAGAGGGGGGACACAGAGGACAGTGGCCCTGAGGAGATGACCATGGAGAGGGGCCACACAGAGGACAATGGCCCTGAGGTAACTTAAGTTTTATGTGGTGTCATGGAACTGTAGAAGTATTGAAACTTTACATGTGACCCATACTACATCTACTTTAAAAATATGTCTAATATTGTGTCTGCTTTATGATGGTTGAATGTATGTATGTATGTATGTATGTATGTATAGGAAATGTTAGTTAAATGTCTGCCTTTGTGGGAATCTATATTTTTTGGTTGATTGTGATCATGAAATTCCTTAATTCATTCTAAAGAAAGTCACTGAGTTCAATAGAAACTGTTTATTGGTTAATGAGTTTTGGTTGTTTCTCAAATTAAAATGCTGTGAAATCACTTGGGTTTCAATGGGTCCTAATTTTGCGCAAATCCTCTTCGGAACAATTAAGTGTTGTCTTAAATTTGCAGAAAATTTTAGTGAATATAATAGAATATTAGTGAATGTTAGTGAATATTATAATGATTGCACCTTTCATGGTGGTCTTTATTTTGTGCACTCTCATTAAAGCTAAATGCATGAAAATTAGAGGACAACGAAATTTAATGATTGCACAGTATTCCCTTTGTTTTCAGAAGGTATTGACCAGGGAGAGGGGGGGCACAGAGGACAGTGGCCCTGAGGAGATGACCATGGAGAGTGGGGGTACAGAGGTCAGTGGCCCTGAGGTAACTTAGTTTTATGTGGTGTTATTGATATTTGGTTTTAAAAGAGCTGTAGCAAGAAGAGGTGTAGTTTTATGCCCCTTCTTGGGGGGGGGGGTCATTTGCCTTTGTCCGTCTGTCTGTCACTGCATGTGTGTGTCCGTGCAAATGTCGTGTGGCATGTATGTCAAAAACCACTTGAGTTTTAGTCATTAAACTTTACAGGCATTTGATCAGTATATGGATTTTTGTACACAGGGGATTGCATGTCCCTGGCTTCAAGATCAAGGTCAGGGTGGGGTATTCATGCCCTATGGACACATTTTCTAGTTTTTTAAAGGAATATTTATATGACAGCTAAGCTACATTCTTTTTCAACATACTTCCAATTTTGTGTCTGCTCAATGATGGTTGGCTGTATGAATGTCAGGGGCTGCGAAATCAATTGTCCGTATTGCCCAGGTTGTCCCACAGCCTGTACGGACAAGTGGAAATTTTCTAAAATTTACTATATAAGTATCATACGGACAAGTAAGGAAATGCTTCAAGTAAAAACGGACAAGTTAGTCAAAATCAGATTTTGCCGGCCCTGAATGTATATGTAATGTGATTTAAATGTCTGCCGAAGTGGTAATGTATATATTTTGGTTGATTGTGCTCGTGAAAATCCTTAATTCATTAAGAAAGTCACTGAGCTCAACAAAAACTGTTCATTGGTGGATGAATTGGTTGATTCTCAAGTTGGAATATTGCCTTTCTTTTCAGAACCATAAGAGGGACACAAAGGACAGTGGCCCTGAGATGACCATAGAGTGGGGAAACACAGAGAACAGTGGCCCTGAGGTAACTTAGTTTTATGTGAAGTTATTAGATATTTGGTTTTGAAAGAGCTGTAGCAAGAGGAGATGTAGTTTTATGCCGCCACTTTTGGGGGTGGGCATTTAGATTTACCGTTTTTATGCCACCGCAGCATCTGAGATGCGGTGGCATATAGCGATTCACCTGTGCGTGTGTGTGTCATATAGATTATATAGTGAACTTAAAAAATTTTTGTTAAAAACCACAAGTCCAAATTCAACCAAACTTGGCAGAATTGTTCCTTGGGTGAAGGGCTTCCAAAGTTGTTCAAAGAATTTGATTAAAAAAAATATAAGAAAAAATTTAAAATTTTTTCTAAAGACCCACAAGGCCTAGTGCTTAGATATTTTGCATAAGGCATTGTCTATTGGACCTCTTCCAAGATTGTGCGAATTATTGCCTTGTGGGTAAAATTGGCCCCGCCCTGGGGGTAAATCTTCTTGTCTGAATGTACAAGGCTTAAAGCTTTGATATTTGGTATATAATATTATCTATAGGTCCTCTACCAAAGTTGTTCAAATTTTGCCCCTAGTGTCAAAATTGGCCCCGCCCTGGGGGTCATAGGTTTTCCTTATATGTATATAGTAAAAATTGAAAAAAATCTTCTCTGAATTGACAAAGGCTAGAGGTTTAGCTATTTGGCATGAAATATTGTGTAGTGGACCTCTACCAAGATTGTTCAAATTATAGTGGCGGGGTCAAAATTGGCCCCGCCCCAGGGTGGTCATTGATTTTCATTATGTACATATATTAAAAACTTAAAAAATCTTCTTGTCTGAAGGTACAAGGCCTAGAGCTTTGATATTTGGTATATAATATCATTTATAGGTCCTCTACCAAAGTTGTTTAAATTTTGCCTGGGGGTCATAGGTTTATTACTTTGTAGTGTTGTATAATGCGGTGGCATAGCATTTTTTTCACAAATGCAATCTTGTTGTCCATCTGTCCCTGCATGTGTTTGTCAGTGCCAGTGTTGTGTTGCATGTAAGTAGAAAACCACTTGAGCTTTAGTTATGAACGAATGTTGATTAGGATGTGAATTTGTGCACCAAGGGGATTGCATGTCCCTGACTTCAAGATCAAAGTCAGGGTAGGGTATCCACGTCCAGTGGACACATTTTTTAGTTTATTAAGGCCTTAAAGGGATATTGATATTGTGTACGAAAACATGTCATTTTTAAAATACTTTGAAGATATGTTATGTTTAAACCTCTATGCACTACTGGTAAACACAGTATATTGAATGCATACTGACATTTAAAAACCAGTGGTTTTTTAAGGAAAGGCCAATATAAGATGGTCTAATTGTGAATGCGGCTTTCCATTCATGGCGGGAAGATTTTTTCAGTCAAGTGTTTGACAAATTCTGTTAGAATTTTCTAGATATTAATTTCTGCACCAAAAATATTTTATTCAAAGATGGGCCTAGTACTGTAAATCAGGTATTTTTCGCGGTGTTTTTATTTTCGCTATTATTCGCGATTTCATTTCATCGCGAATTCAAGAAACCGTGAATATTAACTCTCAGAACATCAGACTATCCAAAAAAAAATGTTGCCCGAATTACGGCCAGTTTCACCGGGTGTTAATCTTTTCTGATAAATAGGCCTACTGTATTTACCTTTTTCATTTAATTTAATGATACTTCATCAAATATTCCACTTCCATTTGACTCACAATATTGAATGATAAATACAAGTATTTATTCTGCAAGTAATAAAGTACACAAACAAAAATTGTCGTTCGAGATCCATCTCGTCTTTGATCCTGTTTATGTAAGGTAATATTATCGTCTTCACAAACCTGAAATTTGACCCGATTATTTTCAAATAACAATGGGGATTAGTGGACAGTTTGTCGCATTATCATTTTATGGGTTAAATATGTTTGCATGAACTGCTTTGAATTACAGGTATAAGCTAACCTACAAGGTGTGAAAATGTCAGTAAATAGAATGCAGTATTTCACGACTGACGTACTTGCGATTAAAGATCAACTCCCACGCGCTAATTTAATTGAACAACACATTTTAATGTATTTGTGTATCGGTTTTTAAGCCGATTATCAATACTGCTTCTGGCGACGCATTTAATGACGTAATTTAGCGCCACTCGCCGCTGATGAATATTATTCTCAGTTAATTATAGAAAACAACTTCCGATAATATTTTTATGCAATCACGAAATTAACTTTCACCCCTGTCCACCGCGAATTTATGAAACCACGAAATATATCAGAGACACTGAAATCGCGAAATAAAGATCACGCGAATATAAAGTGATTTACAGTACATCTTTAAAAAAAATATGTCTAATATTGTGTCTGCTTAATGATGGTAGAATGTTTGTATACGAAATGTGAGTTAAATGTCTGCCTATGTGGGAATCTATATTGTTTGGTTGATTGTGATCATGAAAATCCTTAATTCATTCTTAAGAAAGTGGTGTTTTTAGATATTTGGTTTTGAAAAAGCTGTAGTGAATGGAATTGTAGTGCTATAAGCTTAGACATGACATTCTCTTTAGGAAATGTACTTATTGGCAAAAACTTTATTAAAGGCAAATTTCTGTATGTTTTGGAACACAACCTGTGGGAAGGAAAATGTGAAAGTTTCAGCTTATTATGTCAAATGGTTTTAGAGATTTGAATGCTTGAAGTAGCAGATGATATCAAACTATAAGCATGACCTAAGTAATGTCATTTAGGGATGAAATATCCGTGTTGCAATGTTCCATGTTCATAAATGTCTTAACCGAACAGAATAATATGCGGAATATGGAAACAAATTACATATTTCCTCATACACATTTTTATTGTATCACTTGGAAAGTTGTGGTCAAAAGGAAATGTATCGTGAGGCTGTTCTTCTTTTTTTCAGGAAGTGCAGAGGCATGAAAAGGAGAACAAGAAAATAACGAAACAGGTGACTGACTAATTCAACAATTTAACTACTTTTTTGCATAAATATTGATCTTGAACTGCTTGAGATGAAAGGAGTTATTACACTTTACGATCATGTATTTACAATCATGGAATAGATAGCAAAAAATCGTATTTTTTAAACCTCTATCCCAAGAGTTGTGTTGTTTGGTATCGTCATCTAGTGATCCTTTACCAAGTTTGTCCAAATTGTGTCCCTTGTGTCAATATTGGCCACGTCCGTAGGGGTCACATGTTTTACATAGGATTCTATAGCTAAATTTGTATGGCAAAATAATTAAAAAGTTTAAGAAACCTATAGCATTTGTAGTTGGTTCGTGATGTTATCTATTGGTCCTCTACAAAGTAATTTCAAATCATTCCCCTCAGTTCAAAATTGGCAATGTCCAAAGGGATCACATGTTTAACATGGCATAGAATAGAAAATAAAACTAAGGTGACCCCTCAGATGAGATGTGCAGGTTCTAATGGTCATCTAGTAATCTTAACAGAACAAATCTTTTGCCAAAGACCATCTTTCTAGTCAAGTGGTAAGAAAAAATGTGCTTGTTAAGTACAGCTTCCTTCTGCTATGAGTTTGAATCCCATTGAATTTAGAAACCTTGTGAGAGAAAGTTTGCTGTCACTAATAATTGTTACAGTTTATTATTGGAACTAACCAGAAGAATAGAATCTATCATTGGGTGTGGTTGAAGATCAGGATAGCCAAACCCAAGAGTAACTGGTTCCCGTCTGAAACGAGCCTCTGGAGTTTACGGTTGGGGACCGGGCACCCGAGGGTTTGGATATCCCGATCTTCAACCACACCCAGTGATTGATTATTTTTCTCACTAATTTGCGGATGGAAGAAAAAATTCAATAAAACGAAGAAATGCATAAAATATAAGGGACTACTTTTTAATGCGTATGAACTGCATAACAACCCTATTTCCAATACACAATTTCAAAATGGAGGAAACACATTTCATCGATTCAGATGAAAAGAGATTGATAAACAAATAACATGGAGTTAAACATCACACCGATAATAGCGGATTTAAGCTACTTTTATATGCACATAAATCAGAGAACTTGTGATTTGAAGTGTTAATACAGAATAAATTGAAAAATTGTCAAAATTTGAAATCAATTGTCAAAAGTCTTTTGTTTACATTGTGTGCGCAAGAAAACAAAAAGTAGTACATATTCTAAGCCATTCGAGATAAACCCATGTGAGTTAAGATTTTCTACCTCTGCTTTTTTTAGTGACATTTGCGGATTTTTCTGTCTAGTTAGTGAGAACTACCCAGAAATGATGGTTAGATGAACTGCCCAGCTGTCTATACCTAAAATATCTTTTCAAAGCATTCATGTCAGCAGTTAATGGTTTTAGTGACCATCTTGTTAAGACTTTCTTGGTCCAAATTAAAAATACCATTTGCGAAGTGTAATGTTAATAAAAATTATAAAAATCGTTTTCTCTTACAGAGACCAGTTCGCATGTGTGTGTTCTGCGATAAGATAATTACGGGTGGCAAACTCAAACGGCATATAAAGTGCCATAAGAACAGCCATGAGGAAGTTGCTGTTATATTGAAGAAACCAGTCTATGAACAGAATAAATGGTTTGAGCGCATGAGAATCGAAGGAATCTACAAATACAACACAGAAAATATAGATAAATTAAATGATGAGCAAATGATGAGACAAAGAAAGCCAAAGAAGAAAGATGAAGTTAGAATGTGTGACAAGTGCAAATGCTTTTTTTCTAACAGAACCTTTTATGTGCATAAAAGAAAATGTGTGGATAGTGAACCAATAAAGAAAGATGCTATTAAACCATTACTGACTCACAAGGATCCAGAATTTGTCAGAGAAATCTTGAACAATTTCAGAGGTGGAGAAGTTGGAAATTTCATTCGGGAAAACAAAACTATACAGCTGATTGGTTATAAACATTTCTGTGCTAGAAAAGTTGAAGTGAGTAAGAGTAAGGAAGTTAAAAGAGAGATAATGATGGAGATGCGTGAATTAACTAGACTGTTCTTGACATTTAAAGAATTAAAAAGTGACACTTGTTCATTTGAAGACATGTATAATAGGAAAAATCTGAACACATTGATAGAAGCATTAAACAAATTGTGCGCTTGTGAGGAGGGTGAGAAATATGGTCTTAAAGTCAATCTTAATGGTATTTTTCAGAAAAGCATCAAGACATTGAAAAGACACTATTCTGGGGTATGTGAAGATGAAAAACACAAAGAGATGAAAAAATTTGCGGAGGCATATTCAGACAGAACACCTGAATTCTTGGCAAAAGCAAGATATGCAACAGATAAAAACTCCTTGAAGAAAGCTCGCTTACCAAAAAATCTTCCAGACAAATACCAACTTGCAAAGTTGAGAACTTTCATACATAGTGAAATTACACATTTGGTGAGGAGTTTTACAGTCAAAGACTATTCTTGGCTCAGATCACTTGTTGTTGCCCGTTTGACCCTCTATAATGCAAGGAGAGGCGAAGAAGGATGTAGAATCCTTGTTGAAGAATGGAATGATGCCATGAATGACGTCTGGACTCCATCACATAGTGTAGAAAATATTGAAGACCCAGCAGAAAAGTTTCTTGTTGGACAATATAAGTTGGCATATATGGCAGGAAAGGGGAAAAAATGTGTCCCAGTGCTAATACCACTTGATCTTCTGGAAGCTGTCAACATTCTGCTGGCCAACAGGGCAAATGTCAACATATCCCCGGATAATCCATTTTTGTTTGCTACCAAGAGCTCTAAATATGCTTGTTCAGGTTGGCATGCAGTATCTGATGTTTGCATGGCTGCTGGAGTATCAATTAATGCAACAAGCAACAGACACCGAGTCTCCACAGTCTTTGCAAGTTTGGATATGTCGAAAAATGATCGACGAATTTTCTTTGACCATATGGGCCATGAAGAGAACATTAACAAGGAAAACTATCAGTGCCCGCCTGGAGTCAGAACAGTTAAAGTTATGGGAGCATTCCTGAGAAATCTTGAAGAAGGTACATTCTACTAAAATTTAAGAGTTATATAGGATATGTTACTTTTGGACATAAGATCCAAATTTTACTTGATAAACCATTTGAGTAAGATGCCTGTTTAGGTATAATTTACCTGAAACTAGTCTTGTTCATAAAATCAATTATTGATTACATATCAAATTTTTACACACCACTAACTAATTTATAGTATGTTCAAGTCTCTAAACTTATATAGTTGCCAATAGCAGTTAAACACCTAAGGGTTACATTGCAATAACATATATTTCACCCTTTGTTACTTTGCTACGAAGACTGGTCAGTTGTGGACTACACTAATGTTGCAGGTATTGATGTTATGCCTTATGTTTTGTATTTATTGATCACCTACAGTATTCGAAGCTGCTAGCTCAAAGTTCAAACTCTCCTTCAAGTATAAAGAATTTACTTCATGACATTATCATATTTCTTGTATTATCTCCATAACTATACAGTCAAACTTGCTAAAGCGATCCTATGTCTTTAGTATAAGCAACCGCATTGTCGCAAACAAATATATTTTACTAAAAAACCTTGTTTCAGCGACATGTCTAGCGCAGTTGGTGGCCACGTTTTCCATAGTAACCCCAGTAAACCGTTAATATGCAAGCGCAATACTGTAACCAAATGACCACAGTGATGCTCAGTGTTCATTTTCATTGATCTTTTGTGTTGACATTTTGCAAACTGTTTTATTAGTCCCCTACCGGTTTAACCGGAGGGGACTTTAGGTTTACCCTCCGTCTGTCCGTCCTGTCTGTCCGTCCGAAAAACTGGATCCCGCGATAGCGCAAAAAGTACTGAAAATATTTTTATGAAACTTGATATATGGATAGATGGCAGTATGGAGATTATGCACGTCTTTTTCTTTTCTTCCTATGTTGAAAATTCTGGTTGCTATGGCAACAAATAGGCTTAAAATATGGCAAAACTTCCACATAAACTGGATCCAGTGATAACACAAAAAGTACTGGAAATATTTTTATGAAACTTGAAATATGGGTAGATGGCAGTCGGAGATTATGCACGTCTTTTTCTTTTCTTCCTATGTTGAATAATCTGGTTGCTATGGCAGCAATAGACTAAAAATATGGCAAATATAGCAATATTTGTGATAACTCAAAAAGTACTGAAAATTTTTTATGAAACTTGATATATGGGTAGATGGCAGTCTGGAGATTATGCACGTTTTTTTCTTTTCTTCCTATGTTGAAAATTCTGGTTGCTATGGCAACAATAGACTTAAAATATGGCAAAACTGGATCCCGCAATAACGTAAAAAGTACTGAAAATATTTTTATGAAACTTGATATATGGATAGATGGCAGTATGGAGATTATGCACGTCATTTTTTTTTCTTCCTATGTTGAAAAATCTGGTTGCTATGGCAACAAATAGACTAAAAATATGGCAAATATAGCAATATTTGTGATAACTCAAAAAGTACTGAAAATATTTTTATAAAACTTGAATTATAGATAGATGGAAGTATGGAGAATATGCACCTCATTTTTTTATGTCCTCGAAGGAGTAACTGTCCGTCTGTCTGTCAATCATTTCCTCAGAAAAATATAACATTGGCCATATTTTCCTTATTACTAAATGGAATTACTTCAAACTTGGCCATAAAAACCTCTTGGACAAAACGTTTCTAATGAAATATATTTTTGTGACCTTGACCTGAATGACCTTGACCTTTAAGGTTTTCTTGTCCAAAAACTATAACATTGGCCATAATTTCCTTATTTTTGAACAGGATTACTTCAAACTTGGTCACAACAACCCCTTGGACAAGACCTTTCCAACAACATATATTTCTGTGACCTTAACCTCTAAATGACCTTGACCTTTGATGGTTTTTTGTCGAAAAACTAGAACATTGGGAATAATTTCCTTATTACTGAACAGAATTACTTAATACATAGACATAACAACCCTTTCGACAAGACCTTTCAAGTGACATATATTTCTGTGATTTGACCCTGAATGACATTGACCTTTTAGGTTATTTGTTCAAAAACTTGAAAATTGGTCATATATTCATTATTACTGAATGGAATTCCTTGATACTTGGCCACAACAACCCTTTGGACTAATCCTTTCCAATGACATATTTTTCTGTGACTTTGACCCCTGAATGACCTTGACCATCAAGGTTTCTGTGTATGAAATATGAAAACATCATAAACATCATAATGTGGAGAACCAGTTTAACCTGTGGGCACTTTAGGTTTGCTCTCTGTGTGTCTGTTCATCTGTCCACAAGAACTGGATACTCATTAGGTACTAAAAATAGTTTTGTAAAACTTTAAATATGCTAGATGGAAGTATGGAGATTATATACATTATTTTATTTTCTTTGCTATGGTAATAAATAGACGTAAAATTTACAAATTCAATATAAATTTTATTACACCAACAGTTACTACTATCTTTTTAATTATCTGGTGTATAAACATAATTTCCTTAATAGGCAGGAAAACTTAACACATTACGATTTTACAGACAGACCTTGAAGATTTACCTTAGAACTCAAAGTTAATTTATGTCTTCCACACTGGCATAATTGATAGGCTATGGCCCTTCAGAATGTCACTTACATACTTCTTGTAGGGTTCTAACTGGTAGGGGACTTTTGTATTGCTTGCAATACTTTGATAATTGCTTGTTATTTTTTTGTTCACTACATTCAATTTTTTCACTTTAGGAGATGCAGATTGTAGCTACCTAAAGACCAGTGGTGAGAAAAAGGGTCCTTTGTCCGACAGAAACTTACGTGCTGAAGTCCCTGTTGAAGAGAGTGAGGCTGCTGAGCCATGTAATGTTGACTACAGTTGTGACCACAGTGAAACAAGTATCAATACAGAAACAACCAGAGGTATGCTTTGAGTAGTCTCTTGTTGAATTAGCATTCTATCCTTGAATGGAAGGCCAGTCACAAAATAAGTTTTTTAATAAGTTCAAGCTTTACAAAAGAGTTGTCATTATGACTGTTGATCAAACCAACAGTGACTACTGATTAAATACTGTCAAAATGCATCTAGAAAAACGAAGTTAAATCAGTATATCTTCTAGAGTCCTACTATGTCATTTTGCACAAGCACTGTTGTCTTCGAAAGATGTTGAGTAATTGTCAAACACCCAAGCAATCTCATTAGAAGGTATATAAACTTGGGAATTATTATTATTGAAAATTACAGCACATTTAACTTATGGCTCTCCCGGGAAAAAACAATCTTCAGATTTAATATCAAAGATGTAACGGGTTAAAACAGTGCATATGACAATTGATGTATGACTTGGCCTTATTGAAACTAATCGCTTAATTGCAATCGCTCGAAGCAACCGAAAACTTGTTTGTATTAATAATAACTAAGCATCTTTACAGACCTGTATTGATCACAACTTTAATTTGCCTCTTACAAATTTTGCAATTTTAATTTCATTCTTAAACATTATTCCAGAATGACTGTGCAGATAGACACACAATTTATTATTAAGGTAGTAGAAATGTTCAATTTTTTGCGATCATCGTAAATACTCGGTTAATGATCTGCAAATGCCGAGGTCACTTGCTGTAGTTCTGTCTTGTATAGGCTCCCACACCTGCAGATGTAAATAAAAAAATATGCTGTTCTCGAAAACAAACTTTACTACCTTAAATTTTTAAATTTCAATTAAATGAGAATAATTATTCAGATCCAGTCTTGTAATGCGTCAGTTTGTGCTGACTTACAATGTGTTCAATTTGTTCTGATCGCTTTTGTGTATGAGGAACCATTTCAACAGATTGATTCAGTTTTTATATGCCCGAAAGAAATTTCGGGCATTATGTTATACCCCCTGGCGTCCGTCCGTCTCGGCAACTTAATTAGATTTAGGGGCCATCTAACTGTAAACAGAACAAAAGAGAACAATAGACTTCATTCCGTAATAATAGACTTAGGGGCCATGGCCCTCTGTTCAAACAAAAGGAATAACAGAAGAAATGGTCCATTAGTCCAATTTGGCTGAGCGTCCGTCCGTCCGTTAGTAATTTGGTTTCCGGAGCATAACTTAAATTCCATTTGGCTCACAGCTGTTAAACTTCATAGGATGATTGCCCATATTAAGTAGAAGACCCCTATTGATTTTGGGGTCACAGGGTCAAAGGTCAAGGTCACTATTACCTTAAAACTGAAAACAGTTTCATGAGCATAACTCAAGTTCCATTTTGCCCACAGTCTTCAAACTTCATAGGATGATTGCCCATATTAAGTAGAAGACGATTATTGATTTTAGGGTCAAAAGTCAAGGTCACTATTACCTTAAAACTGAAAACGGTTTCTAGAGCATAACTTAAGTAGTCTTCAGACCCCTATTGATTTGGGGTTCACAGGATCAAAGGTCAAGGTAATTATTGCCTTAAAACTGAAAATGGTTTCTGCTGAATAACTTTAGTATTAATCAACCTACAGCTGTCTGACTTCATAGGATGATTAGCCATACTTAATACATGACCCCTATTGATTTTGAGGTCACAAGGTCAAAGGTCAGGGTCACAATGTTTGTCTGTTAACAATTTGGTTTCCCGAGTATAACTTAAGTACTATTTGTCCCACAGTCTTCAAACATCATAGGATGATTGCCCATAGTGAGTACAAGACCCCTATTGATTTTGGGGTCACAGGGTCAAAGGTCAAGATCACTATAACCTTAAAACTGAAATGGTTTCCCCTCAATAGCTTAAATATTTAATCAACCTACAGCTGTCAAACTTAATAGGATGATGTGTCATATTTAATACATGACTCCTGTTGATTTTGGGGTCAAAGGTCAGGGTCATGATGACCTTAACACTGAAAACTGTTTGGCTTACAGTCATCAAACTTCAGGATGATTGCCCATATTGAATAAAAGCGCCATATCTATTTTGGGTCACTATGTCAAAGGTTAAGGTCAAATGACCTTAACATTTAAATCAGTTTTCGCTTAATAACTTTAGTATTATTCAACCTAGAACTGTT
>JAFMSR010000012.1:50761854-51103849 GCA_022818135.1 Saxidomus purpurata
ATACTACAGCTGTTAAAAAGGTAATACGTGTTTCAGTATTGTCATTCAAGAATATATCTATCAAAAACAATTTAGTTTAATTCTTCAATATTAGACATGGCTGACAACATAAAAAGGGCAGTTAGTACCTGGGAGATTTTGTGAGAGACGACTGGAGTGCAACTAAGTGTAGAAAGAAGCTTGTATGAATTACTGATAGTTCTGAATCTGACTGGGCTACCATCGATGAGTTTTAGCTTTGAAAAATGTTGGATATCATTCTCGTTCTAGTTCTTTTCGTAACAGTAGGACGGAAGTTCCTCGTAGATGTCACCTACTACTAATGTGATCAAAATGGACAACATTTGTTTTACCCTACGCCGTGGATTCGTGGGACAACAAGAAATAATTCAGGTACCTTCCCATATACTAGAGTAATTTAAGTGTTTGTTGAAATACTGACTAGAGCAAGATAAGTGATCGTTGAAATTCTGACAATTTTAGGCATAGATGCGTGAAATCATGGACTGCTTACATTTAGGTTAGTCGGTGCCACTATAAGTGCTAAATCTGGAAACAGTGATAGCCCTACAGTAGATGGCGCTAGGATTCTGCTAATGATAAGATACGTCTTAGGACAAATTAAAGGAGCGCTTATCGGTCGATTTAATGTTTTCTTTTCAAGGACGTGTATGTGAAAATTATGTCTGTTTAAAATTAAATGTAACAGAGTTAAACTTTGTACTTTCGTGAAGAATACTAAGTCATCTTACGTGTATTAATGAACAAGTTATAATGATTTACTATAAATGTCATATGTACAGACACAAAATGTAGGTTATCATTTGTTACAATGTATATAAGTAAAACTACAACATCTTGAAAGTAGTTTGTAATTTGCTACTCATTCTAATTTCCTATTTACCTGTAACTGGCAGTATTTGTTGTGCTTATTTGGAAATAGTAGTATTGTTTCGACCGCGATAAACAACAACGAATATTTCGTTGGAGATCTTCATCGTTCTACTGACAGTTACTTCTAAATGTCGTCTGGATTTCTGATAAGTATAGTGTTGTGTTTTGTTTTTTGGTATTTAGCAACCACTTTTAAGTTTTATGTAACGATGCTTTACACATTTTCATAAATTTGAACATCTCTTCAAAGTGCACATTTCTTTAGTTGAATGTTACATGACATAAGGATTTCCTCCGACTAGGTTATTCTTTTTAAAGAGTATTGTTTCCGTCCTTGTTTAATGAAATGAGAAACATTAATATTTATTGAAAGCAATGACCGTGGTATAAAAGCTGTAGGTTTTGTAAGTTCACGATTCAAAAAGCGTTATGTTTTGTTTTTGATATTGAAAAGGTAAGTAAGCCATACGTTTTAAAGCTATGGTCAATTAGTTTGATGTTATTGTCATTATTTAGTGTTTGATTTTCAGATCAATATTTTACAGTATAACAGATGTGACACACTCTAACATCGAAGCAAAGTGATACGTCTGAGAGGTGATACTTTGGTTCGTTTCTATGCTTTTTCATCATCTACAATTCAAAGTTAGTGTTTTATCATTCTATTATTTGAATAGCAATTATTAAGTTTGTTATGAAATGTTATTTATTATTTGTTGATGTAAATGAAGTTTTGTGTTCTGGAAATGCTTCCATGTAACATGATTTCTATTCTCATCATATGTTCCGGTTTGATTGGCACATATATAGTCAGCCCTCTTTAATTTTTAAATTAATATCAAAGTTAACCGCTTACTACCGTTGGTCTGATACGTTGCTATGAAAGCTTTGTTGCGATCTTGTCATGATCATTTTAAACAATTTGTTGTGCGAGTTGCTGTTATACCTCACACGAGGTTGATATTTGAGTTTATGCTGTGACAGCACACTTAATATTCATGTTTGATTTGACGGTGTGAAAATTCACTTGATAATAATGTTTCATGTGATACTGTGAAAGCTCATTGATATTGATGTGATGCTGTGAAAGCTCTCTTGATAGCAATGTTTAATATTTCAATTTTTTTCAGTGCTTTATTTCATGTAAATTCATTTGGCTAAAACGACAATTAGGCATTCTTGCACTATATTTTGAATATTTCACATACAGTTGTTTCATGTTCTTTCCATTCAAGATTTGGCGTCAACTTTTCATGAGACGAAACAGAAAGGTTAACTAACCTAAGAGTTTTATTATTGGCTAAATTGTATATTATGCCCGTTTAAAAACGAAACAAAAACGGCAACAACTGATTTTGATAATTCAGAGATAATGTTTAGATCGGAATATTATATTAGCACTGGATTTTACAAAATTAATGTGTATTAATTATTACCATACATGAGTTCAGTACGTTTTTGAAAGCATTGTTTATAAAAGATTCCGAGATTTCTCACAAATATTTGGTTATATAAATTGACAAACTTTTACATATTTGGCATGCTCCGATATTTTGTTGGTATGCCTTAATTCATTGAACAAGTTGTATTCTATAACGAAGTGATATCATTTTCTAGGACATTACAAAATTGACATATTCTTTCATTTAATGGTGTAGCTACTTGTCTGAACCAACGACCTGCTTCAAAATGCAACCTGTGAGAGGTAAAAAAAAACAAAAATAATATCAAACAGGGAATGCCACGTACCAAAAACGCAGCCTCCCCAAAACGAGCCCCACATCACCCAGAAGTGCACACACACACACACACACACGCACACACACGCACAACACACACACACACACACACACACACACACAATCATGTACACACACACACACACACATACACTACCAACACTAGCATACAAAGTAAACACACGAGGAAAAAACGAACAATTAAAGGAACACAGTGGGGCACCGCCTTGGAACGGTCAGTGGCAAAAACACCACTGGGGAGCTTAAACCGGTTTATGGTGCGCACCCAACCTCACTCTTACCCCCACCATGTTCCAAAGTCACAGGACAGTGTAAATAAAAGTAATCCCTGCTAGGTGAATCTCTAACACACGCAATGGAAACAAAAGGCATGGTATGTAAAACACAAAAATGCTCGTGTATAAATATATAAAAAGCAAACCTTGAGAACCAAAAAACGTATGTACTCAATGCCTTTGCAGAAGGCAGAGCACCAAGAGCAACACCCTTAAGGGCCAGACGAAACAGGCCAGAGGACAGAAATCAAAACAGTTTCGTCCCAGTGGGATTTAAAAACTGCCCATCACAGAGTCCTCCCCCTCTTCCGTCAGACACAATCAAAGAGGGAAGCATAGCGTCCAACTGTAAACGGGTTGAACACCAAACATGCGGTGTGTCTCAAAACAGTTGGGTCGTAACCTCTTTTAACAAAACGTTTTATAATTTTAGCAAATACAGTTGGAAAATTGCCATGACCCAAAATCTTACGAAGTTTGTAAACCACATCCCCATAAAAATCGGGTTTTGAAATACCTTCTCGCAGAAGAGTCTTTAGATTACTATTGAATTTCAAAACCAAATCAGAATTACGATAGTAAAATTTAGCAAAATATTTACGCAATTTGTAATAACGGTAGCCCTGTTGAAGAAGTTTATTTGTAATATATTGATTACGTTCATTGAAATCCTCAACATGACTACACGCTCTGGCAAACCGAATTAACTGAGAAATGTATACCCCATACGATGTAGCATGAGGTACATCCCCATCCAAATGGGGGAAATTTACAATACTAAAATTAAAATCATCCCTCTTGTCATAGATTTTGGTATGTATAATATTGTTATAAATAGAGAGATGTAAATCTAAAAATGAAGCACCAGTATCCAAATTGTTAGTTTTAATTAACTGGAGTTCCCGGGGATAAATAGTGTCCACCAATTGACCAAAAAACGGGTTATCCATATTAAGGATATCATCCAGATAGCGTGATGCATTATTAAAAGCAGTGATAATGTCTGCCTGCGTATCTGGAGAAAGACTCAACATAAAGTCTCTTTCATAACAATATAAAAACAAATCTGCGACAAGGGGTGCACAATTTGTTCCCATGGGAATACCGATTACTTGTCTGAAAACTGCATTCCCAAACCTTATATAAATGTTGTTCAATAAAAAGGAAAGGGCTTTACAAACTTCGTCACAGGTCCACATAGTATAATGTTTAACAATACAGCTAGTAAAAAAGGCTTTATCGAAATTGCAGGCGAGAAATATAGCATTCTCCCTGGCAAAAGTCTTTTGAATTAGGGCAGTTAGCTTGTCATTTATCAAATTATGTGGTAAAGTGGTATACAGAGTAGAAAAATCGTATGTACTGACTGAAGTTACTTTGTAATTATTAACTTTAAACTTATCCAGGATTTCGCCAGAATTTTTGATCGACCAAAATAAATGTTTACCAGAGTTTTCGTATACTTTATCACAATATCTTTTCACGTGGGTTTTTATAGCAGTTAGGCAAGATGTTAATAGTTTTGAAATATTTGTAGTGGTACAAGAGCTTGAATTAGCGATGAAACGAGCTTTATATGGTTGTTTATGTAATTTAGGAATCCAGTACATAGTAGGAAGTTTAATATGATCAAATCTATACGAGCTTTCAAATTAGAAATTTCACTGATGTGATCAGTGACCACATTTTGTTCAACGGAAGGACTCAATATATAAGCTTTAGTGCTATTTAGTTCGTTTTGTTAATGCATTTAACTCTTAACCTAACTAATGATTGATAGAATTTATTCTTTGTAAAATATTCTAAATAAGGCTGACATAAAAAATTCGAAATATTTCTATAAAATCATTTATTGGAATTTTCTAGTTTATCGTGTCAATTCTGTCTAAAGTGATCTTACAACCTTTGTTCAACTATATTGATGTAATGATGCTGTAGCTGACTTGATTCTGATGTGATGCTTAGAAGGTCACTCGATTTTGGTGTTTCGTGTGATGCTGTGAAAGCTCACTTGATATTGATGTGATGCTGTAAACGTTCACGTGATAGTGATGCTTCATGTAATGCTGTGAAAGCTCACTTGATAGTGATGTAATGTTGTGAAAGCACACGTGATATTAATGTGGGTGATGCTGTAAAATCTCACGTGTTACTGATGTTTGTTGTGATGCCGTGAAAGCTCAATTGATATTAATGTTCGATATGATGCTGTGAAAGCTCACTTGATAATAAATATGTTTTATATGATGTGAAAGTTCACTCAATACTGATATTTGTAATACTGTGAAAGCTCATTGATATTGATGTGATGCTGTGAAAGCTCACTTGATAGCATTGTTTAATGTTTCAAATTTTTCAATGCTTTATTTCATGTAAATTCATTAGGCTAAAACGACAATGAGGCTTTATTGCACTTTGGTTTGAATATATCACATACAGTTGTTTCATGTTCTGTCCATTCAATATTTGATGTCAACTTTACGATACGAAACAGAAAGGTTAACTAACCGGATAGTATTATTCTTGGCTTAATTGTACATTATGCACGAACATTTTAAAAATTAAAAAACAAAACAAAAACAGCAACAACTGATTTTGAAAACTCAGAAACACTGTTTAGATATTGGAATATCATAACACTGAATTTTACAATTGTGCATTAATTATTACCATAATTATATGAGTTCAGTACGTTTTAGAAAGCACTGTCCATAAAAATTTCGAGATTTCTCACAATTATTTGGTGATCATTATTCAACAATTGACAAAACTTTACATATATGGTCTTTTCCGATATTTTGATGGTACATCTGTTTGCCGTAAGTCACTGAACAAGTTGCATTCTATAACGAAGTGATATCGTTTTTTAGGACATATTCTTTCATTTAATGGTGTAGTTAGTTGTCTGAACCAGCGACCTGCTTCAAAATGCAACCTGTAAAGGGAAACTCTTAACATTACTAATGACTGATAGAATTTATTATTTGTAAAATATTCTACATAAGGCTGAAATCCAAATTTTGAAATATTTCTATAAGATAATGCTCTGTTGGAATTTTCTAGTTGATCGTGCCAATACTGACTAAAGTGATCTTATAATCTTTGTTTAACTATATTGATGTGATGCTGTGATAGCTATCTTGATACTGATGCGGTGCTTTGGAAGGTCACTTGATTTTGGTGTTTCATGTGATGCTGTGAAAACTCACTCGATATTAATGTGATGCTGTGAAAGCTCACTTGATAGTGATGTGATGCTGTGAAAGCTCACTTGATAGTGATGTGATGCTGTGAAAGCTCATGTGATATTGATGTTGTGATGTTGCAAAAACTCACCTGATAGTGATGTAATGCTGCGAAAGCTCACGTGATATTGATGTTGTGATGCTGTTAAAGCCCATGTGATATTAATATTAGTTGTGATGCTGTGAAAGCTCACTTGATATTGTTGTTCGATGTGATGCTGTGAAAGCTCACGTGATGTTGATGTTTGTTGTGATGCTGTGAAAGTTCACTTGTGTTTTATGTCTGAGTTGATGTTATTGCGTACTCGAGATTGACGTTTGATGTGATACTGTATGGACTTATTTTGTGGTTTGTATCGCTAGGAATAAGTACAACACATATTCTGGAGGAAAATATAGATCATTACATACATTCGTCTAATCTAATCTAAATAAAATGTAGATTTGTTATTCTGATAATTTAGTTTTCATAGTTTGAAATGTGTTTTCATTATTTTAACACACTAGTGCTTCGCATAATGTAGTCTGTTATCTGTGTGTGTTGTTTCTTCATGTTTTCCGCATATTCTTTGTATAATTTCTTGTCTTATAATTGCAGTCTCTTTTATCACGGACACCTTCTTTATAATTCATAAACCGTCGACATGGAATATGACGTCAAAACCAGGAGCCAATTGTGTTAAGTAGACAAACAGTTTATCTTAGCTCTTTATTTTCTTTACCCTCGTCTCAATTCCAATATCGATGCTGTTGTCCGGAGCATAACTTGAAAACTACTGGTTGGAATTCAATACAACTTCATACAATGGTCAAGCACAATGAGAGGAAGTGCAGAGTACAAGAACCATAGTTTTTTTACAAGTTATTCCGTCACAAATAACTTCTTCAGTTGACAAAGCAGTCTTGGGGGGGGGTATTAATAACATTTAGTGATAGGTCTAGTTTATTTCTATTTTCAGAACCATCACCGACCTGGAGGAACTTTCGTAGGAATTGAGAAATCGCATAGAGCCATTCTATAAACCGGACAGTTTAGCGTCGAAGGACTTGCTGAACGACATCCAAAGGGCATTTGTGAAGATGAAGGCTGACGGCATGGTAAATTCTGGCGAAACAATCACACAGTCATATGTATTGCAAGTCATTGCAGAGGGTGTTGACGAGCGTTTCTGGTTGGAGGATTTCAAACCCACACCTGACAAGGATTTTCTTCAATATATGACACAGAGACTTAAAAATGAAAAGAAGTCCATGATCAAACGTCAACTTTTAGCAAAGCGAACGGAAAGAATCCAGAGTTATATCTTGGAAAGTACCAAAGACAGCGCGGAGGAAAATATGTAAATTATTGACCGAGGGAGATAGGTCAACGAGTGTGACATATAAATCCAGTTTTGTTTGGGTTTTAATTTTTATGCCCCCACAATGTGGGAGCATATAGCGTTGCACTTGTCCGTCCGTCCGTCCGTCAATCCGTCAGTCCGTCCGTCCGTCCGTCCGTACGTCCCGAAATCTTGTGAACGCAACTCCTCTTAAACCGGATGGCAGATTTTGCTTAAACTTATAGGGATGAACAACCTTAATGTGTAGATGGTAGTAAAGGAAGGAATTTTTGCTGCGACCAAATTTAAGAGAATTATGGCCCTTTGTTGATTTTTTCACTAGATACTATGTAGAAATTTTGTGAACGCAACTCCTCTTAAACCGGATGGCAGATTTTGCTTAAACTTATAGGGATGAACAACCTTAATGTGTAGATGGTAGTAAAGGAAGGAATTTTTGCTGTGACCAAATTTAACAGAATTATGGCCCTTTGTTGATTTTTTCACTATATACTATGTAGAAATTTTGTGGACGCAACTCCTCTTAAACCGGATGGCAGATTTTGCTTAAACTTACAGGGATGAACAACGTTAAGGTGTAGATGGTAGTAAAGGAAAGAATTTCGCTGCGACCAAATTTTACAGAATTATGGCCCTTTGTTGATTTTTTCACTATATACTATGTAGAAATTTTGTGAATGCAACTCCTCTTAAACCGGATGGCAGATTTTGCTTAAACTTCCAGGGATGAACAACCTTAATGTGTAGATGGTAGTAAAGGAAGGAATTTTTGCTGCGACCAAATTTAACAGAATTATGGCCCTTTGTTGATTTTTTCATTATATACTATGTAGAAATTTTGTGAATGCAACTCCTCTTAAACCGGATGGCAGATTTTGCTTAAACTTCCAGGGATGAACAACCTTAATGTGTAGATGGTAGTAAAGGAAGGAATTTTTGCTGCGACCAAATTTAACAGAATTATGGCCCTTTGTTGATTTTTAGTTTTCAACTTGTGGCACATGTAGTCCAAAAAATATTTGACCTAGAGTCATGAGATTGACAGAACAGTGGCGTGTGGGGGCATCCGTGTCCTATGGACACATTTCTAGTTTTACACAGTTTTGCGGGCATATAGATTTGCCTTTATCACAGTTACATTCAACAGTTATCTATAACCTTAGTTTCCTGTAAATGACTAACAGAGGGAGATATGTGAACTAGTGTGACAAATAAGTCAACTTTTGTTTGTGTGTTAACTTGTATTACACCGTTTTGCAGGCACAGAGATTTGCCTTTGTCACAGTTACATTTCACAGTTATGTATAACCTTAGTTTCAGGTACAGGTTTCATTGTTGTTGACTTCCTGGATATTTCTATTCAAACCAATTATGTCTAATTCGGCTCTTTGTTGGTTCAATGTACATGTTTCATCCGTTTTATTGCCAATTTATGTATAATGATTGTTTCATGTACAGGTATCATTATTGGTGATTAACTTGGTTATTCTATTGTTACCAAGTATGTATAATTTCGTTCTCTTTTGGTTTCATATACATGTTTGATAAAGAAATCATGAAGGTGCATTTACAAGTTTTTTTCAATTTATTTTTCTCTTCCCTGTTTCCGGTTCAGGATTTCTCGGTAAAAAAACGTAAGGACCGGCAAATTTCTTTTGAACAGTTGATCACGCACAATGTGTCTAAAAGTCGTATTTTAATGACTTGTAATAGAAAGATCGCTTGTCAGGCGTGAGTTCGAACCCCGTCTGCGGCCATCCGTTGCAGACCTGGGTCCAATTACAATTATATTTTAATTAATTATAATTAATTACAGTTTTTCAACTAATTGAAAAATAATTAATAATTGAGGCAGAAATCAATTATTTTAATTGTAATTAATTAATTAAAATCCAAACAAATGCAAAATAATTGTCAATTAAATTCAATTACTCTTCAATTACATGCAGAAAAGTGTCACAAACATATGGCAAAAATACAGGTTATTGTGCAGTAGCTGTTATCACCTGGGGGTATAAATTTCACACTTTCGTGTCATCTAAACAGGTATTAAATGTAATCTGGATATGAAACTGAAACTGTTGCTCAACCATTGATGAATATTAAGCCAAAATTCAATGAGGAATTATAAATCTGCATTTTTAACATGTCATTGATATTAACATGATTCTATGTGAAATTGTGAATATATTGCCAAATAATTAAAAAATAATTAATTGTTTTCCTTAAAATAATTGTAATTAATTAATTACTTCTGTAAAAAGCATGTAATTATAATTGTAATTTAATTGAAGAATTTCTGTTTTAATTGTAATTAATTACTTTTAAAATAATTGAACCCAGGTCTGATCCGTTGTTTCCTTGAGCAAGAAACTGAATCCTAATTGCTTAGTACTGGTTGGTCCCAGGAACGGATTCGAGACTGATTCTATGAGGTAGAAAGCTTTCGTCACAATCGAAATAAAATAATTTTGTATAGACTAATCACCTCTGCCTTTCATCTAAGATCTCCTCTCCGGGTTTCCCTAGGTAAGGACGTAAAGATAATAAACCTCTTACTTACACCAAAGTTTTATTCTTAGCACACCAAACAGAAATGTGTTTACCACGGGTTTTCCTCGCAATGACACGCTTTGCATCGGGGTCAGCCTAGGTGAGCCTGGGTTAACCTGGCTTAGCCTCGATTTCACCTGGGTTAGCCTTGGGTTAACCTGGGTTAGCCTCCAGTTCACCTGGGTTAGCTTTGGGTTCACCTGGGTTAGCCTCTCGGGTTTACCTTTCGGGGTTACCGTAGGTAAAGGGCTCTGGGTAAGCCTTTTATCTAACATCTCCTCTCCGGGTTTCCCTAGGTAACGACGTAAATATTAACCTTTTACTTACACCAAAGTCTTTTTATTCTTAGCACTCCAAACTGGAACTGGGTTAACCATGAGTTATCCTCGCAAAGACACGCTTTTCTTCGGGGTCAACCTAGGTAAACCTGGGTTAACCTGGGTTAGCCTCCAGTTCACCTGGGTTAACCTTGGGTTCACCTGGGTTAGCCTCTCGGGTTAACCTTTCCGGGTTACCATAGGTAAAGGGCTCTGGGTAAGCCTTTCATCTAACATCTCCTCTCCGAGTTTCCTTTAAGGACGTAAAGATTAACCTCTTACTTACACCAAAGTTTTATTCTTAGCATACCAACCAGGAATTGGGTTAACCATGGGTTATCCGCGCAATGACACGCTTTTCATCTGGGTCAACCTAGGTGAGCCTGGGTTAACCTGGGTTAGCCTCCAATTCACCTGGGTTAGCCGTGGGTTAACCTGGGTTAGCCTCGAGTTCACCTGGGCAGCCTTGGGTTCACCTGGGTTAGCCTCTCGGGTTCACCTTTCGGAGTTACCTTAGGTAAGGAGGTCTGGGTAAGCCTTTCATGTAACATCTCCTCTCCGGTTTTCCTTAGGCAAGTACGTGAAGATTAACCTCTTACTTACACCAAAGTTTATTCTTAGCACACCAAACAGTAACTGGGTAAACCATGGGTTATCCTCGCAATGACACGCTTTTCATCTGGGTCAACCTAGGTGAGCCTGGGTTAACCTGGGTTAGCCTCCAGTTCACCTGGGTTAGCCTTGGGATAACCTGGGTTAGCCTCGAGTTCACCTGAGCAGCCTTGGGTTCACCTGGGTTATATGATGCAAAACATGACTTAATGACAATGCAAAAGCATTGTCACACAGACTAGCTTAATCAACTTAAAAGGTTTTGAGTTACAGTGCTTAATCTCTGTGTACTCGGAGCTAATATCAGGTGATGGTTACCTTTTGCAGCCTGTAACAAAAACATAAAAATGTCGCTTTTGCTTCCGTCCACGGTTCTAATTTATATAGAAAACGACGAATTAATACGTATATACACTAAGTAGTTTTCCTCCAAGTTTTCAGTACTGTGCAATCAGTGAGCATTATTCTCTTTCTCTATTTTGCAGAATGAGTTGCCTAGATGATACAGAGTTTCTTCAAAAAATTGTTGAACAGTCAGAGAGGTTCGTAGCACAGGAGCTTACTACACTGAGAAAAGAGATATCAGACAACCAAAAGAGTTATGAAAAGAGACTGGACTTCTTAGAGAAAGAGAACAAAGAGTTAAAACAGGAAATTAACCGCTTGAGAAAAGATACAGAAGCAAGGCGGGATAATCATGCGTGTTTGGATAAAGTTGAAACCGCATTCCACTCGGCACTCTACGCCGTGATGGGTGACAAGCAGTAACAGATGCCTTTGTAGATATTTTAAAAGTAGCCTTCTTTGTTAAGCTCGATCGAAATGGTGTCAAATACAATTGTCTATATCCTATATTGTGGTTTTGTTGTTTTTTGGTTTTAGTAACATGGGATAAGTGAATAATTGATGTTCTCACCAATAAAAGTGAGTAACTGCACCTGTCACTTCATTCATTGTCATTCAAATGCACCTATGATATATTCCAACATGTAGATGACACATACTATTATCTCACAAGGGGAGATTTGCGATGGAATGTACAATTAAAAAAAACTATTTGTCATTAATAGTTATTTTTGAATAAAAACTTAAATGCGATTTCAAGAGATCATGCCCGACGGAAAGCGATATATTCATTGATATTAAAATTTGCATAAACTGTTTGGAAGCACTAAGGAAAAGCTTAGAAAAAATTAAAAACATATTTCAAGCAGACCATTGGAAAAAAGCAGCATATATTTCAATGGCTTGAAACATACTTATAACTATTGAATGCGTTTAATACGCAAAACAATTAAGACATTTATCTATATGTATAAAACGCATGTACCATCTTTTGATTTAGGCCTCAGAATGTAGTGTGTACACTAGTTAATCTTCGTAATGATACACAATGTCAAAGTCCTTATAAGACGGCTTATCTAAGTTTATGTGAAATATGCAATATGAAATGTCAATATAAACATATAGTGCAGCGGTGCCGTGGAACCGACCTCTTCAATCGATTTTTGCAAATTCCTACCTAGATTTTTGCTTATTATTTATTCTAGCCTTTAGTTTTATATTTATGAATAAAAATGTCAATTCTTTTAAAAAAAGATTTTTCAACGATAACTGAGAGTGAGCAGCTTTAAATCGGCATACCTAAGTACAATCTACATTAAATAAAATTTTCATTTCAGCAGAGTTTTTTCACTCCATATAGAAATAGGTATAACTGAAACAATTCTCAAATGTTTCATGTCTTCACCAGAAATATTTAGTTTTGCATAGTTTATTTTGTAAATGTGAATTATTTATATATTTAGTATAGAAAAAACATTTTAACTTACGAATGTATATTATAAAAATAATCGTACTTCCTTGATCTGTGAAGCAGGAAATTGGCTTGGCAAACTCTTCTACAGTGGTCTTCTTTTCTGTAAAATGTGCTTAAAATGTTTTTTTTTTAATTATATTGTTGCTGGGAACGAGCGAGCTGCCAAATAAACAGATGAACATATCACTTAATATATCCATTCGAATACATGATCAAAGGAAGTCACAATGTATTCAGGGTTGTGTATCTCATTATTTTGTTCATAAGAATAATACTCGTTTATCAAGTAACAGTTTAGTAAAAATGCATTTAATGAAGAATGAGACATCAAATCACTTTTTGTGTCTTCATGAACTTAAGCAGTTTTAGAATGGAAGAAGTCAATCGATATTGGGCTATCCCTGGAACCCTAAATTCTTTTATATAGCTACACCTAGTACAGGAAATATTATCCCTATTACAGTTGGGAATAACGTTTTTACGGTTTCAAATAAACCAGTATGGCAATGAATACTCTTAATAAAACACTCGGCAAGGCATATTAAAAAACATACGATAGTTGAAACCAGGGATTATTGAAATCACAACTAATAAAAGACAGTTCAAACTTCTAGATCTCATGCAATTCGTAACGTGTCACGATATACACTTAATTCACCATGTCTAGAAGAGTTGTTGGATATAAGATAACATAAGCATAATAAGCTAAAATTAAAACCAGTGAAGTTGTCCGATTTAACCGCAACCCTAACCAACAGCCATATATGAATCGTGCGACTAAAAAAATCAAACAACGTACATACTGCAACTTAAAGCCGCTCGCTCTCAGTTGCCGTTGAATAAAATGAAATTAAAAAAAAAGATATTTGTACTAATACATAAATATGAAACTACAGCAAGAATCAACAATAGAAGTATAAATCTAGGTAGAAATTTGCAAAAATCGATTGAAAGTACTGGTTTTACGGCGCCGCTACACTATATGTTTATATTGGAATTTCAAAAGCGTTTGCAACGCTTTATTATTTGGTAGCGTATTATTTCAAATCTATAGATATACGTGGCAGGAATTTATCCTGGAACCTTTTTAAATGAAATATGCTCTGAAATGTTTCATATTATTTTATATTATATTTTTTCCAAAATCTGAGAGCGAGCATCTCTAAACATTAACTTATGAACGTTTTTGCCATGTGCAAAGCGAAAAAGACAACGCAATGAACAATCGTGTAGACATTATAAGACGACCATGTTTCATTTTATGATCAGCTTCATTATACCGTATATCGGGTTTTTTTCGCGTGTGTCTAATTTTCGCTATATTCGCGAGCAGTGAAAATCGCATGCGTGTTATACATGTATCACGATTAGCACATTAGCTTACACAAACTGAATAATTATCATATTAGATAAGGTGTCAGTTGTTTACCTTACTTACCTGCATGCAATATCAGGACAGATGTTGCATACTAACCTCTTAAGATAATTGAGGATTAAAACAGTTGAAACCTGTAAAAACTATCTCCGCGAAAGTGCGAAAGTCATAATCGATGCGCCATAAATGCTATTCATTCAATGAATATACATGATGTGTTACTATTTATTGTTTATTTAAGCAAACAAATTAAGCAAACGGTGCAGTTCGACATACCGGTTTATAGCACTGTCACAAAGTAATTTCCTTTCAGTTATAAAACGATGTCATGGTTAATTGCCCCCTTAGTCACAAACGCGAAAATCAAAATCAACTTTTTAAAATCGCGAAAATTAAAATCGCTAAAATTAAAACAGGACCAAAATCGCGAAATTTGATGTACGCGAAAATAACCCGATATACGGTAATCCGTTTCAATCTCTGAACTGTAATAACAAATGTGCTTATTGGCCCTCGCTTGTCAAAGTTTTGAAACGACTGGGTAAATAAACAGTCTCAGTTATATTTATCGTGTTGTATTGTTGCCCGGAGGCAGCAAATAGATAACACTACACTTAATTATATCAGCACACATACTGTTGTAATGGAATTATTTTTATTCAACCCTGGATATTTTAAGAATCGCGTGTCGTACAAAACACTTTTGTTCTTTGTGTAAAGTGTTTAAAGAAAGGAGCCACTTTATTTTTTCGATTACAATGAATATGCTGCATATATTGTGATGTGTTCCATCTTTGTGAGATTTGGAATGTTTGTATGGAAGGTTTGATGGACATGACAGTTGTGCATTTCTTCAATGGATACCATGAATATGGCTTTCATATATAGAAAGCTAGGAAATCAAATATTTGCAATTGTAATGATTTTCGTGTTGGTAAATTGTTTCATAGCAACATACAAGCTGAAGAATGTAGACAAAACAACGCCGATATCATCCAGAAAGCATATATGTGACAGAAGCTCCGGCCAACCAAACAAATTTCGGTCAGAAAAGATTGGGATTTCACACTATTCGTTAGTTGACTATATTTATTAATTGTGCATGCATGTGTCCGTGCGTGCTTGTGTGTGTTGGGTGTGGTAGATGCGACTTAAATGTCTAAGATTTGAATGTAAATATAACAAGCACAAAAGTAAAAGTGTTGTCTCGCATAATGTCTATATTGTCAGTCAATGTCCGGTACATTGTCATTGTAGTATCCCGGTGGCATCAGTTTCGGACGGTGTAGCATTAAATACCTGATTCGCTCATGATATAAGAACTGAATAAAATCTAACCTAGTTATAAAGTTCATTCCTTCTCTAAACAATTTGCAGTAATTGCATTCTTTCAAATCATTTTATTCTCTCAAAACACGGTTCAACATGGCGTAATACACTTTGCTATTATTTGCGTATGACGTCATCAGTTTCGGACGATGTACAGGTGAGGCACATAAAAACGGTTCCAACATGTTTTAACAGTACGTTGAATTGAAATTAAACTGTTATAGTTATTTGTGATTGATAAATTGTTTATTCCGCTTGAATTTTGAGACTAGGACACTAAAAATGTCCCCTCTCCCAAGACCTCTCACTGGGGAGCAATATTTCAAGTAAACCCACCTAAAACAGACACCACAGCACCCCAAAGTAACAATAGTAAGACTGAGAAAGTATCTTAGCTGTTCAGGAGTGTGCCTGTAGCATACAGCCCTGTACTTTCGTTTATCTCTAGATCAAACCTGAAATGACCATGTAAGGGCTGAACTTCATTTGCATGACATAAATTTTGCAAACACACTGTACTAGAGACATGATATTACGTCATTCCTAATCTATATTAAGGACTTTTACTGTCGACAAAGTTTGACGGACAAAAACTTCTTAGAAAAGTATTTTTTAGGGGATTAATTATAAGGAATAAAAAGGGATAGTGAAAATGAGTGAATTGGAGGTAAGATTAAATCAGTGTCTTGTATTATACATGTCTTATTTCCAATTTGTTTACAAATGTGCCAAACGACAACCCTCCTCCTTCTTGTCCAACTGCGCACAAGCCACGCGTGAAATCTCGTCTCGCTAGGTTAAACGGTATCATTAAAAGAAATCGTCCGAAACGGAAGTACGTCCGAAACTGATATAATCCTTTATGCACCTCCTTTATTACAACCTTTAACAGAAGAAAGTTAGCATTTATATAGTGATGTTATATTAAACTTCATGTGCTTTATGGTACTGCATATTTCCATACATGTACAACCAAATACTGTTCTTAGTAACCATGCATCGTCGTAACCAACTAGCTATTCCCCGTTTCCCTTTTTATCCCCTCTACATCCACCCCATATTATGTCAGTTTGTAGTAACTTACATATTCGAAAGGTTTTGAAATCAACAGAAGTCAACAAAGAGGCATGTTCAGCATTTGAAAAGACGTAAATTCCATTTCAAATTAAAAGGCCATTATTATGCAGAATTGATGCATCATTTTTAATGCAAAGATTTGAATTTTGAAGATATTTTCTAATTTTGAAGCGTTTAAACGCGATACTGATCCCCCTAACTTAGTGCTTCCCCTTTAAGGACGCACTGCCCGATCTAGAATATTATGTAAAAACAAAAATAATATCAAACAGGGAATGCCACGTACCAAAAACGCAGCCTCCCCAAAACGAACCCCACAGCACCCAGAAGTGCACACCACCAACACACACACACACACACACACACACACACACACACACACACACACACACACGACACACACACACACACAATCATGTACACACACACAAATACACTACCAACACACACTAGCATACAAAGCAAACACAAGACCAACGAGGGTTAAATATATCGCAGAATATATATATATATAAGGGCTTTGAATACAGTTTCAGAAAGTGTCCACATGTAACAGCCAATTTGTAACTACCTATGGCTGTATACCACTAAATCATTATACTAAATCATGCAGAGTGCATGTGCACTTAGTTAAAAATGTCTATTGTCAATATATAATATCTGCAACATTCGTCAGAAAATGCTGAGGTGTCATCAAGGAGAACCCGTCAATCAAATGTGGATCTTTGAGGAAGAACAAAATTCATAGACATAACATAAAATCGATATTTTGAAGTAACTTTAATAAAGATATTACAAATGAAAAAAGTAGCAAAAAGATATATGACAAATTAAATAGCAAAGAAATTATGTTTTCGCAGTCTTCGAATTTGAAGTGAAACCATTTGAGAAATTAAGAAGAATGTCTGTAAATCTGTAAAAACAATCAACACTATCATCGATAGACCCTATGTCTGCTTGATACCGAAACGTACGTGACCCAAGAAAATAACTAAATGCTGTAACGCGAACATTGCTTTTTGCATTTTTGCCATAATGAAAAAAGACGAGAGCTACCACTGAAGCGTGCGAGCACATGTCTTTCACATCCTTCTTCTGTCTAGCATAGTCTTAACTGCTGTGATTTAGCACAGAGAATATATAAAGTAGGTCCTCGAACTTTACGAGATCAGAATCGCTTCGAAAAGTTTTACGAGTCCTAAAAACAAAAATAATATCCTAAAACAGAAATGCCTAAAACAGAAATGCATGCATATCACATAGAAGTTTATTCTGTTAGAAAAGTGAGATGATTAAAAAATGACCTAAAAAGTGGCAGCAAACTTGATTCGACTTAATACATTTTGCAACCTTTTCACTTTAATCTTTACGATCGGGTACAGGAATACTTACAGGTTTATGTAATCTACCAGTTTCTACAATGTTACCTCTCGGGAGCAAACACCTTTGGAAACACAGAAATGCGTTGTTTTGTAGAGGTTTTGGTATGGAGAGGTCGATTCCTTGTATATTTGATGCAACGGGAAATGATGTGTGTTCTAGGCAGCTGTCGTTTGCAATAGTTGGTCTGTCGTATACCTAACCGATGAGAAGAAAGACGGAATTGAGACATGCTAGTACAATTTAAATACACAATACATCTAAAGTTTAGAAAAATAATCTTTGTTTAGGACCACATAAAAATGCATTGAAATATCAAAATGTATGATAATTCTATAATGAACAATGTATATACCTGAGTAATATACACACGTTCTTTCTTTTGGGATTGTCTGATATAATACATTGATGCAACATGAAATGAACCATTTTTAAGCAGGTTTTTTGAAAAAAACCTACTTATTAGAATGGCGATGTCGTATGTTGGGCGGGACGGCGGGTGGCATTAATTGGATAATACTAATATTACAAAAAAAGGTCAATAAAATACTGTTATGCTTGTTGTTTCTCTAAGATTCATGTTGCTCAAAGATGAGAGAAGTGTCATAGTACACAAAAACCATCAATCAAAAAATGTTACTAGGTGATAAACAGAAAAGTATATAGTTCAAGTAAAGCTTTTAGACCCTAGAAAAAAAAGACAAATAATTGTAGAAACTCAGAGACGTATAAAATGTTCCTTTTATGCGGCTCTTTGAAAAGGTGGTATTAATTTACTTAGTACAATTCATTTTAGGTCAGTCATTGTGTCAAAAATATTTGCTGTATGTTAAATAGATCACAAAAAAAAACTGTTTCTGCATTCCTTACATAAGTTAGACCTTGAAGGACTAAACAATTGTTGGAGCCTCTAAAACACACGAAGTTTATGTCACCCAGTATTTCATGAATAATCGATACATGTAACTATCAGAATAATACATGTATATATTTTATCGTATTTTTGGACTAAAATTGGCTGGCAAAAGTAGTATATAAAAGGAGAGTTACAGCACAGTTGGAAAAATGTAAAAGTGCTTTTCCTCTTTCATTCGGAAAAGCACCTAAACATAAAATCCAATCCGTACCTGTAACTCTCCTTTTATATACTACTCTTATAAACTTAATCCACACATGTCATTTTTATATATTACTATCAAAATTATTCATATCCATTCAATTTATATTATTTTATATACGTTTCAAAAGGTGTTGTATAAGTTTTTTCCTTTTGCATTTTCATAAGTTCAGTGAAAGCATTTGATATAACTTTAGTTTCTTCAACACCCTCTACACTTTCAATACGTACTTGACTTAGAATTTGTTTTATTTTATGATGATGAACTTTCAAAATACTTTTCTTTTCTGATATTTTCAATTTATTTAACAAAACTGTAACAGCTGGTGGAACAGCCCCAACGAACGTAACAAATATTGGTATAGCTGGAACCAATGCTAACAAAGCAGAACAACCGATTAGACCGGCAGTTACTTGTAAAGCGGTGTTTACTCTTCCGCAGAGTTTATAACTTTTTCTGTAAGCTGCCCCAAGTTTTTTTAAATGAATTATCAATTCATCTACAGTCTTGATTGTTTTATCCATTATATACTTAGTTTATATTATATCTGAAAATTTTATCCAAGTGTTAAAATCATTTGAATAACCTTTCCATTTCACTAGTGCTTGTTGTTTTTTATAGTCACGTTTTATAATTTTCTCAATTCGAAATATTTCTTGCTTGGCTTTACTTAGTTCTTGTTCATAAAATGTACCTTTGATTTCCTCTTGATTGAGATCTTTTATTCTATATGTAATTGGATTGGTATTAAGAATTTCATGAATAACAAATATTTCTTCCGTCCAGTTTGGTGTATATCCTTTTTCAAAATGACGTTTAAGCTTACTGATTCTTACTTTATCCCCAATTTTGTACTTTGGTTTAGCGGATGACTTACCCAAAGAGCCATACAAATTAAAATAAACTTTGCCTTTATTTTCTGACATACTTGCTTCGTTTGGTGTCATTTGTATGCTGTTATGCTTTGTGTTATTATATTTATTAACCATATCTGGTAACTTGTCCAGATAAGTGTTTGTATTATTTGCGGTGAAATATTTCCACATGATTTGTTTTAATGTTCTGTTAAATCGCTCTACCACTACAGCTTTACCAAAGTTAAAAGTGTGATAAATGTTTATTTTATTATCCTCGAGAAATTTCTTAAATGTCTTGTTGAAGAATTCCGTACCCTCATCTACCCATAAGTTATTTGGATGCCTTTGTCCAACAACCCCTGCAAACGCTTCTGTTACTGACTTTCCTGTTTTATCTTTTAAAGGTATAACCCAAGCATATTTACTAAATACATCAATTATTGTTAATAAATACTTCACACCTTTATTATACCTAGCAAAAGCTTGCATATCAACTAAATCCGCTGACCACGTATCATTGATATCTGTAACAATAACCCGACGTGTTTTAAATTTGCGTTTAATTGGCTTATGTAATTCTTCTGCTAATTTATCAGTCCAGGCTGTTGGTTTTGTAGATATTTTGGGGGATTGGGTTCTTACCTTCTCCCCCTTTTTCCGTTTTTTTGAGGTCCAAGTCCAAGTTTATATTTTGTGGCTATTGCTGGTTTAACAACTAAGTGTTTTGCGATTTTTTCTCCAAATGTTTTTGATTTGGTGTTCTTTAAATTTGTTAACATGTTTTTATCACAATCACTTTTACTCATGTTACTATCATAACAATAATCATGGTCCATACATACTGCATCTAATTCATTTACAGGTGCTCCGCTATCTAAAGGGTTTCCCGGACCACAATAATTATATCCTGGTAAGGTTAATCCTTTTTTGGGTAAAAGGGGTAACATAGCTTTATGTAGTTCTAGATTACCCCCAGATTTAACAAACATTGTTTTTGTAATACCACAAGATTCACAAGTAGCCTTTATCATGTGTTTATTATTCTTTGTTATAACACGTTTTGGGTTGATATCTTTTGTATATTTTCGTTCTTTAACACAGTAAATCATTTCTTATATCATATATAAATATTTTCATCAAAGTTTTTTGATACTGTTTTCTTTGGTTTGTCTAAATACAGAAAGTCGTACTGTTTCTTTATTGCTTCTTGGAATGCTGTTTTGGGGATATTTTGCTCTCTTGCTATCATATCGTTTTCATTTTTATTTGGACTTTCAAATAGAATGTAATGAGAACAATTTAGTCTTATATCTTTTGGAGTTTTGTAATAAGATTGACTTAGATATATTACACACCAATTCTTATGCCTACCCCCCGATAAAGTATTTTATTATATTGTTTTGGTTTCCTTCACAAATGTAATCATCAAAAATAACCACCTTTTGGGAATCCCCCGGATTCTCCGGCTTCAATCCCTGATTCAATCTCATCCAAGTCAATAATATCATCATTTGAAACCTCCAAAATATCATCCAAAGGTTGCTTTATTTTTCTTGCAATTTCCGTGAAACGTTCTATTAAATCTTGATATTTTTTCTGTTCCAAGTTTTTAGAGTATAAATAAAGTTTATCAAAATATATTAATGGCTTTCTGAGCATGTGAATTAATACATTTGTTTTACCAGAACCGCTGTTTCCGCAAATAAGCATTCTAAAACACGAATCTGGCATAAAAGAATGTAACTGCTTAAACTTATCATTGTATTGAGAGATGCCATCATAATTAGGAATTTTCATCTATATTTATATAAATGGGAATATTTAACAACACCAAAAACCGTCAAAATGATCAGTCTGTATCTAAAGTCAATTTTGGAATAATTCTAACAAATTATGCTACCAGAAAACAATTTAAAGAAGTCAAAAGGGAAATGCAATCGTATCTTCACAAAAATAAGGAACTTGATAATAAAATGAACAGACCATTAGATATGGGTGGTAATGAGATAATAAATCTTGGAAACCCTGATAAACCCAGCAATGCTATAACAAGGAGATTTCTCTTTAGGAAAATTCAAAGCGTAATAGAAGACTATGATCTTAAAGATATTAAAACCATAAAACAAACACTGGAAACAGAAAGTGATAATATTGAACAATTAACAAAAAACATAAAAGCCAACGAAAAAGTAATAATTGAGTTACAAGATAAAATTGAGGAAGAAATGCAGGTATTGTCGGAAACAATGAAACAACTTGAAGAGAAATCCGATACAACAGATGATGACATCAAAAAAGTATTTAGACAATACCTTGAAATTGTACATAATCAAGTAAAGGAACTGAAAGAAAACATGATAAAACATGAAGAACTCAAGGAAAAGCTAACTGAAGCTGAGAAAAAATTACAAAAAATGTATCAGTTAGAAATCAAGACAGAAATAAACAAACTTGATGAGGATACAAAG
Organism: Saxidomus purpurata; assembly: GCA_022818135.1. Taxonomy (NCBI): domain Eukaryota; kingdom Metazoa; phylum Mollusca; class Bivalvia; order Venerida; family Veneridae; genus Saxidomus; species Saxidomus purpurata. Next base: position 50,784,277 of record JAFMSR010000012.1, read on the forward strand.
AAAAGGAATTTCGACTTATTAAATAATTTTTTAAGCAAATTTGCTGAATATAAAACTGAACTCGGACGTCAAATCTCGGAAGCCAAAAGTGAAATCGAAAAGTCAGCTTCACAAAGAGGTGATGAACATGGTACAAAATTACAAACTTTAAAGGAAGCATTTGAAACCGCAATGAAAAACATGACCGATCAACATACTGAACAATATAATGATTTAGTTAAACTAACAGATACATTAACAAAAATATTGCTACATGTAATAAAAAAATTCAAGAAATAGAAAACAAGCTAGATCTTGTAGTTGATGATTTACTTGCACAAGGAGATTCAATTAAATCAAATAACGACCGGATTGATGATCATGAAAAAAGAATAGATGACACGGATGGCCAATTAAAAAGTTTTAAAGAAGTTGCAACAAAACGAGCTGACGATTTAGGTAAAACAATACTAAATGTATTAAGCAAATTATCTAAACTTGAAGTGGCAGTATATGAAGTTCCTCTTTTTAAATTATCTACCTCTATGAAACAAGAGGTTAGTGTTCTGTCCGCATCTATTGGAATCGCTACATTATATGAATTCAATATTAATACACCACTACTACAACAAAAAGAAAAATCTTCTAACTTTTTTAAATTTTATTTTATTGACAAATTAAGTGATGAAAGTTACAGAGATTATATAAAATACAACCATAATTTTAATGTGGAAAGACTTGGAAATGTAGAAGGTTTCCAAATTAAAAAGCATGGAAAATACCACATTAAAATAAAATTGATAATTAAAATTATTACAGGAAACATTGAAACACTCCGTTTAATATGGAAGGAAGATTATGATGGCTTTTTGGTTGATATACCTATTACAAAGAAAACTGACAATGTAATAAGCATTTTTGAAAAGGAAATCAAACAAAGATTTCCACCGAATACATCACTTGTGATTTGTCCAAAAATAGATAATCCAAACACAAAGTTTACTATTGAATATGGCAGTTATATTAAATTTACTTATTCTCGGAAATGATGAGCTTCTTTTGTAAATATATTTATATAAATGGGACTATTTAGTAACATAAATGAGAAAACAAATAAAATGAAAAAAATATAAAAAGACCTCCGTTATTTTTAACATACAGAACTGAAGATACAGACAGCGGGTTATATAGATGGGTTGCGGATTCACCCAAACAGGGTTTTAAAACAAACGGACCAAATATCACCGTAGAGCAAGACTGTACTTTAATAGTTTTAGCAGACGCTATTAAATCTGACAAGGGAAATGTTATGTTGAAAATCAAACAGAATGGTTTAGTTCAGCAAGGCTATGAAGCAAAAAACAATCGAAAAAACGAATTAGTAAGTGTGAATTATGTAGGAAAATTCCATTCAAATGATGTGATACACATACAAGGTTCCAATGTTAAAAACATTCAGGTAACTATTTATGGATGTGTTTAAGCCGCAGGGTGCGTTATTTTTTTATATTTTATTTAAGTTAAAGGTATATAGAAATGATAATAGATGACATAATAACTAGAGTTATTGATGCTGAAAGATTAGTAAATACGTTTAATGATTGGGATTATCGTGATAAACATGGTTTGATTACTATTTATACTAAAGATGAGGTGTCTGGTTATAAACGTTACTTTTTAAAACACATAATAAAGAATATGGATATAATTGAAAAGAAAATCGAAAAACTAGGTGGTTTAGACAAAGCACTTAACATATTGGAACCTCACAAAACGCTCCGAAAGCAGATTCCAGATGCACTTTTATTAATATTAAATCATTCCTTGATGAAAAACAGGATTTAATAAAACACAACCAAATTGAAGAAAAAGCACGGAAACAACGTCGAAAACCAAAGCCTGTTATTGCCACAGAATTAGACTCAGACAAAGGAGATACTGATAATGTTAAGGAATATAAGAGCATGTACGAAGCACAAAAAGACCTAGGAGTTAACACAGGTCAAATAAAAATGTGTTGCGAAGGAACAAATAATGTAAAGACAGCCCTTTCTAAAAAGAACGGAAAACGTTATAATTTTAAATATGCGTGTTAATTAACTTAAAGATATTTTATATTTTCCTATTATATAGATGAATTCTTTAGATAAATCTTTAGATACTAACATAACCCTGAAACCAGTTAATATTTCAAAAGGTAATACATATTCTGAATATGAGATAGACATAATAAACGATCATGATCCTAAAATACAATTAAAAAAGATAACAAACCCGCTTTCAATATTTTTAAGTGAAATAATAAACAATTACGGTATAAAAATAAATGTAGCATTAGAAATAAACTTTATTAAACCAACGGATGATAAGTCACAAACTGCTTATTTTAAATCAAAAGCAAAAACAATTACTAATTCAAATGAAATCATAAATACACTAGACGATATAAGTAATGAACTTCTTAACACAATCACCGAATGGATTTCACTGGGTTCTGGTTGGGTTATAGAAAAAGTTAAAGCACACCGGATAACCATAACTAAATACAAACCACTCAGAGGTTCTTCTTATTTACCATTACCCGAGATTATTAACAATAGGAAGGGGCTAATTAACATTAAGAATGAAAACGACAAGGAATGTTTCCGTTGGTGTCATTTAGCATACACATTCCCTGTACAAAAAAACACACAAAGAATAACCAAGTATAAGAGTTATAAAGATCAACTAAATTACCAAAATATAACTTTTCCTGTAAAATTAAAAGATGTTCCAAAAATCGAAGAAATGAACGACATACGTTTTAACATATTTGGGGTTGATTTAGAAGATGAAACAAGTCCCATTTATCCCCTATATATCTCAAAAAGGATAGAGCCTAAAAACGGTACTTGTGATTTACTATTAGTAGAAGGCGAGGGTTTTGCTCGAGGAAACGGCGTAGATGAGAAAGAAAATATTAATCATTATGTGTGGATAAAGGATTTCAATAAATTAATGCATTCACAAACAAAACAAAATAACCCAAAGTATTTTTGTAAATACTGTATTCAACACTTTTCATCAAATGAAATTCTTAATAAACATACAGAAGTCTGTTTAGCTATTAACGGAGTACAAAAGGTTTGTATGCCCCAACCTAGAAATAGTATATTACTATATAAAAACTATCACAAGCAACTAAGGGCTCCTTTTGTTATTTATGCTGATTTCGAGTCAATAACAAAACCAATAGACGAAGAGTTAGGTAAATCAACTGTGGCTTACCAACATCATATAGCTTGTGGATATGGTTATAAGTTGGTTTGTACCTATGACAATAACTTTAGCAAACCAGTACAAGTGTACCGAGGCTATGCTCGAGGAAACGGAGTAGAGAATGTTATTTACAAGTTTATTGAACAAATGTTAAAGGAGGAAGAGTATTGTGAGGAAATATTTAAGGAACACTTTAATAAAGAAATGATAATAACTAAAAAAGAACAACAAGAATTCAAAGCAGCAACATCTTGTCATATTTGTAAAAAAGATTATAACTCTACCCTTTGTACTCCATATGATTTAGAATATAATTATCTTGTAAGAGATCACTGTCATGTAACAGGAAAATACAGAGGATCTGCACATAACAAATGTAATCAAATATACAGATTAACAAAAAAGATACCAGTTGTGTTTCATAACTTACGGGGATATGATAGTCATTTAATAATGCAAGAAATAGGTAAATTTAAACGAAATATTAATGTAATTCCTAACAATATGGAAACATACATGGCATTTATGATAAGTAATTTGGTTTTTATAGATAGTTTGCAGTTTCTTAATCAATCTCTATCCAACTTGGTAAATAATTTACCTGATGATTCCTTTATTTACACCAAGGAATGCTTTAGCGCAAGCGGCGGTGCAAAGCACCTTAAAGAACCAGGATTATTCAATTTAGTTAAGGGACAGAGCGCAAGCGACGGATCTCCGATCCTGAGTCCCGTCGCTTTGCTTAAAAGAAAAGGTGTTTATCCATATGATTACATGGATTCTTTTGAAAAATTTAAAGAAACCATATTACCCCCTAAGGAAGAATTTTATTCTCTATTAACAGATGAAGGGATTTCTGATGATGATTATAAACATACACAAAATGTATGGAAAGTATTTAACTGTAAATCTCTTGGAGATTATCATGATCTTTACCTTAAAACAGATGTACTTCTTTTAGCAGATGTCTTTGAAAACTTTAGGAAAACCTGCATTGAGTATTATAAACTCGATCCATGTCATTACTTTAGCAGTCCAGGACTTGCGTGGGATGCATGTTTAAAAATGACAGAAATAAAATTAGAATTAATCACAGATATTGATATGCATTTAATGATTGAAAAAGGATTAAGAGGTGGAATAAGTTATATTGCAAATAGACACTCAAAGGCAAATAATAAGTATATAAGAAGCGAAGCTTCGGCAAATCAAGGATCCTTAAGGAGCAAAGCTCCGACGGAGCAAAGCTCCTTAAACGAAGTAAACAAATACATTATGTATCTTGATGCAAATAATCTGTATGGGTGGGGGATGAGTCAACCATTACCTTATGGAGGATTTAAATGGATGCATAATATGACTTTAAAAGATATAATCAATAAACAAGTATCTAAAGATTTCGCCTCCGGGCAAGGCTATTTTGTTGAATGTGATATTGAATATCCAGAAGAATTGCATGATTTGCATTCTGATTACCCCCTAGCCCCAGAGAAATTAATTGTAAAGGACGAATGGTTATCAGACTATTGTAAGAAAATAAAGAAGGATTTTAATTTAAGTAGTGATAAAACAACAAAATTAATTCAAACTTTGTTTAACAAAGAAAAATATGTGCTGCATGCTAGGAATCTTAAGCTATATCTTAGTCTTGGAATGAAAGTTACCAAAATACATAGAGTCTTGGAGTTTAATGAAAGCCCTTGGTTGGCCGGGTATATTGCTTTTAATACACAAAAAAGAAGTCAAGCCAAAAATGCATTTGAAAAGGATTTCTTCAAATTAATGAATAATTCTGTGTTTGGGAAAACAATGGAAAATCTCAGAAAAAGAGCAAATGTATTACTTACACATGATGAAAAGGTTTTAGAAACGCATGCAGCAAAGGCTACTTTCGTTTCCGCAAAAATGTTTAATGATAACTTATTTGCCGTAAATAAAGTAAAGGAGCAACTTATTCTTAATCGACCCTGTTATGTTGGGATGACCATTCTTGAGTTAAGTAAATATCTTATGTATGACTTTCATTACAACTATATTTTAAAGAAGTATACCTGCTCTGACGTGGGCCTTTTGTTTACAGACACGGATAGCCTTTGTTATGAAATAAAAACAAATGATGTTTATGAAGATTTAGATAAAGATCGTGATTTGTTTGACAATAGTGATTATCCCAAAGAAAGTCTGTTTCATTTTGATGAAAACAAGAAAGTAATAGGAAAGATGAAAGATGAAGCTGCTGGAACCCCAATAACAGAGTTTGTTGGATTAAGAAGCAAGATGTATTCTTATACCCTTGGGAATTCTTTAGATAAAAAAACGGTCAAGAAATGTAAAGGTATAACAAAAGGTGTTGTAAAAAAGAAAATGTTTTTTGAAGATTATCGCAATGCTTTATTCAACACCCTACAAAAGACTCATAGTATGAAAACAATAAGGTCTAATAAACATGAATTAAAAAGTTTTCAAATATCTAAATACAGTCTTTCTTGTTTTGATAATAAAAGATACATTCTAGACGATGGGATACAAACTATTCCTTATGGGCATTATAAGACATTAAGGAACATTAAGGAACATTAAGGAACATTATGAAACATTATCTTTTTATATTATATAGATGTTGTCAAAAATGAAAGAAATCAGAGAAAAGAGGGAAAAAGCAGATGAAAAAATGAAACCTGTTCGTGATAAGATTATAGAATATAAAATAAGAAAAGCATCCAGTCAAGATATGTACAACGAGATTTATAAACCAATCACAAAAGAAATAGAAAGCCAAAAAGAAACATTGACGGATCAGTCGAGGGCTTCACTCGAGATGTTAAAAGCATTACCTGGAATTAAAGAACAATTGGCATTACTCCCAAGAGAATTTGTAAAAAAGATACAAGAAGCAGAAGCAACAAAGTCATTACCTGCTCCGTTTGAGTCATTACCAGAAAAAGATATCAATAAATTGTTTGAAGAGTATGAACAAGATAAAGAAGATTTAGGAGCAAGACCGAAAATAGTAAGATTAGATAAAGATATAGATGATAATGTTTTAGAAGAATATGAATATGACAAACCGTCTGAAATGTTTAATTTTTTAACTGCAGATGAATCTGATCCCAATAAAATCAATCAAGAGAGACTTAAAAAAAAATAGGTGATGTTACTAAAGATATACAAAAGTTAAATGGTAAAGTAGTTAATAAATTAAAAGATCCTACTAAAATAGAAGAAGTAAAACAATTAAGATATAATCAAAAAGAATTGATGAAATACAAAAATTGGTTAAGGGGATTTATTGTTATGGCTCCTACATTTGGACAAGGAATGACTAAACATCTCCCTTGGGGTCGAGGCTATCAAGTTAAACCTTTAATAGGTACAGCAGACGGACAATATGGTAATCTAGTTATTGACTTAAACAAACTTTATGGTCAAAACAAATTAGTTGCAAAAGATCAAACCACGGGAGCAGAAGTAATGAATACTAAGGTTGATGATGATCTAATTGACCTTATCGATAAGAGATATAATAGAAATAAGAAGCATTCGGTTTTATCTATGGAACTATTTAAAGAATTAACTGAAAAATCGGGATTACCTATTAATAAAAGGTCCATGAAATTTAAAAATGTAATACGAGGTAGGGGATTGAATAGTGTATGTCCTTGTGATCCAGATAAACTAATGAATGACCTAGAACTCATTTGTGGTTCCATTGATGCTGGAAATAATAATCAGCAACTAAAGAACCAGGGTATAAACATTATAGACGAATTATTAAAATTGGGGAAAATATTACCAGAACTTCATGAGTCAATATATAAAAAATATTTTTTATAAAATATAGATATAAATGGAACAAAAAATAGTATTAAGTTCAGAAGTAGCCAGGACAAATGATCAAAATAATAACTCCGTTTCCCCAGGTAACTTCATAGTAAGATTTAGCCGACCTCTGGTTTTAGATAAAATAAACGATATGTTGTTGGTTTAGATAGTATAAACACTATGACTTATTCATGGCATAATATAAGTGATGAATATGATAATAAACGCATTCGATATAATAATGGAAAGGAATGGAAGGATATTATCTTTCAAAATGGTTCTTATAGTTACACTGATAGTAATGATTACATCGAAGAAACCCTGTTGGCTAATGGTGACTTTAATGGTGATTCATCTATTGCACCCCTGAGTTTAGAGTTTGATCTTAGTAGCTTTAAAATATTAATTTCAGTTCATGATGGTTTTTTATTAGATTTAAGACTGTCTAATTTTCATAAATTGCTTGGATTTGAGCATAAAGCCATAAGAAAATCAGAATGGGGCCTGTTGTCACCAAATATAACAAACTCTGTCGACACAATATATATTCATTGTGATTTAATTGACAACTCGCTTGTTGATGGTAATTTTGGTGATGTTTTGTATGCCCTTAGCACTGCAGATTTAACAAGAGCTTATCCGTTCACAAAAGAACCAAACAGAGTGGGTTACTCTGAAATTAATAAAAGCATAATTAATTCAATAAAAATATATCTAACAGATGTTTTCGGAAGAATAATAAATTTGAATGGGATTGATACAAGTTTCATATTAATTTTAAAAGAAATAATATAGAATGGTGTATAAAAAAGTATATGATGAAAATAAAGGAACGTATATCTATATTGATCCTTGGGATGGGTCTTTACAGACTCCGTATTCGTCTCAGGCCGAGGAAACGGAGTTACAATCCGAGGTGGGGTTGGGTATTTTAGATACATTGGCTTCGGTTGGGCAGAAAATATTTTCGTCTTCTGTTAAAGATGTAGCTAAAAAAGCCCTAGAAACAGCGGGAAAACAAGCGTTAGAGAGTGGAACAAAAAAGATTGGGACAGAGGTTGGTAATTTAGCTGCAGATAAAATCACAAATGTATTAAAGGGCCGCAAAAATCAATCCAAGCCCCAAGGGGAAATGATTATAAAGGAACTTAAAAAAATGGATGAAATAAATAATGAAAATAATATAAATATGAGAGTTAATAGATTATTATCTGGGTCGGGTATAAGGAATTCTTTAGATATTAATACAAGGGCTAATAGATTGCTACATAAAAAATAAAAAAAATAAAAATATTATAATATATAAATGTTTAGAAGTAAAAAGCATTGTGAAAGATATGAAATGACACCAATTCAGCTGGATACACCCCTAATATCTGTACTTGGAAACAATGCTAAACAACAAAAAAGCGGTTACCACTTTACAATAAATGATAGATCATCCTATTTTGATTGGTTTAATGGTTATTTTGAGGTTAGCTTTAAGGTTACTAAACTTGCAGATGGGGCAGCTTATGGTGGCGGAGATCAAATTGCTTTAATTAATAATGCAGCATCGTTACTTGATCAACTTAAGGTTAAACAAAATGGGAAAATTATTTATGATTGTAATAACTTATACAAAGTGGCAAATGTTAAGAATTTGATTGGGTTATCAAAAGACTATACAGAATCAACAGGAACAAATGAATTTTTTTATCTAGATACCAGCGCTGTTGCAGAAAGCAGGGACGACCAAGCTGGATTTAATAAAGGGTTTGCAAGTAGAAAAGCTCTAATTCAAGGTAGAAATGAAATAAACGCGAAAATTCCATTACGTAATTATTCCTTTTTCGAGGGCTTAGAAACTAATATGTTGCCCCCAAGTCAAATACAAATCACTCTTCAATTAACAGAAGATGATGAATTAATTTATAGTAGTGGTATTGATGATGCTAATAAAGGTCGGGTTATCGTCACAAAGCTAACACTATGGGTTCCAAGAATGGTGTTTAACACTGATGGTATGGCTCTCGTTTCTGAATCGTACATGGTTACAAAACAATGGAAATATCTCCGGGAAATGGTTACACAATCACAAGACACACAACAAACTGATATAGACTTTAGATTAACAGCTGGTGTGTTCAACCCCAAACATGTATTTGTTTATTTACAACGGCCCGACAAAAGTAATTCACAGGAACACAATCCATATCTACTTGACACGTTTAAGGTAAATGCAGCTAATAATAATTGTACCATGAATTCTTGTCGACTTGAAGTTTTACCCCGAAACAGAATATACAAGTATATCAAGAATCTATGATGATGTTATAAGTTATCTCCATAAACAAAATGATAAAAATACAGGAAGTCTTTTAAACACATCAAATTTTAAAAACTTATTTGGACTTATTCATTTTAATTTAGAATTCAAAAAAGAAGAAATTTCTGTAGACCCCAAACATATTACACTAAAAATGAAACTAAACATCCCACCAGCCGCTAATATCAGAGTGTATGCAATTGTTATGTATGAAGAAACTATACAATTAAATGTTGTTGGTAATGAATTAGTTATTGTTTAAATTATATTTTAATATAATATATAAATGGCAAATTTAATAGAATACAAGGTTAATTTATCTAATGGACAAAAGAAAAAACTTGCAAAGGCGTATGAAGATAAATGTCCGCACACTTTTAGATTAAGTAAAAATCAATTAACTGGTAGCTTTCCTTTGTTATTGGCGCAAAGGCAGGTTAATAATATAAATAAGGCTAAAACAAAAAATACTGGTGTAGATATTAAAATATCTCCTACCCAAATGAGAGCTCAGTCACAAAACGGGGGTTTTCTTGGGGCATTGGCTGGCCTTTTGACTAAATCGATTTTACCTATTGTTACTAAATTTGCGCCCAAAGTATTAGCCCCACTGGGGGTTGGTGCCCTTTCTGGACTAGCGAGTACTGGTGTATCAAAAATATTAGGTAATGGTATGATTCAAGTTGCGAACAATAAAAAGAAAGAAATTCATCCATATTTAACATCCGGGCAACAGAGACAGTTAATGAAAACAAACAGAATAAAACTAACACAAAAACAAAAACAAGATGGTGGGTTTCTTGGTATGCTTGCCGCAAGCTTGGGTATACCACTTATTACATCTTTATTGAGTGGTAAAGGCTTACAAATCGACACTCAACGAGTGCCATACAGACGAATTCCTATACTAAAAAAAAATAAAATTTCAGAATAAACCCCTTTCTAACTTTGATATCTTAGCTTGGGTTGAACAACTGAGGATTAAACATTTTAAAGGTGTCTTTAGTAGAAATAATTTAAAACCTTTAGGGACTCCATACCAAAAGCAAAAGCAAGATGAATGTGGGATAATAAATTTAGATGACTCTGTTGGACCTGGTACGCATTGGGTGTGTTATGTGGGGTTATTTTACTTTGATTCGTTTGGGTTAGTCCCACCAAATGAAATTATTAAATATATTCCAAATATTAAGTACAACAGTATTGAATATCAGGATAGACAAAGTACACTATGTGGATACTATTGTTTATTTTTTATACATTTACTACAAAACAAAGTACCATTGTATGATATATTGTATAAAATATTAAACCCTAACAATCAAAAAGAAAATGAACAAACAATTATAACTTATTTTAATTAAACACTGTGCTGGAAAAAAATTGCAAAATCCTCCTGCCGCCTAATCCTTCACCTTGGGACCGAGGAATTCTTTATTTGTGTGCACCCCGGCCCCGTGGTTTATGGCTTCGGCACCTTTCTTAAGCTTTCCGCCCGGAAGCTATCCTGTCCAGTTATTGGCTCACCTTAGATCACCTTTAACCCCATTTGATTTCCTCCCGAAACCTTCGAAACTAGAGACAAATCAGAGGTAAGGAAAGCTTCTGTAAATCCATGCTCGGTAAAGAATTCTTTTCAGTGTACACAAACCCAAGCATGAATCTACAAACGGCAAGCTTTTTCCGAACACTATCTTCCATCGACAGCGGATAGAGTCATACACAATGCCTAAGCCAGACTAGAACGACATTCAGACACTAGTATAATAAAAAACGATTACTTATATATCAAACAATTTCCGATAACACTATTAAAAGTGTTTTAAATTTGAATAATTCTTGAGTACAATGTTAATTATTTAACATGACGATCACGTAACCTTGTTTTATTCTTAACCTAAAATTTATGAATTACCTACCAATCTGACTGATTTTCTTGAAGACTTGATGTCAAGTGTTGCCATTTCAGATTGTTTTCATGATTTAACATATAAAGGGATGTAATTCAAGTTTTCCAATAACTTTATGTAAACTCGCTTCTGCGCTAAGTGAACTATTGGTAAACGGATGTAAATATTTACTGGTATAAAAATAGATGTAGTTTTCCGATATTGATTCACTTTCGCTTTCACTTCCGCCTTCTGTGTACAGAAAGTGTATTGGTATTAATATATAAAAATGACAGGTGTGGATTAAGTTTATAAGAGTAGTATATAAAAGGAGAGTTACAGGTACGGATTGGATTTTATGTTTAGGTGCTTTTCCGAATGAAAGAGGAAAAGCACTTTTACATTTTTCCAACTGTGCTGTAACTCTCCTTTTATATACTACTGGCAAACCTTACAAACTTATTTGCACCAAAGTCGCCTTGCTCATCATCATGTTTACCTCCATGTTGTATAGTAGTGTGTGACCTAGGAAGTTTTTTAATTGTAAACAAACCTGAACTTTTTGTTTTTTCGTCAATTTTACAACCAGATACAAGCTTTTATTCATCCTACATTGAAATGGACATTTCAAGGATTTTATTGACGATTTTACCCTTGTTTTTACGTTTATGTACACATTTTTATGATGATCATCATAAACAGTTAATATTTTCGGACAATCAAAGTTTCGGACAAACTTTTCCAGAGGTAAAGATAAACAGTTTCCTGTTCGACTTCATTGCATTTGAAGTGCTTTCTTTTTACAAAGATATTGTCACTTCACACCACATTGTCGACGAAAAGTCCAATCGCAATTTTCTTTGTTTTGAACATCATAACGTTTCGGACAATCAACATTCCGGACAGATTTTTACAACGTTCAAATATACAGTTTCCTGTTTGATAACATTACTTTTGGTGAACTTTCTTTTTATGAACATTTTGTTACATCATACCAGTTAGCCAAGAAGAATTCCAGACGTAATTTACAACATCTTGAACTTGATAATAGTGTATATAGATCCGAGTGGCTCAGAGTATGTTTATTAATATTATTATGTGGGGACATTCATCCGTGTCCAGGTCCAGTAAATTACAGTAATTTCAAAAAAAGAGGTCTTCATTTCGTTCACCTTAATGTTCGCAGTCTACTGCCAAACATTGATGAAATCCGCATTATTGCATGAAATACCAATGCGTCATGTCTATTGCTAACGGAAACTTGGCTAGATCAATCAGTCTTCGACTCGGAAGTTGCCATAAATGGTTTTGTTATTCAACGTAAAGACCGAAACCGACACGGTGGAGGAGTTTGTATTTTTATTCGTAAAGACATCGCTTTCAACAACAGAGACGATTTGAACCATCAAGAGCTTGCAGAAACTTTTATTGATATTTTACTTCCAAAATCAAAACCAATTTTATGTGGTGTATTATACAGACCCCAAAGCAGTCTAACTTTTATGACATTTTAGAATCAGTATTTTTATCCAGTACATCTTTGATTAAATCAGAAACAGTCATTTTAGGTGATTTAGATACAGATGTGTCATCTAAAAACAGGTGTCCACTAGTCAGGAGTTTGAAATCTTTGTGTGATATGTTTAGTCTTAAACAAGTAATCAATAATTTTACAAGAATCTCACTCTCATCTTCTGCAACTATTGATTTGGTTTTAGTATCAGATCCTAAAAATATTTCGCAGAGTGGTGTAATTGACTGTTGTGTTAGTGATCATATGATGACTTTCTGTACCAGAAAAGTTTCTTGTGAATTTATTGGAAAACACAATACTGCTACTGTTCGTTCTTTAAAGCACTATAATAAAGAAAGTTTTCAGCAATCTCTACTAGGTTCAGACTGGTCATCAGTTTTATATTGTGATAATGTAAACAGTGCTTAAATCAATTTTAAATCAATTTTTGTCTCTACTTTAGATACCATTGCTCCCCTCAAATCTGTTCGCATTAAACAAAGAACTGAAGAATGGGTAGACTCTGAAGTTTTAGAATATATCAAGGCTAGGGATAAGGCTTTTCATAATTATAAAAATGTCAAATCTGAAGAAAATTTTAATCTTTTCAAGTTCTCAAAAACAAGGCAAATACTGTTATTAGGAATGCGAAAAAGAATTTTTTTAAATCTTCTCTAGAAAACAATAAAAATGACTCTAAGTCTTTATGGAAAAGCCTAAAAGATCTAGGTTTACCAAGTAAGAATAATCAGTGCTCAAGTAATATTGGACTGACTATTGATGGTAGCATTTGTTTTGATAAACTCAAGCCGGCAGAAAAATTTAACTCATTTTACACCTCTGTTGCAGATAGACTTGTGAGCAAATTACCTAATTGTGTTAATAATTTTGGTAGGAATTTTGTTTTTAATTTTTATTCTTCTAAAGGTGTAAAGCCTGATAGTTTTACATTTTCAATTGTTTCTGAAACTAAGGTTTTGAAGTACGTAAACAATCTTTGTCCAAATAAGGCGACAGGTTTAGATGGGATTCCCTCACGTTTTGTTAAAGACTCAGCCTCTATAAACCTGTCAATTATACAAGATGCTGTCCCTGATGAACTTAAGTCTGCTCGTGTAGTGCCTTTATACAAGAAGAATGATAAAACCGATGGCGGGAATTATCGTCCAGTTTCTATCCTTAGTATTGTATCTAAAGTCGTTGAACGAGTCAATTATGATCAATTAGAACAATACCTTGTCCAAAATAGTATTTTGTATGAATATCAGTCAGGTTTTAGACATGGGTTTTCAACTGATACATGCCTTATTCACCTCACAGACTATATTCGTTTTCAGATGGATAAAGGTCATTTTGTGGGTATGGTTCTATTAGATCTCCAAAAAGCATTTGATACCGTCAATCACTCAATTCTTTTAATGAAACTAAGAGCATTGGGTCTCACAGAATCCTCTATCAGATAGTTCTCTTCCTATTTGTCTGATAGACGCCAGTTGATTTAAATATCATGTACTTTGTCTTCATCAGCCAATATAACATGTGGTGTGCCCCAGGGATCTATATTAGGTCCTCTGCTTTTTCTTATTTATGTGAATGACATGTCAGCTGTTGTAAAAAACAAACTGCTTCTCTATGCTGATGACTCAGCAATTCTTGTGTCTGCCAAAAACAAGTATGATATTGAAAATTTCTTAAGTCGGGACCTGAATATTGTCAGTCAATGGCTCATATGTAATAAACTATCTCTTCATCTTGGTAAGACTGAATCTATTTTATTTGGGTCAATGCAAAGGTTAGAAAACAAGCAAATCTTGAAATAAATTGCAATGGTCAATCCATTGAATCCAAATCTTCAGTTAAATATCTTGGTGCAACCATTGATCAAAGTTTGTCTTTTGAGTCTATGGCTAGGTCTGTAATTAAGAAATCCAATGCTCGGTTAAAATTCCTGTACCGTAAAAGTGAATTTCTCACTCTGCATACAAAAAAAACCGTTAGTTACATCACTTATACAATGTCATTTTGACTATGCCTCTTCTACCTGGTTTAATAGTTTAACACAGGAATTAAAACACAAGTTACAGGTTACACAAAATAAACTTATACGTTTTAAACTTATAAACTTATAAACTTATGCTCACAACTGTGTTGTTTGTGCCGTGTGGCGGCCGTAAAAAGTCTCCCCGTACATTCAATCAATGTTGTTATATTTTCATCCTTCAGGGATTGTTATTCGTTCTAAACCCTCGGCCTCTGTCAAGATGAGGAGTTTTTATACCGTGTTGAATGTTCTGTGTTCACTGGCATTCGGGTCCATGCTAGTTATCCCGTCCTATTGTATTGTGCGACCTCCAGCGCGATTAACTAGGTTGTGTTTAATTGTCGCTTAACATTTTCACTTGACGAATTGATACTGATGACTTTTCTACCCGAACGCCACTTTTCACAGAATGGTATTACAAAATTACATTACATGAGTACATATAATAGAATTCCGAAATTAATTCTTTCAC
This sequence comes from Saxidomus purpurata, assembly GCA_022818135.1. Classification (NCBI taxonomy): domain Eukaryota; kingdom Metazoa; phylum Mollusca; class Bivalvia; order Venerida; family Veneridae; genus Saxidomus; species Saxidomus purpurata. The sequence goes on from JAFMSR010000012.1 coordinate 50,799,559, forward strand.
CTCTTCGGTTACACTCTGCATCATCTGTACATCAGCCTAATAACAACAGTATTTTTTTAAGACATACACCATCTATCTGCCTTTCTCCTTCAAAGCTACATTCTGCACAGTCATTTTATATTCCACGTACTAATTTTAATTCTCCAGCTGTTTTTCGTAATAATCTACGTATTCGTCTATCACCTTTAACTTCTACTATACTGAAGAAATATAAAATAAAACATACAAATTTTCCGCAGAGATGTAGAGGGTACCGTTCTATTAACAAGTGCAATGCTAAGAGGTGCGGTTGTTGCAATCATTTATCGCACAGGTCTACAATTACCTCAAATGTTAACGGCAGAACTTTTAATGTGGTACTTAATTCTGACGTTGATTGAAATACGTCCCACATGATTTATGTACTGACTTGAAACGTACCCAATTGTGGTATTCAGTATGTTGGGCAAACTGGGCGATCTTTAAAAATTCGTTTCCGCGAGCATTCTTACAAAATGCGAAGTCGGAACAAGTTCACTACATTTTTATATCAACACTTTCGTAAATCTGGCCATACAATTGATCAGGTAACCATTCAGCCAGTAGAGCAAATCGTCTATGATATAAATTGTACATCTAGTTTTAAAATCAAAGCCAGACATTTAGCAGAATTCAAATGGATTAAAAATTTACAGTCACCGTTTCCGTTGGGCTTAAATGATAATATTTATCAAGAAGGTAATATCTCTAAAAACCCGGATATCGATATATTTTCAATTTTAAATATTAGGAAACGTAAATCTAGGTCTCATGGAATTAGAAGCAATGGTAATATTAAGCGCAAATCAAAAGTCAATATTTCTGTTGCAGACCTCGATATAATTCTTTCAAACTCTGGTAGACATTCAATGCTTTCTCGTCTCACATCTTTATCTATTCAGTCTCTTAAAAGACTAGACGAGGAAGCGGACCAGTACGTTATTCAAACAGATCCGTTTTACACTGTGTCATATCTTATCCAAAATTACACACTACACGTTCTCCGTCCACACATTGACACTCAATCTGATCATGATAGACATTTTCTTAAAATTCATTTCATTAATAAAGGTATTGACTTCATCGATGTACCCAGTATATTTCGTGATAGACGTGTCATTGATTCTGTGCCTAAGTATTTCCGAAACTCCGAAGTTCCTATTATCTGTTATAAATATAAAACACCTGTTAGAAATGTTATATTCAATTACAATAAAATTGTTTCCGACCTAGATGTTCAAACAAATACCCCTTCTTACTGCGAATGTAAAAACTCGAAATTTTGCTATTCAGATGCCGGTCATGTCATCACTGGTAATTTTGATATTATTAAAACAAAAATAATATCAAACAGGGAACGCCACGTACCAAAAACGCAGCCTCCCCAAAACGAACCCCACAGCACCCAGAAGTGCACACCACCAACACATACACACACACACACACGACACACACACACACAATCATGTACACACACACATATACACTACCAACACACACTAGCATACAAAGCAAACACACGAGGACAAAACGAACAATTAAAGGAACACAGTGGGGCACCGCCTTGGAACGGTCAGTGGCAAAAACACCACTGGGGAGCTTAAACCGGTTTATGGTGCGCACCCAACCTCACTCTTACCCCCACCATGTTCCAAAGTCACAGGACAGTGTAAATAAAAGTAATCCCTGCTAGGTGAAACTCTAACACACGCAATGGAAACAAAAGGCATGGTATGTAAAACACAAAAATGCTCGTGTATAAATATATAAAAAGCAAACCTTGAGAACCAAAAAACGTATGTACTCAATGCCTTTGCAGAAGGCAGAGCACCAAGAGAAACACCCTTAAGGGCCAGACGAAACAGGCCAGAGGACAGAAATCAAAACAGTTTCGTCCCAGTGGGATTTAAAAACTGCCCATCACAGAGTCCACCCCCTCTTCCGTCAGACACAATCAAAGAGGGAAGCATAGCGTCCAACTGTAAACGGGTTGAACACCAAACATGCGGTGTGTCTCAAAACAGTTGGGTCGTAACCTCTTTTAACAAAACGTTTTATAATTTTAGCAAATACAGTTGGAAAATTGCCATGACCCAAAATCTTACGAAGTTTGTAAACCACATCCCCATAAAAATCGGGTTTTGAAATACCTTCTCGCAGAAGAGTCTTTAGATTACTATTGAATTTCAAAACCAAATCAGAATTACGATAGTAAAATTTAGCAAAATATTTACGCAATTTGTAATAACGGTAGCCCTGTTGAAGAAGTTTATTTGTAATATATTGATTACGTTCATTGAAATCCTCAACATAACTACACGCTCTGGCAAACCGAATTAACTGAGAAATGTATACCCCATAAGATGTAGCATGAGGTACATCCCCATCCAAATGGGGGAAATTTACAATACTAAAATTAAAATCATCCCTCTTGTCATAAATTTTGGTATGTATAATATTGTTATAAATAGAGAGATGTAAATCTAAAAATGAAGCACCAGTATCCAAATTGTTAGTTTTAATTAACTGGAGTTCCCGGGGATAAATAGTGTCCACCAATTGACCAAAAAACGGGTTATCCATATTAAGAATATCATCCAGATAGCGTGATGTATTATTAAAAGCAGTGATAATGTCTGCCTGCGTGTCTGGAGAAAGACTCAACATAAAGTCTCTTTCATAACAATATAAAAACAAATCTGCGACAAGGGGTGCACAATTTGTTCCCATGGGAATACCGATTACTTGTCTGACAAGCGTATTCGTAATTTATTCTTTAAAGGACCAAAATACAGAATTCCTTCTACTATTGATTTTCATGCTTGTCGTGGTCATATGGCGGAATCCATCGAAACTTTTTGTGTTAAATGGTGTCGTCGTGAGAATGCTGATCCAAATGCATTAACGTCTTGGAAACGAAGTATTTTTAACATTGTCGATTCTCGTATAAAATTTTACCAAACAAATGAACACCTACTTCCATCAAAACCCAAGTTTACTTTAAGACATCTGAAAAAGGAAATCCAAGAATTTCATTCTAAGTATGTCTTAGTTCCAGCAGACAAGGCGGCCAACAATATTATCATCATTTGACGCCTACATTATATTAATGTTTTACAAAACGAACTAAATAGCACTAAAGCTTATATATTGAGTCCTTCCGTTGAACAAAATGTGGTCACTGATCACATCAGTGAAGTTTCTAATTTGAAAGTTCGTATAGATGATCAACATATTAAACTTCCTACTATGTACTGGATTCCTAAATTACATAAACAACCATATAAAGCTCGTTTCATCGCTAATTCAAGCTCTTGTACCACTACAAATATTTCAAAACTATTAACATCTTGCCTAACTGCTATAAAAGCCCACGTGAAAAGATATTGTGATAAAGTATACGAAAACTCTGGTAAACATTTATTTTGGTCGATCAAAAATTCTGGCGAAATCCTGGATAAGTTTAAAGTTAATAATTACAAAGTAACTTCAGTCAGTACATACGATTTTTCTACTCTGTATACCACTTTACCACATCATTTGATAAATGACAAGCTAACTGCCCTAATTCAAAAGACTTTTGCCAGGGAGAATACTACATTTCTCGCCTGCAATTTCGATAAAGCTTTTTTTACTAGCTGTATTGTTAAACATTATACTATGTGGACCTGTGACGAAGTTTGTAAAAAAACAAAAATAATATCAAACAGGGAATGCCACGTACCAAAAACGCAGCCTCCCCAAAACGAGCCCCACAGCACCCAGAAGCCCTTTCCTTTTTATTGAACAACATTTATATAAGGTTTGGGAATGCAGTTTTCAGACAAGTAATCGGTATTCCCATGGGAACAAATTGTGCACCCCTTGTCGCAGATTTGTTTTTATATTGTTATGAAAGAGACTTTATGTTGAGTCTTTCTCCAGATACGCAGGCAGACATTATCACTGCTTTTAATAATACATCACGCTATCTGGATGATATTCTTAATATGGATAACCCGTTTTTTGGTCAATTGGTGGACACTATTTATCCCCGGGAACTCCAGTTAATTAAAACTAACAATTTGGATACTGGTGCTTCATTTTTAGATTTACATCTCTCTATTTATAACAATATTATACATACCAAAATTTATGACAAGAGGGATGATTTTAATTTTAGTATTGTAAATTTCCCCCATTTGAATGGGGATGTACCTCATGCTACATCTTATGGGGTATACATTTCTCAGTTAATTCGGTTTGCCAGAGCGTGTAGTCATGTTGAGGATTTCAATGAACGTAATCAATATATTACAAATAAACTTCTTCAACAGGGCTACCGTTATTACAAATTGCGTAAATATTTTGCTAAATTTTATTATCGTAATTCTGATTTGGTTTTGAAATTCAATAGTAATCTAAGGACTCTTCTGCGAGAAGGTATTTCAAAACCCGATTTTTATGGGGATGTGGTTTACAAACTTCGTAAGATTTTGGGTCATGGCAATTTTCCAACTGTATTTGCTAAAATTATAAAACGTTTTGTTAAAAGAGGTTACGACCCAACTATTTTGAGACACACCGCATGTTTGGTGTTCAACCCGTTTACAGTTGGACGCTATGCTTCCCTCTTTGATTGTGTCTGACGGAAGAGGGGGAGGACTCTGTGATGGGCAGTTTTTAAATCCCACTGGGACGAAACTGTTTTGATTTCTGTCCTCTGGCCTGTTTCGTCGGGCCCTTAAGGGTGTTTCTCTTGGTGCTCTGCCTTCTGCAAAGGCATTGAGTACATACGTTTTTTGGTTCTCAAGGTTTGCTTTTTATATATTTATACACGAGTATTTTTGTGTTTTACATACCATGCCTTTTGTTTCCATTGCGTGTGTTAGAGATTCACCTAGCAGGGATTACTTTTATTTACACTGTCCTGTGACTTTGGAACATGGTGGGGGTAAGAGTGAGGTTGGGTGCGCACCATAAACCGGTTTAAGCTCCCCAGTGGTGTTTTTGCCACTGACCGTTCCAAGGCGGTGCCCCACTGTGTTCCTTTAATTGTTCGTTTTGTCCTCGTGCTTTGTATGCTAGTGTGTGTTGGTAGTGTACGTGTGTGTGTGTACATGATTGTGTGTACGTGTGTGTGTGTGTGTTGGTGGTGTGCACTTCTGGGTGCTGTGGGGCTCGTTTTGGGGAGGCTGCGTTTTTGGTACGTGGCTTTCCCTGTTTGATATTATTTTTGTTTTTGTGTTGAATTTACATCCAATGTCACACATTGGAATTGAGCATTTTTCACGTCTGAACTGGTTACCAGTTTCAAGTAGAGTTAATCAGATAAATCTCTGTCATGTTTATAAAATTAATTCTAATGTTCATATTTAAGAGAACACTTTACCCCTATCAATACTGTCATGATTATCCCACAAGGTTCAGAGCAAAGGCATATTCCTCCTTTGATGGTACAGGTTTTTCTATGTCATATAGTAAGAGATATGCTCTCCCAGTGGTCAACAGTTTTGGGAAAAAATCATTTGCATACAACGGTTGTTGTCTATGGAACAGTCTGCCCAAAATTTGAGGGATGCAACTACTATGTATTCATTTAAATGTAAGGTTAAGGAACATTTTTTAAGCTTAATTTGACTTTTAGTTAGATTACATTAGATTGAATATAGATTCCTGAAATGTTGTGTATTGTGATTTTCTACTGTGATAAATTGTATCTTCCTATGTCATACAATACTATATCTTAAGGATCACAATGGAAATAAGAGTTTGTTTTAACTCTTTTTTGTGTTATCCTTACCATATAATGTTGATTGACATGGCTATATTAATTCATATATGTTTGTTTATTGTTTTATTGTATGTTTTAATTATAAGTTGCCATGTAAATTGTTCATTTTATGTTGAAATAAATCTATCTATCTATATATTCAAAAATTCTAACTTCCATTTCGTCACCTTGGCGCAAAAAGTTATGTAACTGACTTTTTTGTGAAAATCACTTTTTGGCATATTTAGGTTATAAATATCAATTTTCATCAGTCATTAAAGTTTGGAAACTGTATTTTAATGAAAAATACCTTTTTTGCCAAAAAACATGAAAACACCCAACTGAACTTTAAAACGTTTTGGCGCAAAAACTGTGGTAAGTGCACTTACTTCAGTTTTTGAACTGAAAATCTTTGAATTTGCAATAAATTATTTGGTGCAAAAAGTATTGTAACTGCACTTTTTTATAATATTTAAAACAAAAACCTGTCATTCTTTGTTTTTTTTGTGGATCCTTCATTCTTTTATCATTACTTTTTAAAAAAATAATTATTTTGCTACTGATGACATCATAATGGCAAGATAAATATTGTTTACAAGGCATCTACATACAATGATGTCGTTTGTTGACCTTTGTTTTAAAAATCAACAAATATTGGCTTAACCATTTCTGTGCCATGGGCCTTTTTGGGGCCTTTTTGTTGTATACTATATTGAGTGCCAAGTGCTTATTTTAGGCCACTTCTCATAGAATCTGGAAATGAGGTTATATAGCAATTTTGACGACAATAGTTTGACAATGTGTGTTATCTAAGCGCAACTGTCTAAATTTTACAGTTTTCCATGCAGTAGCAACCATGAATGAAAGCTGTACTCATAGATATGGCCATAATCATAGATACATGTATATGTATATGCAAAGAGCTAAATAAGGAATAGTATTATTATGTTAGTGCTGTTTCTGACCTTTTGTTTAATTTGATGAAATTATCAAAACTATTTAAACAATTTATGATTAATCAATTCCTATTCATTTCATGCAACAAAAACTGAGAAACAAAAAATAGTGCAATTCCAGATTAAATATATTTACAAACAACTGAGTGTCTTCAATTAATGTCCATTATTGGTCAATTATCTGCTCATTAAAATCATATGACATGATGTGCGTCCGTTCTGTCCATGTGAGGCAATATTACGAAGGCTAGGGCAGGTTATTGCCAGAAAATGTATGATTATTTCAGAATTTTTGACGTTGCTGACATAACTACAAAAAAAAAACAACAACATGAGCTGTTCTTTAGGAGACTGTCTGACTGTCATATGTTATATCCATATGATAAATGAATTGAGAGACTTTTACCAGCTAAAATATTGTTGATTTCTGTATGTCATATATAGAAATTAAAAAACAAATATTTTTCATGAAATATATAAAACAATTTCAAAATATTGTATTTAAAAATAAAGGGCAAATTTCTGCTGTTAATAATGAAATTTACTTTTGGCAAGTTTTTGGGAAAGAGTATACAACATCTTCATTCAATTTAGTGTTTGGCCCCATTTGCTCACCAATCGAATCGCTCAGATTTCCAAATAAACGTTTTTCTATTTTATCAAAACTTACTACTGAAACCACTTAATTATTAAGAGTTTGCTCTAAATAGAAAGCACTTTAGCTCTGCCCACAATTCATGTCGGTGGCTATGGAAAAGGTCAAATTCGGTTAAACACTAAGTAAGTTAGAGTTTTTTAAAAGTCAAATTTTAACAACTAAGAAACCCCGGTCGCTCGCTACTGCTCGCTCCCTTATGGTTTCTTAATTGTTAAAATTTGACTTGATAAACACTAACTTATATGTAAATTTTAAATCCGGGCTTACTTATAGATCTATACTGAAGTTGATTTTCAGACTTAAAAATTGTAGCAAATATTGATTGCATCTTATGATTTGTTGCAAAGTGTATAGAATAGAAACACTTACTCTTCTTGTGTCAATTATAAACCATAATTACCAAGACACATAGTTAGCCTGGTTAGCTTGGTAAAGCACGAAACTTGTAATCTTAGGGCTGCAGGTTCGATTCCCGGGGTTGATCACCTAAAATTACTAACAGTCTTTCAGATGAGACTTTAAATCCATGGTCCCATGTATGAGTGCTATACACCTGGCATGTATAAAAAAACAGGGGTGTCTCTGGAATTGGGACTCTTTCTGTATCTTGCACTATCCTCCGAAATCTAAGAATAACTTACTTTTTGGGGGGCGTTGGTCATATGGGAAACCAATATCAACAATAAAGCCCTAATAAACAAACAAAACACGCCTTTTGAAGAGCAGCTTAATTTTTTATGTCAACTTATTATTTTCTTAAACGCATAACACACACAACTTATATACACTTTTGATGTTGATAGCAAAAGGGTTAAAACATCAATGATGTCATAACTATGAAGTAAAACACAGACGTTATACCACACAGATATCCTATCAATAAAGAATCGAAGCTTTTGAAGATGAAATAAACAGAAAAAAATGGTTATTTCTGTGAAAGATTGAGAAATATTTCAATGTTTGAACATTAATTAAATAGAGGATAATTGTTGGATTTGGTGTAGTATCACGCTATATTTTAACGAAGTGGGTATCAAAAGTGATATTTTATCAAGTGGCACAGCCTTAAATGAAAATAACTATTTTTGGTGTTCAGGAGTGAAACTAATGTTATAAAATTGCATCGATACTAACAATTTTACTGTTGAGTTTGTTTCTATAAATTATCGAAAATCTGAAAACTTGGAACCTAGTGACGTCATTTTAACCTCATCATGGCATAATTTCTAGTATTAATTACACTCGGTATACTTTTTGACGTTAATCCGAGTTAAAAATTGAAAAATTGGTAATTTACAGTTTCAAAATATGGTTCATATTACTCATTTATTTCATAGAGAAAACCCTTTAATTACTTTTGTATAATATTTTGTGTGAAACTGTTCGAAATCAATCAAAATTAAAAATTTGGTTATTTTTGTTCAATTTATATTATCTTATGTATCAACTGATTTATAAATCCACTATGAACACACTTTTTATCCACAGTTATGGTATAACTACCTTCACAGCAATTTCATAATGTGTATGATATACTGTAAGTTATATAACTTTAAGTTAAAAAGTTAGTGCAAAAACTCTAGTAAGTGCACTTACATGACTTTTTACGTGTAATAAAGTTAGCGCAAAGAGTCATGTAAGTGTAAAAGAATATGTAATATTTTTTTTTACTGAAATGGATGTATATCATCTTATAAAGCACTTAAATATACATGATAAATACTAACATCACACTTCAGTATGGTGTGAAAAAGATTTATTGGATACAAATAAATCAGTTTTTTGTGTCTCCTGTAAAATTTTTAAAAAGTCAGTTACAGTACTTTTTGCGCCAAGGTGAAGATTTGTTGGAAATTTCTGATAGTCTGTAATGCCTCAAATTACAGTCTGAACTTTAGAAACAAATATTTTATGTTCGTAAAGCAACTGAAAGCAAACAAACAGATGACAGGGACTGATTTTTGCATGTGCAGATTGATTTTAAACGTTTACGAAACTTTAAACTGACATTGGGATATAGACATTATTAGACTGTATCGTTTTACTGTTACATTCACTTGTTGAGGGTCCTTGTTGGTAACTAAAAGTGAATTGAACACGGCGTATAGATAAAGTTTAACATCTGCCAGCTTAATTAGAATTTACTTTAAATATTTGATTTTTGATTAAGGCTTCATGAAGTTTCATATTTGACCCAAACTCTACATCAAAACTCTACATCAAGACGGATTCTACAAACTCGATAACGTATAGAGAAGCGATACTGTTCGAAAGTATCGGTTAATGTAGTCACGAGAGTGCAGCTTGCCGTATCTTATTACATTTGCCAACGGTTCCCGTTAATACAGCAACGACACTGCAGCGTAGCATCACTCAATATACTGACAAACCAAAAGAGTGAAGTTTAGCGTCTCCCAATATATTGGCCAACGGTCTCTGTAAATATAGCCTCCAGAGTGCCGTTTAGCGTCACTCAATATATTAACCAACGGTATCGATGAACCCGTCACGAGAGTGCCGTTTAGCGTCTCTCAATATATTGACCAACCGTACCGCTTAACCCGTCACGAGAGTGCCGTTTAGCGTCTCTCAATATATTGACCAACGGTATCGCTTAACCCGGCACGAGAGTGCCGTTTAGCGTCTCTCAATGTATTGACCAACGGAATCGGTTAACTAAGTCACGAAAGTACAGCTCAGCATCACTCGATACATTGGCTAATTGTTTCGATAAAGTTATTTACGAGAGTGCAGCCTAGCGTCACTGGATATATTGACCAACGGTACCGGTATTAACGGACCTTACTTGAATCCTGCAGATATGATGATTTATCATGCCATTACTATGACAATGGCCTGATAAGGCCTGTCTGAGAACAGAAACCTTTCTGTGAACACTTTTCCTTGTCCGCGGCCATCAGATTTTTGTAGCTCCGACTACTGTTTGCCAGACTACTTTCACAATGCTTATAATGCTTGTATAGCATTACAAAGAAAACACCAACAATATGAAGTAAAACTATTCTAAATGAAGCATATTTATTTGTGTAAGAATATTTAACACATAACAATGATTTTTGAATGATTAAAGTATTTCAAACATCTATACAAACTCCAAAGATTACTGGTCTTCTACACTCTTAGAACACCAACTAAAATGAACAATCATACAATCTTATAAAATAAAAAGAATATATCTATCAGAGTAAACACACCAACACCAACTGTCACGTTAATTATTAACATCAATCTCCGTAAAACGGATAATAAATAAAAACCAGTACTGCTTAAAAAGAATTTAGTCAAATATAAACAAGATGAAAAGAACTGTTTCCAATTGGAAACTTTTTATATCCACCGGGACGATTTCTTAATTCAGTGATAGACATTGAAATAGTTCACCACAATCATTAACTTTAACGCAACATTGGAATTGATCTATCTATCTTTGAAGGAAAGTTTGTCAAGGAAAAAGAGGCAACTGTCACTAAATTTACTGTCAAACTCTTTGATGTCCGAGTACTGTTCAGCCTGGATTTTCTGAAACTGTACTCGTGTCCAAAAGGCCGTTTACAATTAATTGTAAGCGAACAAGCTTATCTGCTCAACAATCTGAAATTTAAAATACATTTATGAATAACTTTTATTTTATGTTTTTCTGTGGTTTATCGAAATTTAACAATGGATTATATCCCTATAAATTCACTGTTCACTCAGTTAATAACGTCAAAAGTATACCGATCGTAATGAATGCAGGAAACCACATGACGGTTGCGTCGTTAAAATTGGCGTGCTGTTTGCTGTGCTTTCTGAGCCACTGGCGAAAATAGCATTTTTATGCCCATTCAGTGCAATAATAACGTGATATCATTTCGAAACCAAACATTATCCTCCATTTTATGTTTTTCCTGTGAATTGTAGAGTGTTCTTAATAAAAAAAAGTGATAGGTCGAAATTGTGGATTACCATTTCTCCGCTTTGTTTTGCCATCTTTAACCCGCATTAACGTCAAAATGTATACTGAGTGTAATAAAAACCGGAAACCTTACGACTATGGCGTCGTTAAAATGACATAATTTGTATTATGATTTCTGATGACGTGTCATGAAATGTTCGATATCTTATAGAAACAAACTAAATAAAAGTAGATTTTAACCATAAAATAACCTTAGAAATTGTTGGTATCGTTGTAACATTACACTAATGTCAGTCGTGAAAAGTAGCTGTGCCACTCGAGAAAATATCACTTTTGGTTCCACATTAACATGTGATATTACACCAAAACCAACAATTGTCCTCTATATATTTTAGTTGCGAATGCAAAATAGAAAGTTGATGCTTAGGGTGTCTTGAAATTACTAAGCGCCAAAGCAAAACACGTACCGAAGACAGTCCTGGTTCCTGAAATGTCGCGCCTCGTATATTTATGTTCGCCAGGAATAGACATGATCCTGTATCCGCATCATGCAGATACCATGCAGTTAAATGTTTGCATGGATTAAGTCTGGATTGGGACCCTTTTTATTTTGCACCAAGAAAAAACACCTCAGGAATACGACCAGTGGTTCCAGCAGCAAATAGTCGGAATGAAGACAATCTTACTTAATGAACACAATTTATTCAATGGAAAAGCGGGCATTATTATTTCATTGCAATATTTTCGACATCTTTGCTGCAATAATTTAGTAGCATCACAACTTCTCAGTTATCTGTAACTAATGCGTTATAAAAGTAATATATCCAGGTCGCATACACAGTACGACAGTACGGAACGCATTTAGACGACAGTACGGAACGCATTTTGACCGATATGCAGTTGCCTTAACATATCGTTTTATGTATTTCTGCATTTTTGTACTCAGATTATATCTTTGAAGCTAGATATATTCACTACTCTGTGAGCAGTCAGCTGTTTCACGAAGCCGTCATAGATGCAATACAAAATCACACTAAATGTAGAAAATATAATTCATTTCGGGCCTGTGCATATAATGGCACCTTAGAGACTTTTGAAGTATGTTAACAAATCAAATATATATATGTTCACATAGTATTATAGTTCTTAGAACAATGCAAATACTTTGGAGAGGTTTTGTATGACTCTTTGTTTAGTAATTAGTTGATGCTGTACTACATACGTTTGGTCAGTCAATACGTAAGTCGTGGTTTAGATTTTGTAATTTGATATTGCCAATACAATTGTAAGTAGTGGTTTAAAGTGCCTTTGACAACGAACACTAATAGTTCTTCATATTGTGCTGTTTTTTATAGGCTGTTTTTATATTAAATATTCACTAAAATTCTATGCATGTATTCATTTGAACGGGGTAGGGGGAAAGTAGTAGACTGCGGTATATAATGGCTACCTTTGTCTGTTTTCGTTTGTTTTCTAGGTTCGCCTACGTGTTGGAATGTACAGCATTTTTATTTCCGATTGGTTAGAAGTGTTTCCTCACAAGTACGTTCTTGTAGTCAGATCAGAGGATACTGCAGGGCCTAACAGAATAGCAACTTACAGAAGAATATTAAAATATCTGAACATCAGTAAGATTTTGAAAGCTATGCATGTACATAACTCTAAATGCAGATGATACAATTACAATATGTTCGCTTACAATCGATTAAATAATTGTCGAATGTTTCAGAATATTCAATCAATACACTAGCTATTGCCACCACAGAGATGTTGCCGGACCAAGGTGACAGCGTTTGACTTAATGGGATCATTGCAATATATATTGATAACAAACTTGAGTTGTTTTAGTAAGTTTCACGCTTGTTTATACATATTAAGATTTTACACAGAAGCTGCATTATATGTCTTCAAGGTTTGATAAGTTTTAAACCACTTTTAACAGATTAATGAGGGTATTAATGTAATTGGTTGGTTTATAAAACATTATTATATAGTAATTATTAAGTTGCATATTGTAGGACCATTCACAAGAATGGAGGAAGTTGCAATTCTTCATAGAGATTCAAAAAACGCTCGCTCAAAGAGAGAACGGAAACTAGGTGACATGCTTCCAGAGACACGGACACTAATTAACAATTTCTATGAACCATTCAACAAAGAGCTTGCTGAACTGTTTCCGGAAATCAATTACAATATTCTCTAATCAGGATATTGGTTAGAATCAAACGTTTAAAAATACCAAACTTCAAAATATTATCAGAAAATCAGTTGCATATGTAGAGCACTTTCTCACATTTTCTGTACACTTGCAGCGTTTGCAGTGATTGTACTTACTAAATGCCAGATTAAGTATGGCTGGAATAGGTAAGTTTGAAATATATTATTAAGCGACATTTCGACACGCGCTGGGAAGGTGTTTCCCTACATGCAAACAGCAATCCAATTTTAACTGACTGCCATTGAAGACCTGATAACATCATCAAGTGAGGAGAAAGTGTATGTTACTGGGAAGTTCTCCCTTCTGAATCTTTTTAAGTACAGAATGGACCACCTTGAATCGATGATGATCATGAATTGTGCCACGCATGATATATATGAAGAACTCATAAGCCACTTGAGATTCATTGTAACATTGCCGGTGTGTTGAAATGGAACAAGTAGTGTATGAAAGGTACCACAAAAAGCTACATTTGCCGGACCAAACATTTGATGAGGAATGTAACAAAATATCACGCATTTGTTATAATTACATGTTTTCATCGAATCTTCAACAAGGATTGTTGAATATTTATATAAAAATAAAGTACTAAATTGACCAAAATTGATAATGAAAACAAAAATAATATCAAACAGGGAATGCCACGTACCAAAAACGCAGCCTCCCCAAAACGAACCCCACAGCACCCAGAAGTGCACACCACCAACACACACACACACACACACACACACACACACACGACACACACACACACAATCATGTACACACACACATATACACTACCAACACACACTAGCATACAAAGCAAACACACGAGGACAAAACGAACAATTAAAGGAACACAGTGGGGCACCGCCTTGGAACGGTCAGTGGCAAAAACACCACTGGGGAGCTTAAACCGGTTTATGGTGCGCACCCAACCTCACTCTTACCCCCACCATGTTCCAAAGTCACAGGACAGTGTAAATAAAAGTAATCCCTGCTAGGTGAATCTCTAACACACGCAATGGAAACAAAAGGCATGGTATGTAAAACACAAAAATACTCGTGTATAAATATATAAAAAGCAAACCTTGAGAACCAAAAAACGTATGTACTCAATGCCTTTGCAGAAGGCAGAGCACCAAGAGAAACACCCTTAAGGGCCCGACGAAACAGGCCAGAGGACAGAAATCAAAACAGTTTCGTCCCAGTGGGATTTAAAAACTGCCCATCACAGAGTCCTCCCCCTCTTCCGTCAGACACAATCAAAGAGGGAAGCATAGCGTCCAACTGTAAACGGGTTGAACACCAAACATGCAGTGTGTCTCAAAACAGTTGGGTCGTAACCTCTTTTAACAAAACGTTTTATAATTTTAGCAAATACAGTTGGAAAATTGCCATGACCCAAAATCTTACGAAGTTTGTAAACCACATCCCCATAAAAATCGGGTTTTGAAATACCTTCTCGCAGAAGAGTCTTTAGATTACTATTGAATTTCAAAACCAAATCAGAATTACGATAGTAAAATTTAGCAAAATATTTACGCAATTTGTAATAACGGTAGCCCTGTTGAAGAAGTTTATTTGTAATATATTGATTACGTTCATTGAAATCCTCAACATAACTACACGCTCTGGCAAACCGAATTAACTGAGAAATGTATACCCCATAAGATGTAGCATGAGGTACATCCCCATCCAAATGGGGGAAATTTACAATACTAAAATTAAAATCATCCCTCTTGTCATAAATTTTGGTATGTATAATATTGTTATAAATAGAGAGATGTAAATCTAAAAATGAAGCACCAGTATCCAAATTGTTAGTTTTAATTAACTGGAGTTCCCGGGGATAAATAGTGTCCACCAATTGACCAAAAAACGGGTTATCCATATTAAGAATATCATCCAGATAGCGTGATGTATTATTAAAAGCAGTGATAAAGTTGTTCAAATCATGCCTATTGGGTCATAACTGGCCACACACTTGTGGTCACCCCTTTTGCCTCGGGTTACAGTGGCGCTTATGTTAAATACTTCAGTAATCATTAATTGACTATCTTTGACATCATATTAACATTTCATGTTGCTGTGTAAAACCTTTACCCCGTATTTACTAAAAGAAATTGTTCTGCCTTAAGATAACCATTTAAGGTTCGCGAATTAATTCGTGTTAATCACATAATTAGCGCGGTAAATATATGGTTATCCAGTTAACGTTCTTGATAAATTTATATCAAGATACTTGTAAACATCTTAACAGAAATAAGAAACATTACAGTACGGAAAAGCTAACAAAAGAAAAATCTTTGAATTTTTTTTTGTAAAACCGCAAGCCCCTGAGTTAAATATTTGTTGTACATCATTGTCTAGTGGTCTTCTATAAAGTTGTTCAAATCATGCCTATTGGGTCATAACTGGCCACACACTTGTGGTCACCCCTTTTGCCTCGGGTTACAGTGGCGCTTATGTTTTTGTTTTGTGTTCCGATAGATTAACGCTAGCAGCACGCGTTACACGCCCGGTTTCAAAAGGGGGCGCTTTTTTCCCGCATGTTCTGTTTCATTGGCGTGTAGATGCGTTTAATTGTTAATCAGTGCTCATGGGCGTAACGCAAAACGACTAATTGCTCTGCGTACGGCTGAAATGAGACCTCCGGCGTTTAGCCGTTTTTTTTACCGGGAAGCGAATGTGCATGCGTATGTATAAATTCCGATCAAAATATTGTTGAACTCACCAGGGTCAATATGTAACCTGTAATAATCCGACCCTGAACTTACCAGAGAATTGTTAAATAATTTAAATACAACATTTAATGTTTTATAATTGTATCTTAGTCTATAATATAGTCTGATCAAAATTTTATATTGGTTCTTATTTTTAAGAAGAGTAGAGCTAGAGCTATTATTACATTAGCCAGCGGGTTACTTCCGCATTTGTATCATAACCTAAAGTAAACAAAAACAGTTATATACCCTGCTCGATCATATTGTTTTAGTAATCAAACCAAACGTAGCCTATATGGTCATACTTCTTGAAGGGTAATTTAACTTATACTATTTAATTTAAACTTATTTATACATTCTCGATTTCAATTTAGATCAATCGCTCACGAGACTTATAATATAATTGAAACAACCTCGAAGAGAGACAGGCGATGTCTCATGTGGAAATATGTGTGTCTTGCCTAAGGACACTTCGGCCTTAAGTTGGCACTGAATGTGATTGCATCCATGATCCTTCTTTTCTGATGCGAAAACGCTATTACTGCGTCACAGCAACTTTACCATTTAGCTAAGACTTGAATAGAAAGCAATACAATCACTGTAAATTCACTCTCTGCGAATTTCAAAACGTTTAAAATAAAGTAAGTGGCTAGGAAGCCGGCATTATATTTCATATGGAGTTACGTGGGCTCATTATTGAATACATGAGAGTTTCGCTGATATAAGATTAATTTTGAGTCATGTGCTTAGAAATGTTTTTGAATAAAATAATTATGACAATGTTGTTGAAAAAGAAACAAGAGAAATCAGCCTATGATTAAAACATCATTATTATGATAATGCAGAGCCGGCTACCTAAACCCAAAAGTATAGGCCCGGCTTCCTTGCCACTTCCTTAAAGGAAAGACATACTTAGTATATCAGAGACAAAATCGACCAAAATATTGCAAGTTCCCAGAATAGCACGCTATCCGATGAATCACTACCAGAAACAATCACACGTTAAATAGGACGAGTGGATGTTTTTTCTTGAAAATGTATCAACTGTTATCAAAATTTGGATACACAAATTAAAGAGCAAGTAAGCTGCGCACACCAGACTTTCTTTTCAGTTTATTCATTTTATACATTATTTCATTCCAATATAAAACCAAATTATTGCATGTCTTGTTGGCTGCATTTCGAAGGAATTGACTCTAAGTTGCACTTGGACATGTTATGTTCCTTGAACTTTCCCGAAACAAAAATAAACTCTTCTTAGGATGTTGATCATTTACAATGAGCAAGTGGTACTAAAGATGATTTTACTAGCCCTTAACACTACACATTTCAATGGTATTTCTTATTCGTTACTGTATGTGAATTCTTAGTAACTTGATATAGATTTAAGCTTACGTTTGGCTGCGCAATGACCATAGTAGCACTTGCGTTTCACCAATGTAGCCTGTGTTTGATCCCTGTGCAGGTCAAAAGTTTGAATAGGTTTCCTCCGACAGTATGCCACACTAATACTATCTGTACGGTTGGTTTGAAAACTTGTATCATCTTTTATTTTTGATTTACAGTAACTTGTCAACTTTAGATTACCTATATTACATGTATCACAAAATGTTTTTATGTCACAACAATAGAAAATAAACTTATTTAGTGGTACTTGAACACAATATCAATTGAACCATGAGGCCTGGATCGACACTATTTCCAGTATAAACACGATCCCTGTTAAAATCAATCACAAGTTAATCATGTAAGCGGAAAGGATAACTCTGATTGAACATCAGTATTCTTGGAAACGACAGATGCTCCCAAAAGCACCTCACCATAAGAATTGATTTAAAATCTTCACATGACAAAATTAATGGACAGAAAATTTGATAAAGGGAGCTAATTAAAAATAAGGTAAGGGATGATAATAGTTATCTAATGCTGTGTTTGCTTCAATGTTGTGCTATCTATTTAAAGAATGAAATTGAATTTTAAAAAATGAGGCAATTTATAATCATGCTGGAACATGCTGATAATAATCACATCTGTTAGTGGTAAAGGTTCCTATGGAATTTTGCAACATCCCAAATCACTAACTGCTAAGAAATAAGTTAATCATGCTGGTAATATGCATACATTTTTTTAGAGGCAAAAGTTCCTATGGAATTTTGTCAACCTCCAGTCAACATCCAGTCACCATGAGAAATAGTGTGGGGTAAAACAAATAAAACAATAAAGAGGGTAATTCATAACCATGTTTGGACATGATGATAAAGTGCATCTTCTTTCAGTACGAAAGCTTCCTATGAAGTACTGTTAATTTCCAATCATTGACTGCTGAGATACGGACCAGACAATAATTGCTTAATGAATTATAGCAAAAACAAAAACAACCGACCTGTTATGTCCATAAACTACTAGATTTGCCCGGATGTATTGATTCCCGAGCACGGGCTTGTCCACGTGGTGCCCTATTTACACAGGAAACACTTTTGGTGCATTCGACATTAAGGTCTATTTATATCCTACCCCGGATTACCGGCGCCTTTATAGAGATGCTTAACCAAATGACGAGGACAGTTTTTGTTATAGTATAACGTGTTTTTTAATCGTTGATTAGTGTTTAAACCAAAACGTGATTGAATCAGGACTTTCATTTAGAAATTCCATTATCATCATCTAATTTACTGTTTATATTTGTATTCATCTTTGTAAATATTTATCACTGTAATTAAAGTTGTAAATTTTGTAAAGTGTTGTGTGTTTAACTACTGTTGTGTTTAGCCCCGACCATCCATCATTACATTTATATTTAATACAGCGCGGATGGTCAAGACGTTAACGCTCTCGACTATCAATTCGGATGTCACCAGTTCGAATCAAGGCTGGGGAACTTGAAGTTTTAAAAACGCTTTTAAGTGTTTAGCACATATCTAAAGATAGACTGGTATGAAATCCAGAGGTAGTCTCGTGTGTATCAGTGCTATACAACGGGCACGTAAAAGAAACAAGGGGTACATTCGTAAAGAGCTTGGGTCTGGAATGCGGAATCCATTTGATGCTCATCTAGCAGGGTGACTCTGAGCTAAATACACCCTTAGTATTCGACTACTTCGAACGCAGATGGATAATATTGATGACAGATGTATCGCTGGCGGAGTACTGAACTGCCCTGTAATTTTAACAAAATGCCAAAAAATATACTTAAATAACACCCTATCATGAAACAACACATAAAAATGGTAAACAGTCCTTTACTGGCAACCCCCGTATACACTGTTTTATATCATTCACATGGTGTTGAACGCTTTGGACAGGTGGTCCCGTCACTGCTCTTTTTGTAACATCCAAGGAAGCAATTGAAGATCAACAGCAGTTGCGTTTAACAGACAATATATTTATCTACCAAACTGGCAAATAACATTTTTAAAAAAAACTTCTGTTCCTATAAACATTCTTTAAGAATATTGTGCTATTTCGCTCTCTCCGCTTTCCTAGTGTTTTCTGGCACTGCTGACTTTCGGTTCCCCTTTCAATTTTGTAACAATCAGTTTTCATTGGTTGAAAATATTCTGCGATATATTTCGCGCACTGTGTCAAATTGATGTATTTTGTTTGTAAACAATGTTGAATTTGACAATAAATGCCGCTGTAACATTTCTGTGCATAACTTTATGACGTGTTTGAAAGGTAATTGAGGTGAACCGGAAGACAACAGTGACTGAAAATATCAGTAAACGGAGAAAGCGAAATAGCTCAATATTCTTGAAGAATTTTATAAGAGCGGTATCTTTGTAAAGGGTGTAATTTAACAGTTTGGTAGATAAATATATTGTCTGTTAAACGCGACCGCGGTTGATCTTCAATCGCTTGCTTGAATGTTACAAAGAGAGCGGAGAGCGGTGACCGGACCCCCTGTCAAAAACGTTCAACAACATGTGAATAATATAGAACAGTGTATACGGGGGTTTGTCAGAAAATGACTTTTTACCATTTTTTATGTATTTTTTCATGATAGAGTGTTATTAAGGTATATTGTTTAGTTTATACTAATTTAGTTTATACTAATTTATTTATTCTCGATTGCGAAACAAGTTTTTACAACTTATATTAATCGCTCTCGAGACTCATTCCAGATGGAATCAACCTCGAAGAGAGAGAGGCAATGTGGAAATAGTGTCTTGCCTAAGGACACTACCGACATGGCGATGGTAGGGATCGAACCCGGGGCCCTTCGATCCTGAGGCGAACGCGCTACCATTGCGCCACGGCGGCTCCACTTGCGCCACGGCGGCAAGGTATATTGTTTCGGTATTTTGTTAAAATTACAGGGCAGTTCAGTACTCTGGTGCCAGTGAGATGTATATACATGAACGTCATGGCAGGTAAGCTTGAATAACCCCGATATTTGTATTATTTCTCTTTTGCTCCGATCGTTTGCTTGATTTATGTAGTAATATGTTTAAACTAAACACGTGTGAAGTTTAATGATAAACTGACGACTTATAATAAGTATTACCCTAAAATGTTGAAAAAACTACAGTAATGTTGCCAAATATGACATTTATTTGCTTATCATAAAAATATATATCAATGACCAAAGACATATATACAGACAAATGTATAAGGTATCAATACAAATCACCCTTGACTTTGGAATTAGTGGTATCGATTTGATATTAGCAAATTGATCTAACGTACAGGGTAGCTTTCACGTAGCAGGACAAACAAAGGTAGAAATGAGCCATTGTAAAATATGTTGATTGTGTCATATCTTCATGTAGAGACGACAAAAAGCGACACTGGAAAGAAAGGACACTGTTTCAATATCTAAATCCCACCGACATTATAACCTTGGCCCCGAAAGTCAAGGTACGAAGACAAGACAAATTTGCACTTTATTTCTTTAACATTCGTACATACCCCTGTTCGAGAAAACAAGAAAACAAAAATTGGCAGAAATCAGCCACTACATTGAAAGTACATATGTAGTTTGATTTACGAACACGCCAAATAGTTTGATGATAATTTATTGTCATACGATGTTGACAATAGGTCCATGTGCACACATACAAATACAACAGCATAAACATAGAACAGAAAGGTGACGTTAGGTCACGTGTCTCTTGTACTACAAATATACAGAATGAGATGGATGAGGCATACATCAATTATAATAGTGAAATTATATAAAATATAAAAATCTGTTTGTACGCACGTTGATACTAACTTCTTCAGTTGTCATTTATTCAATAAGTTGCATGATTTTTTGGGGTTTTGGTGTATTTAGTTTACGTCTTCTCATATTGTTATAAAGTGAACCTTATAGCAAGAAAATGGAAATCATCCTCTAAAACATTACAGTGGTTACATTTTCTTTCAGTGTAATTATACCATCTGCCTGCTTCAAATTCTAATCCTTATGATAAGACTCTTAATCTACATAGTGCAGTTCTAAACTGATTGTAAATTGGGATGAAATGGAAAACTTGAATTCAAAGTGTAACGTCTAGCTCTTGATGAATCATTCATATCAGACATCCATTTTTTGTATAAATGCAACAATTAATCTAGTTTTTAGTATGTTTTAAATAAGTTATTATCATCAACGCCTTGAAATAACCATACACCATTAAATCCAAGTGACTGTAACAATTTTGTACATAATTTTCCCAAGAAATATTATTATTTGACCTTATTTCTAACGATTTGCACATCAGATCATAAAAAACATTTATCTATGATTCTCTTTGGTATTTTTTTAACCATTGCTTTACAACCTGTTAAGAATGAAGTTCTACCAAGTTCACCATATATAAAGTTATTTTTGTTTATATTATCACACCAAGTAATCATTTACAGAAATTTAAGTGTATTCTTTCCAAAACTACAGACTCAAAGTTTGTAAAGCCCTTTCCTTTTTATTGAACAACATTTATATAAGGTTTGGGAATGCAGTTTTCAGACAAGTAATCGGTATTCCCATGGGAACAAATTGTGCACCCCTTGTCGCAGATTTGTTTTTATATTGTTATGAAAGAGACTTTATGTTGAGTCTTTCTCCAGACACGCAGGCAGACATTATCACTGCTTTTAATAATACATCACGCTATCTGGATGATATTCTTAATATGGATAACCCGTTTTTTGGTCAATTGGTGGACACTATTTATCCCCGGGAACTCCAGTTAATTAAAACTAACAATTTGGATACTGGTGCTTCATTTTTAGATTTACATCTCTCTATTTATAACAATATTATACATACCAAAATTTATGACAAGAGGGATGATTTTAATTTTAGTATTGTAAATTTCCCCCATTTGGATGGGGATGTACCTCATGCTACATCTTATGGGGTATACATTTCTCAGTTAATTCGGTTTGCCAGAGCGTGTAGTTATGTTGAGGATTTCAATGAACGTAATCAATATATTACAAATAAACTTCTTCAACAGGGCTACCGTTATTACAAATTGCGTAAATATTTTGCTAAATTTTACTATCGTAATTCTGATTTGGTTTTGAAATTCAATAGTAATCTAAAGACTCTTCTGCGAGAAGGTATTTCAAAACCCGATTTTTATGGGGATGTGGTTTACAAACTTCGTAAGATTTTGGGTCATGGCAATTTTCCAACTGTATTTGCTAAAATTATAAAACGTTTTGTTAAAAGAGGTTACGACCCAATTGTTTTGAGACACACCGCATGTTTGGTGTTCAACCCGTTTACAGTTGGACGCTATGCTTCCCTCTTTGATTGTGTCTGACGGAAGAGGGGGAGGACTCTGTGATGGGCAGTTTTTAAATCCCACTGGGACGAAACTGTTTTGATTTCTGTCCTCTGGCCTGTTTCGTCGGGCCCTTAAGGGTGTTTCTCTTGGTGCTCTGCCTTCTGCAAAGGCATTGAGTACATACGTTTTTTGGTTCTCAAGGTTTGCTTTTTATATATTTATACACGAGCATTTTTGTGTTTTACATACCATGCCTTTTGTTTCCATTGCGTGTGTTAGAGATTCACCTAGCAGGGATTACTTTTATTTACACTGTCCTGTGACTTTGGAACATGGTGGGGGTAAGAGTGAGGTTGGGTGCGCACCATAAACCGGTTTAAGCTCCCCAGTGGTGTTTTTGCCACTGACCGTTCCAAGGCGGTGCCCCACTGTGTTCCTTTAATTGTTCGTTTTGTCCTCGTGTGTTTGCTTTGTATGCTAGTGTGTGTTGGTAGTGTATATGTGTGTGTGTACATGATTGTGTGTATGTGTCGTGTGTGTGCGTGTGTGTGTGAGTGTGTGTTGGTGGTGTGCACTTCTGGGTGCTGTGGGGCTCGTTTTGGGGAGGCTGCGTTTTTGGTACGTGGCATTCCCTGTTTGATATTATTATTTTTTTTTTTCACTTAGTCCCAACATTCAGACCCATAATGTACAACTGATATTTTACTGACATACATTGAGAATGAATAATAGTTGAGTTCAGTGTCTACACTGTCTTCATAGCTTGTATTGCTAAGGTGTCATACATCGTTTATAAAAACATCAGTAGTAAAACAATTCCAAAACATGTAGTTATTAACAATTTCTAAAATCTGACTTTTAGATAATGTTTTATTTGTCAGCATTTTAAACAAATCATAACCTTTCCACATATCACAATACTCGTCTTACAGTATCAAACCTTTTTTTAATTCTTCCTCTGTCTCAGACATAATTACAATATCATGGGCATATAAGAGTAAAACTTGCTTTATATTCTATCATCTTTACCATTAAACCCGTGTACCATAAACTATTCTTCAATATTCAATAACATAGAAAAAAACACAGGGAAATGATCCTCCCTGACGCACACCAAGCATGCATGGACATTTTGTTGTTTTACTTACATAAGTGTACATAGGTTTGACAATATCACACATTTTACCTCTGACCCCTAGTTTTATAAACTTATACCAGATGATGTCTCTTAACAAATAATCGAACGTCTTATTAAAATCTACAAGACTGCGTGCATTCTCTTAATATCTTTATTCAATACTTGATTACTTTGACCATGCAAATAAAATAATAACCATAGTTCCCAAGCTTCGCCTATAACCTACCTGAACATCAATGTTGACATGAATGTGTACACTCAACAACTTTTCTAAGTATACACCTCAATTATGTGTAATATAAAAACCATGTTTAAAGATACGCTCATGAAAATTGGTCAACAAATTATTAGATTCATTCTTCTAACACTCGGTATAAAGTTGATGATAATGAATGGCACATTCATTGAGTTTACATCGCCGCACACCTTAAAGTGAAATTCACAAAACCGTAAATTACGATAATTATAAATTTATTCCAAATTATCTAGAAAACTTCAGTTTTTGTTACAAAAACGTTTTTTAATACCGATTCCAGATACATTATATTCTGCCTTTATCAAAATATCCTTCAAACACTAAATTTAATGATGGATTTGATCTTTCTAACCTTACTGGAATTTCTTTTACCATGCATTTATCCAACAAACCTCGTTAATTGATTCCATACAGTGCTGTATTTTCTCCAAATTTAAGTTTTCACACACCAAACTGACCATGAGTGATAAATAAGAAATACCGAATACAAATTCTTGAACACGGGTACTTCAAGCAACAAATTAGTTGAAAATGAAGTCAGGGTACTCGTGTTCTATCAAATTTTCATCCGGTTGAAATGCAGTTGAGGATTAAAATCAGTCAAAACTGTCAAAATTCCTTTTTACACTTTACATCTGCCCAAGAACACCTTCTTAAAGGATTTGAATGAGCAAACATTGCCACAAGTATGCTAATTTTATATAAGTGAATCAAAAATGAGTGTTTGTTTTACGCGCAGATTGATCACAGTCTGTTAATTTTAACGTTTTTGTGACTTTTGAATATTTGGGTAACCGTGTTTACAGCGCTGTGGATCATAGTGTTTGGTACCTATCTATATAACTCTGGTGGAATGTTAAATATCTATCTATGATCTTAGGATTTTGAAATATTCATTAAAATATCTCAAAAATTGAATAAACTACAAGACTTCTTTTAGGTGTATACTTAGAAAAGTGGTTGAGTGTACTGAGTTCAGTCTATTTCTTACAAATTTTGTAACACATTTACCCAAAGTACTTTGTAAACTTAATCCTCTGTAATTACTAACTGTATCAATGTCACCCTTCTACAAAACCTTGTCATTATTCAAGCTTTTACATGCTTTAACACTTTCTGTTTGTGTAAATGGCATGTTTAACTCAGTACAGGTTGTCTGTACTTTTTCCAAAGCCCTGGGTGTCATAAATACTATCTTTATCTGGTGTCTGGATCATTTACAGACTTAAAATACTCGAGAAATTCTCAAGTTGACAGCGATGTATTTATAACAGACCCTTTTAATATGTTCCAATCTTGTTTAACATTTGATAATCCAGCAAATTCAAGGTTTTGCAGTTAGTTAACTCCACTGGCCATTAACAGAAACTGTTTCAACCTGCCTCTACCAAAATATTTCTCCTGATCCGATTTACTTTGGTTATATCAAGGACTCCGAGACTGGTTTGTAATATGCCATAGCTAATGACACAGGCTATAGCCCCACCAGAACTTGTTGATGATCTGGTTTGTAAATGTGCTGACTTGTGCAGTGATGACTGTGGTTGCTCGAGCAACGAACAACCTTGTACTCAAGCTTGCAGCTGCAAAGAGAATCTTAAAGGACGCATCTGTGAAAACTTATTTACCATGTTAGCAGATGTAGAGACAGTTGTTGATCTTGAAGATGGTTTTCTGATGTACAAACTCAATTTCAAACAGTTACACTTCCTTTAAATATAGTATAAGCAATATGAAGGAAAATACAATATGTCCTGGTCAAAATGTATGTTTTGCATTTTTTAACCTTTGACATGCAGTTTTGAATGTCGACTTTTTCCATATATTAAGTGAAGACAACTATTGGTTATCGGGATCTTTGTATATAG
The DNA here is from genome assembly GCA_022818135.1 of Saxidomus purpurata. Classification (NCBI taxonomy): domain Eukaryota; kingdom Metazoa; phylum Mollusca; class Bivalvia; order Venerida; family Veneridae; genus Saxidomus; species Saxidomus purpurata. The sequence continues at coordinate 50,825,766 of JAFMSR010000012.1, forward strand.
AAGTTTAAGTACTGTTTATATTTGTACAAATGCGTAACACAATGTGTATTGACACAATTTGGCTTGAAATTATCATTTTGGCAGCCTTTTTGCTGTAATAATATGACTATAATATTTGTACACATGCTATTTTATTTATAACTTATTTTCATAGTTAATTTGAACACTTTTGCTCTCTATGTTTGTGTCGGAGAAAAGGCGATACATAGGGATTGCTTTGTCCAGTTGTCGTTCCGTCCGTCCGTTTGTCCGTATATGGCCAGTAGACATTAGGGGGTTACGGTTTGAGTACAACTTAGAATTGTGAGGTTGTTTCAGTTCATTCTGTTATTATGGGGTTAAAAATGGTATTGAAGGGTTAAATAATCATATCGTTGGGTTATAAAAGATCAAAGAAAGATCAAAGGAATAACCTCATACAGTCCGTCTGGTGAGTGCGTCCGTCCGTCCGTCACACAAACTTAATGTTGGCTTTACCTTTGCCATTTCAAAAGATTTCTTCATCAAACTTTAAAATTGTATTGTCTGTGACAAAAGGGTCATGATGCCGCCAAACATTGTAGGGTAAGGTCATATTTAATAGAGTTATGCCTCTTTTTGTACTTAGATTTTGTCACGAAAACTTAACGTTGACTATAACTATGCCATTTCTAAAGACTTCTTAATCTAACATTCAAATAGCATTGCTCATGATATAAGGGTCGTAATCCCGCCAAATTTTGTAGTAGGTCAAGGTCATATTTGACAGAGTTATGCCCCTATTTATACTTAGATTGTTGCTATAACTTTGCCATTTTGTAAGTTTTCTTTATCAAGAGTAACTTGACAGAATTATACCCATTTTTGTACTTAGATTTTGTCATGTAAACTTAATGTTTGCTATTCTTAAGATTTCTTCATCAAACTTTCATATTGTATTGCTTATGATAAGTGTCATAATTCCACAAAATTGTGTTGGTCAAAGTCAAATTTGACAGAGTTATGCCCCTTTTTATACTAAGATTTTGTCACAAAATTAATTGTTATTCTGACAAAGCGTCAGATGGCGATACAAGTGTTTAGCTAAACACCAATCTAGCTTTAACAAATGGCACTATTGAAACAATGTAAACTGAAGTACATTCTAGCTTTAACCTACTTGCGTCAATGAGAAAAATTAGATTGCTTTGGCGGCCATCTTGGAGGGCAGTTTGGATTCTATGAATAATCTGCACAATTAAATCTACTTAGCAATACATATAAGCTTAAAGCTATCCATTTCATGACAAAATACTTTAAGGTAAAGTAAATAAAATGTTAAACTAAATTATGTACATTGTACATAAAGAGCGAATAATTTGTAAAAAGTACCCCATCCACTTTTAAATGTTTGTGCATTCATTTTTCTCTCTCTTTTTTCTGCTGTTATGTTCCATTTATTATAAGTCATCCTTCTTTCTTGTGAGGCAAATGTATCATATTAGAGGCTTGCTGTTTCGCCAAAAATCAAGATTTTTTTTGTTATAAAATCATAAAACAAGTGCTTATTTATATATTTCTATGTTTAAATCATCTAGACACAATCTTAAAAAAAGACCAACAGTAATACAAAAGCTGCATTTTCTGTTATGGCGGCCATCTTGGACGCCATCTTGGATTTCTAGGAACGCCACCATTTATGCTAATTTATGCCGGCGGTGTCATGAAATACCCTTACGAGCACTTTGGTATATAGCATTGCTTGTTCCAATACCTGTTTTCGGTCCATCATTTTTAGACCTTAAATGTCACCCTACCAATCTATTTCTTTAACCTGCGCCTTTCAGGGGTCTTGGACGTTTCTCCTGATGAGAAATCTAAGGGTCAGTCGGGACTATAAACAATCTTTATCACACACAGCTTTCTTCAAAGGGCCATAACTCTTTGTAAAATAATCGATCAAACTTCAACACGCCAAAAAATACCTGTTCATTTTGTTCATATTTTTCATACACCAGGAAATCATGATAGAAAGTTGAAGAAGCTGATACTGTTAATTGCGTAGTACTCACTAATATTCGATAGTACTAAAGTTAGACCTTGATGTTATTTAGATTAATCGCGCTCACGACATTATTCTAGATGGAATCAACCTTGAAGACCAATATGGAGTCATTTATGTCTTGCATAAGAACACAACCGACATGGCTATCGAAGGGATCGAACCTGGGGCCTTTCGATCCCGAAGCGAACGCGCTACCACTGAGCCACGGCGGTTCCCCTACGGTGAACAACTCCTGAGGCGAACGCGCTACCACTGAGCCTGGACGGTTCCCCTATGGTGAACAATTATTATTAAATCAATATCATGTGCCCATTTTACACCACCAATGTCAATGACTACTTTCATATGTATTTGAAAATATATTCACGGCCGCTTTAGCTGCAACTTGGAAATTTATCCAAACTATTTAATTAAGGATATCGTGTTCAGACTCATCACCAATTTATGATAAATCCACATAAAACTCACGTTATACTGATCTCTATCTTCTAAACTGATATAGAATCTGGATCACTACATAATCCTTCATAAACACATTGCAAGGATTTGCTGTTTTCTGTTGTTTTCATGTCTTGATCTTTTTAATTTCCCACACTGCAGTTCTCAAAAATATATCGTATTTAAGCTTTATGTTTTGTATAATAATCCATATCCCGTATACTGCCTGTATTTTTTTCAATTTACGAAGATCGTATTTTCCTTTGTTTGTCTGAAATATACGGGACAAAAATACGAACTTATACATGCAAGATATACAACGTGTACTGGAACGGAATTTCAACTATATACTGACTAAATTGACTTTCCGTACACTATGATGTACGGACCAGGGGGATGAACGTAAGAGAGCAGTCGTAGATCAAACAAAACGGCTGCGTTGCTATTAAACGACCAAAGGCGCCGACGGAGAAAACGAAATTTAAGAAAAAAAGCAATTTTGACAATGTGACGAGAAATTTAAGACCCGTCAAAGACTCTCTGTATTGCGCATGCGCAAAGGATGTTTACATAGAACACCACAACGGCCGAGAATTTCGTACGACGGTGAATACAGGTATGCCTTTTTATCTGTTTATTATCCTTATCCTTGTAAAAATGATGCGTTTTATCAAACGCATGCGTGGTGAAATTGTTCAGTCGGCTTTAACTAAGACGTTTCATCCTTAGTCATTGCAATAGCCTCCGGTGTCCTTGTACCGAGTTTGTCCTGTTTCCTGTGATTTTTGTTTACTTTGCCGATATATCGCGAGGTTTGTGACGCCATACGCCGGGCACTTTGTAAATTAATGTATTGAAGGACGCTTGCACAATAGACAAAACAATAAAAATGTACATAAAACATGTTAAACAGAGGCCATACAATGTCCACATGATAAATAATTGTATTTTTCACTATTTCCAATACAACTGTCCACTGTTTGCGAATTTGACTTTTGCTTCATGTTTGTATACAAACCTTTATTGACCGGTTTCCATATATCATCTTTCAGCATTTAAAAGAAAAGATATTTTTTGTGTGGCTTTCATACGCATGCCTTATGTAAATGCTTGTGTCTTAGTTCTATTTTCAAACTGCATTTTTAGCAAAATCCAAAAAAGGTTTAGGCGTAAAAGTAAACTTTACTCCACTTCATCACTGACAAATGCATGGTCCATCTGTTAGAAAGCAGCTAAACTGTATTGTGTTCCAGAAAGTATCATACGGCCCAGGAGTTTAGGCCAGGTATATATTGATGTTATCCTGTGATGCTAGTTTTATAATTTGTACGTGTCTTTAGCTTCAAAAACTATTCAAAAACTTCTTATAGGAATCTAAATTTTCATCCGTGAAGCACATAAGAAAATTGTGTGTTCCCTAATTGCTGTTTTATTGGCAGTTACTTCCCTTGGTGACCGAACGGATGACGTCTGTGGAAGCAGGACACCATTTTTTTCCAAAGCGCTGTACACCAACGTCCAACTTTACAACAGTTTTTCATAAAATACATCCACGATTTTTATGAGATTCTTTGAATTTTACAGAAGGGTCCTTCATTTTTACGTTTTAAATATGATATTTGTCACGTTATTTTCTTTTAAAATGGGCTTTTGTAGGCTTTTTTCGCAAGATACATCGTTCATTTATTTGTTTTGACTGAATATGATAATCAACTTCCTGTGATTAAATGAAAGTCTAACACAAGAAATGATGCAGTACAGTAGGGTAGCACAGTATACGATAGTGAGCTCAGATGGTTAGATTGACTGTCTTGCAAGCAGATGGTCATGGGTTGAATCATACACTGGGTAGATGTTTTGTCCTGACATTTACTTATTAAATATATGGAATCTGAAATTAGTTCTACTCTTGCACAAGAAATGTGTAAAGAAGACCTAAATATAAAACCGGACTAAGGCTGTCACCTTGACATAAGTACTAATAACCAAAACAGATCCTTTGACATGATTTTATCTCAACTTGAATGTTTTGGCAAACTTTTATCCATCATATAATATTGAATTTAACTCGATCAAGATGAAACAAAAGAAATGACTACTGTAAGTCCTGTAACATTTAATTTTACAAGAAAACTTACAAGCAATTGCAGGTACAGTAACTGTGGAATCCAAACTTATCCAAACTTAGAATGAAAGAAAGAAGATATTTTCACAATAGAGTAACCTTAAAATAATGAGGTGGATCTAACTTATACACTTCTATACAAGTAGCTCTAAATTTCTCAAATACATCTGCTAGTAATACAACATCGGTTTTGAGATTTAGATCGTGGTAATCACCCAATGTTTTACAATTGTATTCTTTCCATACGCTTTGTGCATCTTCGTAATTTTTTTGTGATATACCTTCATTATTTAATTCGCAATACATTTTTTCTATCGGGGGTAAATGGTCTTCATCAAACTTATTCATATCATCCATATATTCATAAGGGTAAACACATTTTTGTTATAACAAGCTTGTATTAGTTGAGTTTGTTTGATGTGGTTTTGGTATAATATCATAGTCTTCGTTCACTTCTTTTACTACAAATTCTATTTTAGAACCTGGAAATATAGACTTTACAACAACATTACAACCTTGGACAAAAGATTCTATTCTAGATTCGGCATTTTTCTTGTAACTCATAAGACCATTAAATGCCAGTGTCGATACCTCGACACCTTTATTAAAATAATCATGCACAGCCATTAAAACCTTCTTTTTTTTCTTATTGAAATATGAGATGTCCAATTACGGAACCGTCTATGTCTTTGTTTTAAATGAAATTTCTTTTACATCCGGATTGCGAATAGATATAGCTTTGATTGTTTCTTTCATTTCTTTGTAAAAGTTATTGTACCAAACAGGATCACTGTCTTTAATAGTTATCTTTCCTCCGTACAGTATTGCTATTATTATTTTTTTTTTTTTTTTTTTTTTTTTTTGCTTTGTCTTCTGAACATTTTCTATTTTTGATGTATTCTTCTAATAATCGTTTTCTTTTTTCCACATAATCCAAAGCATCACATTGAATATTATTTGTTTTAAAATACCAAAATAACGGCGTTGGTCCGAAGTTTTTCATATCAATATCAAACATATCATCTTTGGATAAAGTATATCTTATTCTTTGTACATATTTTGTAAACTTATTTTCCCATCAAAATAATATCTACCGGTTTTGTTTATTTGATAATAAGCAATTTCACATTCTCCATTTTTGTTTGTTTTCATTAGATAATCTTTTAAACGAGACAGGTCTTCTTCTGTAATATCACACTTGATGTGTGTAGTTATCTATTTAATATTCTAATTTTGATCCATCAATTTGTTCTCTTAGAGATATATTACAACTGTCTTCTGCGTCGAATGCACATGTTGGAGTTATTTTGTCGAATCCTCCTGTTTGTACTTTATTTGTTTTTGTTTTTTTTTTAAATTATGTTTTCGTTGTGATATCTACGAGCTTCTCTAATGATGAAGTCATAAATTGGAGGCTGTCTAAGAATTTAATTGCCCAAACTTAACGATATATATGTCTTTGTGTTGTTTGCAATACAACTTTTTTTACCACTAACGTTTGCAATTTATTGCATAATCAAATGAGAATCTTACCCTTTTAGATTATGGAATATTACAGGAATTGATGTGGTATATGGTTTTTATCTGAAAACTATAAAATCGTTATGAGCTGGTTTTCTATATTAACCAGCAATAAGGTAATGTTCTCTTACTTTAATGTTATTATAAGGGTCACATTTTATACAAAAAACTGTAGATTATTTTGTCTTCTCTGGTCAAACAAATCGGTATTGGGCTGGAATATCTAATCAATTTTAAATATTTCTTCTGCTAAATAATGTAAAAACTTCTCAATGACTTTTTCCTGTCTTTTCTTATCTCCTTTAGAAAAATAGGATTAGAACGAACACCATCATATCTTACAGCTCTTATCCAAATCCACAAGCTTTGTGTCTTGTTTTTATTTCTGTTCATATTATAGGGTTCTTTCATACTCTCAAAATCAGCATAGATAACGTATGGAAATGGAATTTGTTTATGATTGAATACTACAAAAATCAGAATTCCCTGCAACTGAAATTAATTTTGGTGAAACATGTTTTGTTTAATAATCTATATCCAGTATACTGCCCGTATTTTTTCAATTATTTACGAAAATAGTATTTTCCTTGTATATCAGGAATATACGGAAAAAGAAATACCGACTTATTCTATGCAATATATACGACGTGTACGGGAACGGCATTTCAACTAATACGATCGCTCAAATATCGTAAAAATATCACTTTTGGTGTCCACTCGATGGAATTATTACATAATATTACACTAAAACCAACAATTATCCTCTATTTCATGTTCCAAAATTAAAATGAATCTCAATCGTTTACAGAAATAACCCATTTTTTGTTTGTTTATTTCATCACCAAAAACTTTGATTTTATTGATCATGTTAAATTGATATCTAAAACTGCGTGGGATAACTTTCGTGTTTTACGTCATAGTTATGGCATCATTGCCGTTTTAATCTTTTCGGTACTAAGTCAAAATTGTAAATTACGTCGAGTGTGTCAAGCGTTGCAAAAATAACAAAGTCAAAAATTAAGCTGCGCTTTAAAAGGAGTGTCTTGGTAATAGTGGCTTATAATTGATACCAGAAGAGTAAATCTTATTTTTTATAATTCTACACTTTGCAACAAATCATAAGATGCAATCAATCGTTGCTACAATTTTTAAGTCTGAAAATCAACTTCAGTATTGATCTATGTCAAATTTAAAAAAAAAGCAAATCCTAATTTAAAATTTACAATTGACGGAAGATGTTGTATACACTTTCCTATAGATGCTAATTAATATACATTTTTTATTTTCATTTTTAGTCACTTGCCAAAAGTTAATTTTATTATTAACAGTAGAAATTTGCCTTTTTTGTAATACAATAATTTGAAATTGTTTAATTAAGAAATAATCTATGGCTTTGAGTGCTTTATCGAAATTGAAGCATTCCCCGGAGGTGATGTGCCTGGCGGAATAATTCACGAGGGCGAAGCCCGAGTGAATTATTACGCAGGCACATTACCGACGGGAAATGCTTCAATTTCGATAAAGCACTCCAAGACATAGATTATTTCGATTCTTAGAAGCCGATTTTTTAAAACTACTACGGACCTTTTTTCAGTTCGGCGGTAATGTGTAAAACAGCATAAATAGTAGCTGTTGGAATTCACTCCCCTATTCGGGCAACCATTCAAGATATCAAATATAACCATATTATACAAACTTATTTTAGTTTAATCATCTAATACATAAAATATAAAAAGAAATACCTGACTGACATTATGCTGAAGACGTCAGATTCAGAACCTTACAAATCAGCCAATCGATTTAAATGCGTACCGTTAATTTGAACTGTACAACGTTTTAACGTGGAGTAATGACGTCAGTGTGATGACGTAAACGTTTTCATTCATAGTTTTGTCTCCCGGAATCAAAACATTGTATGACTGTTAATCCTGAATTTCTTGTCCTTTTTTAAGGAAACGAGGTGAGGGTATTCCAAAGGCTTATTTGACGCAATCAAAAATAATATTTAGGTTCTTAAACAAATCTTTTTCATGCGACTGATGTATTTATACTGATATTATTTCCATTTCTATATTTTATTTTTGCGCGGGAGTAAATTAGAAAAGTCGGAAGGAGCTACTTCCATGTCCGAAACTCCGCCTACTTTTCTGAGTGCTTTAATCATATTAATGCACTCGAATTGACTATAGAAATATACCGTAGGCATATTAGAATATGTCTTATAAAAATACAAGTGGTTTAAGTTCTATTAATGACATTACAGAAAAAAACAATATTTCAGTTGGTAATTTGTTTTTAGAGTATTTTCCGGATTGCTTTCACTTCAGCCGTTTCATCATCTTGAAATTATCATTCATTTTCTGGCACTAACCTTTAGCCTTCGCAATATTGCGTCACTTGGATGAAATGGACGCTCATCATTATTTTTATTTATTTCTTTTTTGTTTATACTAATTTATTTTAGCTCAATGATGAAGAAAGCTTGTAACTTATCGAGTCACTCTCGAGTCTGCTTCCTGCAAAAACCAGTACTGGTGTCATATGAGGAAATACGGTCGTGACCACCGTGGGGCTCGAACCCACAACCCCCGGGATGAGCGGCCGACACCTTAACCTCTACACCACCGCTCCCACATCATTAATTGAAGACATGCAGTGAATTCAACTGAATTGTAAATATGTTTAATATTGAACTGCATTATTTCTCGTTTGTCAGTTAAAACTTTATTGCATGAAATGAAAAATAATTGATCAGTCATAAATTGTTTTAACAATTTTGATAATTCATCCAACTAAACAAACGTCAGAAACAACACTAACATAATAATACTATTCCTGAGTTAGCTCTGCATATATCTATTATTATGGCGCTATATCTATGAGAACGGCTTTCATACGTTGTTGCAACCGCATGGAAATCTATAAAATCTAGAGATTTATAATAGATAACACAAACAGTGTCAAAATATTGTCGTCAAAATTGCGTTCTGTCATCAACTACTGGTGATGTCATCATGCTCAATATCAGAAATAACTTTGTTTACACGTGAAGTGCCGACGGCAGGAATGATAAATACGCACCTATTTAAACGATTTATTACATGTATAACTTCAATTCCAAAACCTATTAAAATAGGCACTTGGCACTCAATACAGTATAAAACAATATACTCAAAATAGGCCCATGGCACAGAAGTAGTTAAGCCGAGCTTTGTTGATTTTTTACATGAATGTCAACAAATGACATAATTGTTTGTAGAGGTAATGTAAACAGTAATCATCTTGTCGTTATGATATCCTCAGTAGCAAAGGAATTAATTTTCAAAAATAATTATAGAAGAATGAAGGATCCACAAGAATCAAGGAATAACAGGGTCCTTAAAACAAATATTAATAAAAAAATGATTATTATTGATACAACGAATACGGTAAGTTCAGTTACAATACTTTTTGCACCAAATGATTTATTGCAAATTCAAAGATCTTCAGTGCAAAAACTCAAGTAAGTGCACTTACCACAGTGTTTGCGTCATCAAAATTAAGAAAGTTAAGTTACGTGTTTTCATTTGTTTGGCAAAATAGGAATTTTTCATCAAAAATCAGCTTCCAAACTTTAATGACTTATGAAAATTGATATTTGTAACCTAAAAACGCCAGTTACATGACTTTTTGCTCCTGGGTGACGACTTGCTGCTCGCTCTCAGTTACCGTTGATTTTTTTTAATTGACATGATACTGATATATGGATATAAAATTAAAGGCTAGAATCCAAATGTAAGCAAAAATCTAGGTAGGAATTTGCAGAAATCGATTGAAAATGTCGGTTACATGGCACCGCTACATTATATGTTTATATTGGAATTTCAAAAGCGTTTGCAACGCTTTTGAGTTTGGTAGCGTATTATTTGAATTGAGATATACGTGACAGGAATTTAATCTGGATACTTTTTATATGATTCTATGTTCTAAAATAAGTTATTTATATACAGTTTGAAGAACATTACTTTTTACCAAAATCTGAGAGCGAGCAGCTTTAAAACTGTCTAACAGAAATACAATAAGGCTACATGGAAAGGTGTACATCAATGCCTGCACATGTCATTTTTCATAAAGCATTAGGAAGTAAGCGTATTGTAATTTGTACATGAATAATCTTCCATACATATAAAACTGTATCGTTCTTAATAACTAAACCGGAATTACAACAAGATTCAAGAGTACTTTATTTACAAAAATAGACTAGAAAAATGGGTTCCAAAATACGAATATTTTTTAATAATTTAAGAAATGGACTAGACATTAATATATTCATATCACTACAACATAATGAATTAAGTGCACATAATTAAAACTGGAATGGATTCTCTCTACTCAATACTACCAAACAAGACATATGTTGTCAATTTTGTTGTGTTATGTACACCAAGAAAAAGTAAATAAAAAAAAGATAGTTTTTTAGCGTTTAACAAGGCTTTCCTGGCCCGAGATCGCGTGCAAGGCTCTTTCTTGTCAGAATCATTTCCCCGACAGCTTCATTCCTCCGTGTTTCAACGCATTCAAGGCGGTTTGGCGGCTGACATTAACAACGGGATTGCCGATTTAACGACCGATTTGAACATTCAAATGGTAAGTAATGAAGGTTGAACAATTCTTGATGATGGTGGCTGACGCGACTTCCTCCTTTTTCTCCTCATCTTGTGAACGGCACGACTCTTAACAGCTATGCTTGGATGTTTGCCTTAAACGTATATTCACCCAGATCCGAATAAATGAACAAATGATTACTTCCGACATTTAGGTCAACCGCGTACATAAAAGCGGTTGGATATTCGATGAGCTGCTGGTTTTTGCTCCTACTTTGATATTTAGAACTTCATGTAGACATGTTTTAGGCAAGCACTTGCAATTTTCTTTGAATGTCTTTAGAGAGTTTTCAATGCCTTCTGTAACTAATTGCTATTCCCCGTTAATTGTACAACATCAACTCTACATAGCTTATTGAGGAGTGTTCGATATTGTAGCATATTGCAAAAAGCTACGTTTATCGATAATGACTGGAATGCATGACTTTAACTTTTAGGTTAAGATATAATACTTCGGAGTATTCTATTATTTATGTTTTGAGGTTATTTAGTTTGACACCAGTTTTAGGGTATGTCACTTTAAAAGGGAAGAACGGAACAATAAACATATACCAATTCTTGTATTAAACACCCTGTCAGCTACATTTTGTTGTTGTCGTGTGGGAAAGTCTGATTATTGATATATTAATATTTTAACTTTCATTTAGGCAACAAACCGACGGTTATGTAAAATACTAATCAACTGTATCCAACAATTACCGTCTGTATCGTCTGTATCTCTACCTGTTCAATGATTCATTGGAATTCCCGCGCTAGTTTCACAGGTGGTCTAGCTTACGCTTCCCGTTACTAGTGTTACTTTAATTATGGTTTACTTATCTATAAAGGAATATCTAATTAAATAGTTGTTGATTTTTTTCACACTGGCCTTTAAATGTAAATTGTTTTGTTATCGTTGTTTATATCTAAACAAAATTAGTTCCGTTTCAAAATTGACAAATTGACGTCTGCTATATGTGTCGTCTGCTTGAATAGTTATCGTTCTGGCAAAGAAATTTTGGCGGGAACGCACGAGATCTTCGTGTTGCGGTAAATAAGTCAGGGGGTGGCGCTGTCGCGCCATTCGAGGCTTTTACATTGACATCATAATCACATAAATGTCACTGAAAATGTCGGAAGTCCAACACGCCCGTCCAAATGAATACAGTTTGAAGTATTAAGTGGGTGATACATTTTCTTTCGTTTATATCTAACTTACAGTTTCTTTTCAACCGTAACTTGACTATGGGCTTCCGATGCCTTGTGATCAACCTCCAGAAGAACTTGACCATATAATTGTGTTTTAAGTTCATCACACAGCATTTTTTATGTGTTTGACATTTTAATAAATTTCAATTTTCGTTTCAGTTTACTATCACCACGGTACCAGATGTAACAGTCCATACCAAGATGACCAAGACTCTCTCAAGAAGATAATGTTGAATTATGAATTGCGGAGTAAAGATCATAAACGATAATTGCTGCCAATAACAAGCCTATATTCCTACTTTGTGTTGTCTTTTTAGTTGAAGTAGGGATATGTTATACTTCAAGATTTTGATTAGGAAATTATTATTTTACTCACAAGCATAGCGAGTAACTACCTTTTAAACTGACTTAAAATGATGCGCAGTAGCAATATCGAAAACTTGTGGGAAAACTCTGCCTTTAATTGTGCCAGTGTGTGACAAGGTTGTACATACACAGAGTGCTAAATGTAGCCTGAAATAGCACCCTTCCTGTTTGGAAAACTCTGCATTATTGTAAATGTCTTGTAAACTTTTGGTGCTGCCCGTCAAAATACTTTATGCGACGCATGCTAAAATACGCTTATCATTTCAGCAGCCAAGATCCAGAACTTTTTAAATGTACCTTATAAATTTCAATTCCAATATATATCAACTCAAAGAGGCGTACACAAAATCTGGGACAATTGAAAAAGTCTCAAAAAAATGTTTTTGTTGAAATTCTTGAAAAATCGCAACCAAGACTCTGACACTGTCACAGCTAAATATTATAACATTACGAATATCGGTAGAAGTAAGATGAATCACACGTGTTGAAGCTCCGTAAAACCTTTATAAATAATGGTTCTATACTTATGGTGTTTAGCAAATTATTATAAATCATTTTATTGATATTTTTATAGACAGGTTTAAACATATTCGTCTTGTGAGTATTAGTTTAAAATGTAAAATAAAAATCTGTTAATGAAATTACACAAATGTAATCTTGATGTAGCAAACTAGAAAATGTAAAGTGATTTATCTTAATATTGAAACCTACACTCAGCCTTGCTTGTTGTAGTTTGTACATTAAAAGTATTTTTTGTGTTTGCCGATCCATGCATGCTGTCAGTTTCGAAACTGTTAACGTTTTTCTTTGCTTCAGTACTTCAAATAGCAATCGAATGTGCCGGAGATACTGGTACGCATTAGTTATTATAATCAGTATTTACATGAATTATCTTTGTGACACACAATTAATCTTTATTATCTTTTTGCAGGCAATGTTATATATATCGTCTGTGTAACCTTTTTCAACATTAAAACAAATAAATCACACATATTCTCCCAATATTTTATTTGTTCTATGTAGTAATAGTAATTTTGATGTTTATAGCAATTTTTCAGCGAAATCATTACTTAAACAAACAAGTGTTACCTTAAACTCTATATACTGAAAAGCGACCACTAAAAGAGTGTTTTCTGACAAAATGAACATTATCTGGGCAAATGTGGTAATAGTTTTACTAGACAATGCTACATATTTTATTTAAGATTTTACTTTATCAGTCTATGTAAAACAAGTAATCCCCAAGCATTCAAAGAAAATGTTTATATTTTAAGGTGTGGCGGTCATGTAATAAGGTCAACCGGAACATATGAAAATAGTTAAAAACAGCTTTATGCATAAATCATTCTGGCTAAGATTAGTTCAAAATCATACAGAAGATAATGAAGAGCTGTCTTTTGAAGAAAGTTTTGACGAACACAGACAAGCGGACAACAGAAAGCAGGCGCTCACAATAGCTTACACTAAACACAAAGTGCCCAGCTGAGCAAAAATGTCAAAAGCCTCTAGATACACGGAAATATAATTTCCTTATCGTGGTAGCGTTTCAGTAAATCACTCTGTTACTTTATATATTTTGTAGCAAGATAATTAAATTAATATGTTTGGTTGATTTACACATTTTACTTCCTTGCCGAATTAAAGTTATCACACAACCACTCGCATGTTTCTTTAATGCCTGAAAAAAAGAAAAAGTGAATGCCTGTCTAAAATGTCAATGTCAATTAAGTCAATTTCAATCAAATTAAATCTTGAAAGCAGAAAACGAAATATTAGCATAATTATTTTTGTCAAAACCGAATTTTAGATGGACACAATTGCGTTACCTTGCTTGAATTCAGTAAATTTAAAATCAGGAAGATATCGGCGAAACTTAGCAGTTGAGAGCGTTTTTCGCATTTGACCATCTGGCCTTGAATAATCAAACACAGTTTTCCTCGGAAGTCCAAAGGCCTCGCGTACTGCCTCTGCTGCTTCTTTAATACTGATTTCATCCTCTGTGTCAACTGAAATACAAATGCTATTTTTCTCAGTCAATATAACCCAAAAGAGGCGGGATTGAAAATGTGATGCTACAAAAATCAATTTTTAAATTAAGTGGTAAAAAAAGTAAACACTATTATATGACCTTGTTTCAGACTGTATGTTCTTTTATTTTATGTTTTCCAGTGAATTATAGAGTTTTCTCAGTGAAATAAAAGTGATAATCCACAGTTTTGAAACAGTGGATTACCATTTTTATTTTTCACTGTTTTTGCAATGTTTAACCCGGATTTACGTCAAAAAGTATATCGAGCGTGATTAATGCTGGAAACCATGCGACGATGACGTCGTTAAAATGACGTCATTTGCGCTTTGTTTTTTCATGACGTTTCCCGCGATTTTCGATATCTCATAGGAACAAACTCAATAAAAGTAGAGTTTTAACTATAGAATAAACAGAAAAAATGTTGGTATCTGTGTAATATCACGTTAATTTCACTCGTGAACACCAAAAGTTGTTATTTTCACTCGTTGCTGTGCCACTCGTGAAAATAACAATTTTGGTGCCCATTCGGTGAATTTATAACGTGATCTTACACCGAATCCAACAATTATCCTCTATATCATCTCCGTATGCATACCGTTTCGAAACAGTAGAATATGATAAATAATTTAGTCAATCATTTTGATGTTTCTTTGAGTCACACATTTGCCCATTTTTACTGCAAAATGTATTGCTTTGCCTTCACCAGAGAAAAATACGGCATACAAAACCTTCTTTTTACTTAAAGACAGCTATTGACCTTTGTGTCATGCTTAATGGCGTATATTGAGTTCGCAACCTTTCGCACGGGTTCAAAATAGTATACCTTGGTTCAATCACCAGTGACAACTTTGGCAAATTGCTTTTCATCCTAATTATGAAACATTTTCAGCAATGTTAGGCGGATTTAACACACACCCTTGCTTCGTATAAGGTCAGTAGATGGGGCACCCATCTTGCCAATATCTATAAGATTTTCTTTAGACTGAAATGAACTCTTTGATAGTGAAACATCAATAGCGCGTGCAATATTAAGAACTTTTCACCCGTTGCTGTGTTCGACCCACCAGATTTGCTGAATTTTCAACAAACTCTATTCAAGAATGTTATCTCTTTTTTCATCCACAAATCTTCTCATAATACATCTTAGCTGGAACATAAACAAAGTAAAGTCGACAAGACGTTTGTTTAGAAATAACCGGGGGTGCTGTGAACTTTTATGTTAGCTGTCGTCACTATTTGCTTGTCGTTTTTCAACCATTTTACAACAGTGGTCAACGGCAGCTGATATTGAAAATGTCGAACACTGTACAAATCGAGTATTTAGATGATACATGTACATTCATACCTTCTTAAAGTCAGGCTCCGAACGAAGACCACCCTGCAACTTAAGACCCACATGGAGATAACCTTGCACTACTGGGTAAACATAGATGTTATAGATTACATTATGTTATAGATGTGCGATAATACCGGTACATAGGTTTTTTGCATTTCGCTTGAGACGCAAAACCTACCGGTATGGTTTCATCCCGTACCGCAGTATTTTCATAAAAATAAAAACCTTAAATTTCTCTGTAATCTATTAGCCGACACTTGAATTTGAATAAGGAGCGTATTTTTTCCGTAACAACAATGCCGGACAGTAGACTTAGTAATAAGGCGGTATATTATTGTATCTCAAAAAAACAAAAATAATATCAAACAGGGAATGCCACGTACCAAAAACGCAGCCTCCCCAAAACGAACCCCACAACACCCAGAAGTGCACACCACCAACACACACACACACACACACGCACACACAAACGACACACACACACACACAATCATGTACACACACACATATACACTACCAACACACACTAGCATACAAAGCAAACACACGAGGACAAAACGAACAATTAAAGGAACACAGTGGGGCACCGCCTTGGAACGGTCAGTGGCAAAAACACCACTGGGGAGCTTAAACCGGCAATAGGTAAACATATTAACAATTAATGACTTGATTGATTGATTTTTATTCAGGTAAAATACACGTAATTACATATAAATGAAATACATATCATAGCGACATTATCAAACCGACTAAAAGTTTTATATATGACAGAGTGTTTGAATTAACAATGAGTCATATTAAACTTCCTACTATGTACTGGATTCCTAAATTACATAAACAACCATATAAAGCTCGTTTCATCGCTAATTCAAGCTCTTGTACCACTACAAATATTTCAAAACTATTAACATCTTGCCTAACTGCTATAAAAGCCCACGTGAAAAGATATTGTGATAAAGTATACGAAAACTCTGGTAAACATTTATTTTGGTCGATCAAAAATTCTGGCGAAATCCTGGATAAGTTTAAAGTTAATAATTACAAAGTAACTTCAGTCAGTACATACGATTTTTCTACACTGTATACCACTTTACCACATAATTTGATAAATGACAAGCTAACTGCCCTAATTCAAAAGACTTTTGCCAGGGAGAATGTTACATTTCTCGCCTGCAATTTCGATAAAGCTTTTTTTACTAGCTGTATTGTTAAACATTATACTATGTGGACCTGTGACGAAGTTTGTAAAGCCCTTTCCTTTTTATTGAACAACATTTATATAAGGTTTGGGAATGCAGTTTTCAGACAAGTAATCGGTATTCCCATGGGAACAAATTGTGCACCCCTTGTCGCAGATTTGTTTTTATATTGTTATGAAAGAGACTTTATGTTGAGTCTTTCTCCAGACACGCAGGCAGACATTATCACTGCTTTTAATAATACATCACGCTATCTGGATGATATTCTTAATATGGATAACCCGTTTTTTGGTCAATTGGTGGACACTATTTATCCCCGGGAACTCCAGTTAATTAAAACTAACAATTTGGATACTGGTGCTTCATTTTTAGATTTACATCTCTCTATTTATAACAATATTATACATACCAAAATTTATGACAAGAGGGATGATTTTAATTTTAGTATTGTAAATTTCCCCCATTTGGATGGGGATGTACCTCATGCTACATCTTATGGGGTATACATTTCTCAGTTAATTCGGTTTGCCAGAGCGTGTAGTTATGTTGAGGATTTCAATGAACGTAATCAATATATTACAAATAAACTTCTTCAACAGGGCTACCGTTATTACAAATTGCGTAAATATTTTGCTAAATTTTACTATCGTAATTCTGATTTGGTTTTGAAATTCAATAGTAATCTAAAGACTCTTCTGCGAGAAGGTATTTCAAAACCCGATTTTTATGGGGATGTGGTTTACAAACTTCGTAAGATTTTGGGTCATGGCAATTTTCCAACTGTATTTGCTAAAATTATAAAACGTTTTGTTAAAAGAGGTTACGACCCAACTGTTTTGAGACACACCGCATGTTTGGTGTTCAACCCGTTTACAGTTGGACGCTATGCTTCCCTCTTTGATTGTGTCTGACGGAAGAGGGGGAGGACTCTGTGATGGGCAGTTTTTAAATCCCACTGGGACGAAACTGTTTTGATTTCTGTCCTCTGGCCTGTTTCGTCGGGCCCTTAAGGGTGTTTCTCTTGGTGCTCTGCCTTCTGCAAAGGCATTGAGTACATACGTTTTTTGGTTCTCAAGGTTTGCTTTTTATATATTTATACACGAGCATTTTTGTGTTTTACATACCATGCCTTTTGTTTCCATTGCGTGTGTTAGAGATTCACCTAGCAGGGATTACTTTTATTTACACTGTCCTGTGACTTTGGAACATGGTGGGGGTAAGAGTGAGGTTGGGTGCGCACCATAAACCGGTTTAAGCTCCCCAGTGGTGTTTTTGCCACTGACCGTTCCAAGGCGGTGCCCCACTGTGTTCCTTTAATTGTTCGTTTTGTCCTCGTGTGTTTGCTTTGTATGCTAGTGTGTGTTGGTAGTGTATATATGTGTGTGTGTACATGATTGTGTGTGTGTGTCGTGTGTGTGTGTGCATGTGTGTGTGTGTGTGTGTTGGTGGTGTGCACTTCTGGGTGCTGTGGAGTTCGTTTTGGGGAGGCTGCGTTTTTGGTACGTGGCATTCCCTGTTTGATATTATTTTTGTTTTTTTTACATCACAGATCAATTGTCCCAATTAATAATCACTACTCACTTAGACTTACATAAGCACCAATCAAATTGTTTATAGTTGTTCATGAACTAGATAATAAAAAACATTAGTAAACTAATATATAAGAAACACGAAAGAGCAGTTAGCTGAAATTAATTGTGTAGTAAACCTAGGATGGTCCATACAGCCTTCAAGCTTATTTCCAATGGGGTCCTGACAATACCTTAAGAAAGAAAGAAAAATAAGACTTTGGATTTTGGAAGTTTACAAAAAAATGGAAAATTAAGTTAAAGGTAAATTTATACCCCCACGGAAACTTCTGAAAAACGGACGATTAGCCCGATCCCAAAGACTCCGAATACCGGAACCAACGAATACCGGACGATATTTGAAATTTAACTTCTGCAGTACAAATGTCTTCCAAAACCGGACACAAAAACACTCGGATCAAAAATAATGCTTCTGGCAAAATATGCCATTTTTGGCCAGTAACGGTTATCGTTTATTTTGACACTTGTTAAATCACAACCTGTCAATCAAAGGATTAAGAATGTAACACAAGACGTAATATTAGATGATGATTCGAATAAACAAAGGATCAGCAGATAATGATAGTTGGTGAAAATTGAGCAGATTTATATGATGAAAAATAAGGACATCTTTGGGGAAAGCAGAGACAACATAATTAAAATAATTGTGAGTCTGAAGTCGTTCCAAAACCAACTCTTATAAGTGTGTGTTTTATTTTGAAATTTGTTTAACATGATATGATTGAAAAACGTTTTCTTGAAGACAAGGTATCTTATTTGATGCTTTAGTTTTTGTCATTTTATATGTTAAATAAATTATAAAAGTGTTTAATATTGTTGCATGATACTAAACAAGGGTCACAATCACTTCTATGCATTAAAAGATAAAGGATTTTCCAAACCATTGAGAACCTTTGATTATCTCTCCCTTTATCAGTCCAAATCACCCCAGACTTCCAAATACCGGAAACTTCCAAAAACCGAACTTTTCTACAGGTCCCATCACTGTTCGGTTTTCGGAAGTTCCACTGTAATATGTTTCTATGCTCTACAAACAATTATATTTCATTTGATATAAAGTGCATTAGAATTAAAACAAGTATTGTCCAATATATCCTGAATAAATAAACTACGTGACCTAAGAAATATTAGCTACATTTAACAAATGACATTGAACCGCTTTTTTGAACTGTCCAATATTAGTTATCTGTTTTATTTGCACCGGCAGTGAATTCCTATCATTAATTGCAGAGTCATAAAAAGTAACATTTTCTTTTCCATTAGATTTTGGAACAACACAATTTTATAATTTAGAGCGGGTAAAATGAGAATGTAAATCTCTTGTAAACCTAATTATTTTCTTTCATATAAGAAGGTCCTGTACTATTTACAATTTTAAATACATGGTTCAAACGAAGCTTCTTGTTTCTTGCTTCAATATTCAAAAGAGACATATGAGCAAGAGTTTGACAACTGACATTTTCCCTTGGACCCATATCATTTATAAATCTGACAATTTTATTTTACATATCTGGAGTTTGTCTTTAAAACCTTTACTTAAACTAGGATACCAAGAGGAAAAAGCATAGTCTATATGACATTGTATAAGGGCAGAACACAAATGCTTCCTAGTATTATAATCTAACACCGAAGCATGTCTATACAAACATTTAAGTCTAAAATTGACCTTTGATACAATATAGTTAACAACTGTTTCACCAGACAAATTGTCATCAATACTTAAAAACAAAAATAATATCAAACGGGGAATGCCAAGTACCAAAAACGCAATATTTTACAGATGATGTTGGAGAAGTAGTATGATTATGACACACAACTTTAAAACGTACATGTCTTTTTAATTTCCTTTTAAACCAAATAGAATACACTTAGTTTTACCCAAATGAAGTGATAACTTATTGTCAACTAACCAAGATGAACATGATTCCAAGACAGTTCCCAGTTTTTCAGATATGACATTGGGATCTTTGTGGGCAAATAAGATTGCACTATCATCAGCATAATTATAGTACCCGTTTGCATGTTGGATCAATACTGATTTTCATATCAGTTACATACAAATAAACAATAAAGGGCCTATAATACTGTCTTTGGGAACACCACATGTAACAGGCTGAAAGTCAGCATAAACATTATTGACACAAACATTTTGCTCTTTACCCGTTAGATATGACATAAACCAATTTGTAGATTTAACACCCATGATTTTAAGTTTACCACATATAATATCATGGTCTACAGTGTCAAATGCGTTCTGCAAATCTAACATAACCATACCGGTATACAGACCTTTGGCGTTGTTATCTCTTATAAAGTCAAGTAAGTGTATTAAACATGTATCAGTTGAATAAGAGCTCTTAAATCCTCACTGTAATTCATACAACAAGTTGTTAGCAACAAGAAACTTCTCTAATTGTACATACACAGATTATTCTAAGATTTTAGATACAATGCTTAAAATACTAACTGGTCTATAGTTACCAACACTAGATTACTATTTTTCTTATATAAAGGCTTTACTCGAGCAGTTTTCATGTCTTCAGGAACATTATTAATCAGATATTGACATTTTTACTATAAATGTTATTGGCAACTTGAGAACATTTGCCCCATCTTTCAAAAAAAAATGTTGGTATTTCATTGAAACCAGTACTCTTACATGAATTCAAATTTCTTAGTTCATTGTATACAAATGATTCTGAAACATGTTTCAATACAAAGGTGTTACCTTCAAAATTTCCTTCTTGTACACATCATTAAATCCTCAAAACTAAGATCAAATAATCTACTTGGATTTGGTAGTTTACTTACAAGTTTGGCTGCAACATTTGCAAAAAAAACTGTTAAAATAGTTTGCAATTTTCTTAGGACTAAAACTATTTTCACCAATGATGTTAAAAACAAAATTAGAGTTATCTTTCTGTTGTGTTTTGTACCGTAATTGTTTAAGATGTTGCCACAGACCCTCGGAGTTATTTCTATTTTCATGTATCTCGTCTGTAAAATAATTTCCTTTAGCATTCATTACCTCTCTTTGCACAAGATTTCTATTTTTACAGAATAAAGAATAGTCAGTTTGCTTGCCAAGTTTCCTGAAACTATATAAATAAGAATCTCTTTTACTTATGTAGGCTTACATTTCTGCAGACATCTGGTTTTAATCTAATTTCTTTGACAGGGGCTATAGTGTTTAAACATTTATAAAAACATCTTTGATGGATTTTCAAGCATCATTGCCATTTCCAGAATAACAACAACCACTCAAGTCAGCGTTTGCTGAACAATTTTCATAAAGTTCTTTACTGTAATTTTTTACACATCTTACTTTTGTAAAATAATGTTTTTAAAAGGTATGTTTTGACATTTTTCTTGTACAAAAAGTTATAAAATGTTCACTTACACCAACGAGAATTGTACCAGACTGACTTATTTTCTCTTTTGAATTTATCAAGATATGGTCTATTAGACTACTAGAATATTTAGTAATTTTTGTAGCTTCAGTGATCAATTGTGTAAAATCAAATATTCTTCAGATAAAATTTCAAAAGAGATCCAGATTTTTGTTTAAAACAAATGTTTAAATCTCCTAGAATATAGGCTTCACAGTCTGACCTAAGATTGGTAAGAATATTTTCAAAATGTTCGAAAAAAATTGACTGTCTTGGTGGTCGATAAACAGTTCCATCAATTATGGGTTTAGTTTTGGGTGACAACATTTATATAAAAATACATTCATCATAAAAACATTAAGATCTTTTCTGGTAGTAAATGCAATGTCAACTCTCACAGTAGCAGACTCCTCTTCCTTGTCTGTCTCTATCTTGTCTCACTACTGTGTAGTTTGCTAGTCGAATTTCAGCATATGTTACTGTGTTGTCTAACCAAGTTTCTGACAAAGAAATTACAGCCGCACTTGTCTTTCAAGTTTTAAGTTCAGATACTTTTGGTAAAAGTGATCTAGTAGTTAGATGTATATAATGAAGCCGTTCTTCGTAGAACATTGAAAATGATCCTGCGCAGCAATAGATGGCACTGTAGAAGATGGGAATAAAGATGCGCCGGTAGGGTTCTTGTTATTTGCAAGAGGGGTTCCACTTGCAGGTAGGTTGCCACCAGAAACATCTAAGTTCTGTATATTACTGGAAAACGGTAGTGTGTTTATACAACAAGATCTGCATATATATGAAAAATGACGAGTATTTCGAGTTAAAACATGAGGATAAGATTAATAATTGTCTAAAGATTTCAAATGACATCTAACATTGCGCATATCACATATTTGCTTGTTACAATCCCTCTTTTTTCACAGCTATCGCATAGAAATTTTGGTCTGCTAGTTCTCTTCTTTATAACACAGCTTAAAAGATATGTATGGTTGTTATTGACAAAATCTAAAGGACCCGGATGAGAGTGTACATCACCACTTCTTAGAAGAAACCATATAATAATATTCTTTGCATTGCATCGTAGTAAATGTTTGTTTAGTACTTTAACTGATCTTTCTTCTGCGCCGAAATTACTAGGTGCAAATATGACATCTGGGGGCGAAAGGTAGGAAACAATTGTCAACAACTATACTCATTTGGTGAATATCTAACACTAAATAGTACACAGTTTATGTGTAGATGATGTTTCTCTATACTTTGGTTTTGTTCATTAATAAAAGCAGGAATTACCTAAGGAATGATTAAATTACGTTATTACCCGTGTAATAGGGTGAACATTTTAGTCATTTATTCTTTCCTCTTCATG
Organism: Saxidomus purpurata; assembly: GCA_022818135.1. Lineage (NCBI taxonomy): Eukaryota > Metazoa > Mollusca > Bivalvia > Venerida > Veneridae > Saxidomus > Saxidomus purpurata. Next base: position 50,848,975 of record JAFMSR010000012.1, read on the forward strand.
TTGGATATAATACCTTTACATACACCCATAAATGATGTTGTTTGGTTATTTTGGTTTGTTCCCCATTGGATACCTCTAAGTTTGGTTCGTTCCCTATTTGGTACCTCTCAGCGTTATTCTTATCTGATGTTGTTTTGAAGTCTCGTTGTAACGCGACGAGATCTTGAGTGAGGGAATGAGAAGGCATTTGTACTTTGACGAAAATGTTGTTTACTGTTTTGTCAGTGGTGTATTACTATTGCTGTTGGTTTGATGGTGTGCATGGTTCATAAATGTAACAAGTTTTTTGCTGAAATGATTCATGTTTCTGTAAAGAAGTAATTTAATTTGCTTTTATAAAGATTTCAAAGTGAGACGAAGTGATTCCATGATTGCAATCTTATACCAAAGCTTTTCATTTCATTAATTCATCGTCTAAACATTGTAATATTATGCATGCGTCTAATAATGACTTGTTCATTGTTAACAGTAGAAAACACAGCACCAGCACATGAGAGATTGGTATACATGTGGAGTGAAGAGTATAGTCTTAAAAGGCTTGCAGATTCCATTAAATCTGGTGAGTTTGATGTTTAAAACTTCAGAGATGATTTTGTATTTTTTTCTTATATTTTGATATCTTTAAATATTAATTGCTCATGTACTTTTGTTAAAGACCACTGCGCTATGGTGTGAGCGACAGGACATTCATCAGTATATTTATATTATTAATGTCATACAGATTGATCTTGTTGTAAAACCTTAATTCTTATACATGTATTATATTTAAGAGGTTTTAAGTAAAAAAAAAAAAAAAAAAAAATATCAAACAGGGAATGCCACGTACCAAAAACGCAGCTTTAAGTAAATCTCGTTAATTTGTATATTTCAGAGCCTAACAGATCTCTTTGCATATCGTTATGTAGACTCTGTAGTGTATGAACTATGTGTAATTTCTACACGTCGTAAATGAATCAGGAAGAACAACGACCTTACATCATTCTTTCTTAATTACGTCCATTCTGAGAAATACCCAGAGGTTACACTTATATAACCTAGTTTGAAACTTCAACCTGACTTTTTGTAAGAGTTATACACTCTCAGTATATTGCAATACGTTTCGCAATACAGTGCTGCGTATTGCGATTAATCGCGATACAAAATGTCTGGCAATACCCATCCATAATATTTAAAGTGCAAAACTTCAAAATTTTGGTGTGAAGCAGCCTATTTTTCACTTCAACAACGATTGTTTTAATCTGGGGGTAGATTGTTTAACATATTTTTTTAAAAGATGTTTTAAATAAAGTTATTTGGTTTGATACTGTGTCTAGCCCTAGAAAAAATATTCAATAAGTCTCCCGGGGTCAACAATCAAATTTACTCCTATCCGTATATTGAACAACAAGTGTGCTGTGAAAAATAATGCACTTGGCAAATTAAAATGCAAAAACAACGTTTTTTAACTTGTCGGATAATACATACGATATTTTGGGGAGGCTGCGTTTTTGGTGCGTGGCATTCCCTGTTTGATATTATTTTTGTTTTTTACTGTTCATTTGTCGCTGTAAGCTTGTCAAATAATGTTTCTTATATCCAAAGAGTCTGTATAACCAGTGTACATTATAACTGTATATTTTAGCATAAAACAAATAAGGAAAAAACTTTGAAGTCTCAAGACATTTTCAAGTCAAAATTAGTGCAAAGTGAGTCTAAAAAGAGTATACTTTGTGTAATATTAGATAAATTGGATATCAGTCCTTAAAAGTACTTTTGGTCGAAGTTTATTGATAGTTTACAATTGTATACACATCACTGTCAGTTTCAGAGGCACACAAACAGTAAATCAACGTTTACCCACAAGTTGAATATAGAAAGAAAAATCTGCTTGAATGTTAAGTTCAAGAAAAGCAACAATAAGATGTTCATATATTTTGTATAGTGATGAAGACGATCGATATAAAATCAATATCACTTGATGTAGAAATTAAAAGCTGGAAATTTACATTATACAACATTTATGGACCAAATAATAAAAAAAACTTACGGAAAGACTACTATTTTACAAATACAAAAAGTCCTAAAAAGAAATTTATTTCCGACATAAATAATTAAACTAGAAAATAAGCCGTGTTTAGACACTGAAAATACGGATGGACTATAGCTTAAACTTGATGGAAAACAGCAGGAACCTAACAAACTAACAGATAAAAAGATAAATTGCTTAGTTTTAACTGCCCAATCACAAAATGTTAGGGGAAATGAAAAAAAAACGGTAAATATATCGCTCATTTAGAAAAAAAGAAACGCAGAAAAAATGTAATTTATAAACTCAATAACAAAGAGATGACTAATCCAAGAGAAAAGAATCAATGAAGAGGATGCATTTTATAAAACACTTTTCACAAATACCATTACTGACCTATTATATACTAAGGGTGCGCGATGATACCGGTATATTGCAATTCGCTGGAGACGCGTTTGTGCTTATTCCGTGTTGACAAACTTCTCAAAACTCAAAATGTAAACAAATAAACATTACTGACTTTGCCCGAAGAATGTACCATATTATAAGCAAGTTCAAAAACTTCAAAATAATTTTTGTAAGAGTTTCTTACTCTCAATATATTTCAATACGTATCGCACTACAGTCCCGTGTATTGCAATTTATCGAGATGTAAATTGTTTGGCAATACCCATTTCTATTTAAGACAGACCACAATAGTCTGTATGATGACGAGAAATAATTCTGCGAAGGTTTCAGGGATTACTTTTATTTACACTGTCCTGTGACTTTGGAACATGGTGGGGGTAAGAGTGAGGTTGGGTGCGCACCATAAACCGGTTTAAGCTCCCCAGTGGTGTTTTTGCCACTGACCGTTCCAAGGCGGTGCCCCACTGTGTTCCTTTAATTGTTCGTTTTGTCCTCGTGTGTTTGCTTTGTATGCTAGTGTGTGTTGGTAGTGTATATGTGTGTGTGTACATGATTGTGTGTGTGTGTCGTGTGTGTGTGCGTGTGTGTGTGTGTGTTGGTGGTGTGCACTTCTGGGTGCTGTGGGGTTCGTTTTGGGGAGGCTGCGTTTTTGGTACGTGGCATTCCCTGTTTGATATTATTTTTGTTTTAATAAATGAAGAAGTATGTTTGAAAGCTTTAAATAAAATGAAAGATAAAAAAGTCCAGGATCTGATGGCCTGTCTGTAGAATTTCATGAAACATGTTTTACTAAATGCACAAGGATTACGTGACAAATCAAAAGATAGAAGATAAGCTCAATGGTTATTGCAAAAAGCTAAAATGACATTTACTCAGGAAATTTGTGTGCTGATTTGAAATCGGAGTTAGAAAACCTGGATTTTTTATTCGTTTTGTTCAAATTTTAGTTTTGGCTGTTCTCAAAATCCTTTCAAAGTCCTTATTGAAATATGTGATCAAATTGATAGGCTCGTAATTTTATGATAATATTTTTACTTTGATAAACATATATGTACCGAATGGTAACAAGACAAGAAACATATTATATTTAGACAGAAGATTGATCTGATGTGTCTTGCACTACATTCCCATAGTGCATGTTTACAGTTGTTATCAGCACATATCACAGTTAGATTGGCTTCAGTGTTCACTTAGGCCTAGGTGAATTTCAGTCCCCAGGCCAAAAATAGATTCATTTGGTATAACAGCTGATAGAAACAGCATAGATTGTGTTATTTTGTTTCTGGAGTTTTGCACAGCCTTTGATACAATCGATTTGAATTCAATGCTAGCAGTGCTTAAAACAGTTTTATTTTATCAATTTGGTTCAAAAAAACAAAAATAATATCAAACAGGGAATGCCACGTACCAAAAACGCAGCCTCCCCAAAACGAGCCCCACAGCACCCAGAAGTGCACACCACCAACACACACTCACAAACACACACACACACACACGCACACACACACAATCATGTACACACACACATATACACCACCAACACACACCATCATACAAAGCAAACACACGAGGACAAAACGAACAATTAAAGGAACACAGTGGGGCACCGCCTTGGAACGGTCAGTGGCAAAAACACCACTGGGGAGCTTAAACCGGTTTATGGTGCGCACCCAACCTCACTCTTACCCCCACCATGTTCCAAAGTCACAGGACAGTGTAAATAAAAGTAATCCCTGCTAGGTGAATCTCTAACACACGCAATGGAAACAAAAGGCATGGTATGTAAAACACAAAAATGCTCGTGTATAAATATAAAAAAAGCAAACCTTGAGAACCAAAAAATGTATGTACTCAATGCCTTTGCAGAAGGCAGAGCACCAAGAGAAACACCCTTAAGGGCCCGACGAATCAGGCCAGACGACAGAAATCAAAACAGTTTCGTCCCAGTGGGATTTAAAAACTGCCCATCACAGAGTCCTCCCCCTCTTCCGTCAGACACAATCAAAGAGGGAAGCATAGCGTCCAACTGTAAACGGGTTGAACACCAAACATGCGGTGTGTCTCAAAACAGTTGGGTCGTAACCTCTTTTAACAAAACGTTTTATAATTTTAGCAAATACAGTTGGAAAATTGCCATGACCCAAAATCTTACGAAGTTTGTAAACCACATCCCCATAAAAATCGGGTTTTGAAATACCTTCTCGCAGAAGAGTCTTTAGATTACTATTGAATTTCAAAACCAAATCAGAATTACGATAGTAAAATTTAGTCATTTATCATATTGTGTGATTAAAATTGTTGGAAATCAAATGTCTTAGAAATATCACGTTGAATTCCACAAGGATGTCGACTATTGGCACTTTTTTATGTAATTGTTGCTAAAATTTTAGCCACAAATATTAGAAAAAGAACGAACAAATTAATGATATTTCTTTCAAAAATAAATATTCGTGTAAACATTTTAAAATAATCGAAATTAGCTGATGATTCCCCACAAGTTTATAAAAATCAATCAGAAGTTCTGATAGCAAAAAAAAAGTCTCAGACGAATACGGAAAATCTCAGGATTCAAATTAAGCAAATCAATTACTGAAGCTTTATTGGTTGGACAATCTTACTATAAAGATACATATGTGGCATACATTTTATATGTAAAGGCACTCGGAAAAAACAAAAAACATTGCCAAAAATTAACATGAATACTAAAATAGCTAGATGTGAATCAAGATTTAACTATTTATGGCCAAGATGACTGTCATTAAATCGATATTTATTTCCAAAATGCAAATATCTTCTTCAAAGAATGGTGGTTCCAAAAGAAATCGTAAATAATAACAATTCGCATTTTTTTAATTTACGGAAGGGTAAAAATGACAAAATAAGAAAATCGGTCATTCTAGGAAAAATAACTAAACGGAAGTCTCGACCTAATAAATATAGAAACATTCGCAAGAAGTATAAAATTTAGATTTAAAAGTCTGCTAAATTCTAACGACGCAGAATAGAAGTTAACCCAACATTCATTAATTTAAATTTGATATGGAAATAACTTTCTTATATTAAGCAAGACCCAAAATTCCGCTTTCTCTGTTTTATAAAAACAAAAATAATATCAAACAGGGAATGCCACGTACCAAAAACACAGCATCTCCAAAACGAGCCCCACAGCACCAAGAAGTGCACACCACACACACACACACACACACACACACACACACACACACACACACACACGCAATCATGTACACACACACACACATACACTACCAGCACACACTAGCATACAAAGCAAACACACGAGGACAAAACGAACAATTAAAGGAACACAGTGGGGCACCGCCTTGGAACGGTCAGTGGCAAAAACACCACTGGGGAGCTTAAACCGGTTTATGGTGCGCACCCAACCTCACTCTTACCCCCACCATGTTCCAAAGTCATTCTAACACGAGTGGCTGTACTTTATATATAAATATATTTGGAAAAGGTTGTGTTTTTTCTTTACGATACAAATACAGAACGTTTATCTAAGGACTACGTGCCACCAAATGACATAATGACGTGACGTATGTACACAATCGCGTCCAATCTCATATCGCGTTTTAAAGTTACAATGATATTCTGCTACTAGTTGAATATAGTTCGGGATAGTTTTCAAAGCAAATTACGAGTTAGAATAGAAATCATTTTGTGCTAATATTTTATCGTTAAATAAATCCAGTCAGTCGTTCGAATGCAAAACATTCAATAACTCGTGCCCCGCTCTCGTAATTTAATTACTACGCATTCGAACTCATTCAACGACAAAATACAGGAAAAAAAATATTATTTCTTAATTAGTAGTTCATGGATTAATATTTATCACAAAGATAGAAAGACGCCAAAATATTTTTAGAACTGTTATAAAAAGAAGTGGTCTGAGATAATAAATAAATAAAGATGACAGGTAAATGTACAGTTTTTCAAAACTGGATTGATTCGGGTATTATATATATAAATTACTTGTTATCTGTGTATAATCTAATCTTGAAACCTAAAATCGAGAGCCCTTATGTACACAACAGGTACTTGGAAGAATTATTCTCGCACTATGCTCATTGGAACATTTGTTTTCAAATATAAAGTCCTTCAAGATAACAAAGTTAAACAGTTGAAATACAAGGCAAGACATAAGCTTATTGCTACTTATTCATATTTTGTTAAAATTAAAGAACTCTAAAGCTCTAATTACGAAAATTTGAAAGATTATGGCCTTGTTTATAAGAAGTCCTTAACATTTTTTGGGGGATAAAAAATCAGACATTTTCAAATCATGTCAATGCTTTGACGTAAACAAACGGATTGTCGATAGGCGATTTCAAAGAGAACAAAAATCTGATACCAATAATGTTCAAATAATGTCCCTAGGTTATGAGATGAGACCGCTCTGGGTGTCGTTTGTTTTACGTAAACTTTTTCAAGAATATATTTGAAATGTTTTCTTTTTAAACCGCAAGGCATTGAGTAAGGTATATGGTAGTGTGTAGCATTGTCAAGTGTATCTCTACCAAGTCTGTTCAGATTATTTACCGTTAGTAGATACTGACCCTGTTCTGGGGAAAACTTCGTTCATATAAACTCTTTAGTAAGACATCTTCTTGTCCTTAACTAAAAGGCCAATAACTTAGCTATTTGGTTTACGACATTGTTTAGTGGCTCTGAAATAAGTTTGCTTAGATCATCCCCCGGGGTTCAACATTGGCCACGCCCAGATAGTACGTTCTTCTACTTGGACAACAATAGTAAAGTATATATTGGATAAAATTCCATTGCCAATTTTATTCAAAGCATCTCCTTTCAGTTAATTTCTTCCGCATATAGCCACGGCCTGTAATATTGACCATGACCTTTAAACATACTTTGTTGATTTTGAAGCTTTAGCAAAACTACATTTGGACCAGATGTACAATCTTGCAAACAGATGATAGTCACCATTGGATGACCCTATCGTATTGACCTATTTGCGTGTCTTTTTTTAAACTACAGAGACAAAATCGTTACATTTTTGCAAAGGTATTACAATAAATACAGGGAATGATTTTTTTTCTGACAGTTTTGCTCATTTGTTCTGGCAGGTGCAGTATATTTTTGCAGTGTTCAATAGATTGTAACTGATTTACACTATTTATTCATTCATTTAAGTAACACTACTGTTCGTAAGAAGCACCAGCACAATAGCATGCTGGTATAAATCAATAATAATATTTGACGTATGCTTAATACAAAAGTAAAAACATGTGATGCTAATATAAACACTAATATAAAACATAATAATTTGGATCATTTTTTTATAATAACATGAAAGCTATGGTACTTATCTTTAAATTTGTCCGACCTATTTGGCCAACAAATAATAAAATCGAAATTGGTTGCACGGCATTGCCAAACTTGCAGGAGATAGTCTGAACAATTTAGGAAACCAACAAATACTCGTTAAACGTATCGGTCGTGAATATAAGAACACACGAATTCACTCTGTAATTGAATTGATTCGGTAATGCATTGTGAAAAAGTATACATATAAATATGAAATAATGATATGGCTAATGGAAGTGCTATATTAACTAATTTACAAACGACCGATAAATTTGAAGTAATGGTAGAGCTAAGTCGTGGGTATTTAACGGTGATTAATTTCAATGTTTTCAAGTTCAGAAGATTCAACGCTACAACCTAGAACAGTAGGGTGACACGGTGGTCGAGCGGCTATTGATCTGGGCTATCAATCCGGAGGTACCCGGTTCGATACCGAAGCACTGGAAATTTCAGAAACGCTTTTCAGTGTTTCCGACCCATCTAGAAATTAACTGGTTAAAACACAGAGAGATAAACATCAATCATGTGATAGAACTAATGAGACGATTGGTAAAAAGAGCTAGGGTCTAGTACCCGGATTCACTTGCATCGCTTCGGTCTTTAGGGACACAATGGTAATAAAAACTTACTCTTTATGGTGTTATCACTGGTACCTTTATCAAAAATAAAATATGCACATACACATACTGTTTATGAAGAAAATCGAAAATAATCCTCTTTAAATGTGTTAATATGAAAACGGAATAGAATATCACTCACTTCCACTTTCGTTTAACGCAAAGTTATTCATACAGACATGAACATTCTGTGAACTGTAGATCGGGGCCGCGCGTCTAAAAGATTCAATTTCATTTGAAGCGTACTCATATCTACTAATGCGCTAGAGCTATTTAGCCTACGACTTTCCATAACTTCATAACCGCCATGTATCTACGTCAGCTTTCTTTGCTGAGCAAAGCCTTATTAGCTTTTTCAAGTCGGTCCGTACCTCTCCTTGGCCGGGCATTCGGTTACCGAATAATAGCCGTGTCCCAAAGAACAGACGGAAGCACACCAAACTTTGTATTTATAGAATATTTTATTTATATTTACTCATTGTATGTCACTAACAGGCAAAAGTAATGATATATCTACCCGTTTTCATGTACAAGTACTTATTATTTAGCTTGTATGTTTTCAACTACTATCTAATAAACAGTTATGGCTATATTCAGAGTCGTCACTCGAACTCCACCTCGACTCATACTCGGAAAAGGCTTCCGTAAGGAATGCTCAAGGACGCCTCAAGTAAGATGAACTCGAGTGACTATTTGGTATTCATAGTCAATAGTCATCCTTGACTTTCTCGAGGAAGGTTTGAGGAGTTAATCACCCGAAACAAATCTTTTAACAATTGATTCATACATCAATATGGAATACACATTGCAAAAGAAAACATGACAGTTTAAAAAATTGTGTAATCAGATACGATTCCGTTTACCGCATCTTCAAGAAGTAAACCTAAAAGTCAGAGATTTTGATCAGCGAATAAAGAATCGTTTTTTTAAAGTTGATTTTCGTTTACGTTACTAATGATCGGATTAAAAAAAAATGTTCTTGGTTGTAACCGCATCAGTCATCACACTATACATTTATTTAAAAGTATGAGAAAGCATTAGTTTATTATGTCGCTCTACTGACGCCATTTTCAAGATTACTGTTTTACGTGTGTACTCTTGGTAAGCTTTATAAAAAATATCAATGCACATTAATTGTTTTAAAACAAATACTTAAAAATGGCTTATCTTATAAGATCAGTACCTGGACCTACCACAAAAGCATTTGTTTCATTGCAACTGTCTCACAGTATATTATTTACTTATTCAAGGTTTTGTCTGTCAAGACATTAAAATTATATGTGACCGTTTCATTTATTTTTTTTTGAGTATATTTTAGCTAGATTACGCAACAAGTTCTCTTAGCTTATACTATCACTCTCGAGACACCACACTTGTCCGAACCTATCACTTGTTAGAGATAATTGAGATTTTCATATCTGGTACACAGTTACAGATGGATAAACTGAGACACCTGTGCCATAAAATGTTTTGGTCTATGGCCTAACTCGGAATTGAACGCGGAACCTTTACGTTGCGAATCGAATGTCGTAATCACTGCACCAATGAGGCCCACACAGTTAGAGAGAGAGTGAGTAAAGAAGAAAGGTATGTGTCTCTGGGGTCGGGGTGAGTTTGGTGCGATGCGGCAAAAATATTTAATACCGTGCAGTGAATCCCTGTGCTAATATGTACAATTTAGCAAGATACAACTTTGAAATCAAAGAAATAAAAACAGAGGGATATAATTATACTGTTGTATCCTGATCGTGCCAGTTTTATTTCATGTTAAAATATAGTCTCCTTGTCTGACTCGGCGAGGAGGGGGAGAACCAACCTGACACCCATTGCTACGCCTATTTTTTTCTTGTCCATTTATTGATTGCATCGAGTGTACTTCACGATCCCCTTGGTCGAAATCACCTTGGTCCAAAAATGGCATAGTAGTCATAATGCCCTCAATGGATTTTACAAGTGAGAAGGCATATTTTGACTGAAAAATTGTACTAAATGTTTATTTGTGTATAGTTTTACTTTATTATAGCGAATGATTGAAAAAAATCTGCGCAATTTGTCTAGGGTGAGATTTTGGTCATAAAATATGTTTCATTGCCTACTGAGCTTTATTTCGTTTTTCAAGTACTAGTATACTATTTTAAGAAGAATTCTACATCATTAAAATCATCTAAGGGGTTGCCTCTGTCCCTTAAAACTATTCATGGCATACGGACCTATACAACTTCATCTATTTAATGCAATTCGTCAATTTCTCACTGGAGTCAAATTCTAAATGACACCTTGAGTGCAGCTCGAGGAAGCGCTTTCGCTCCTCGAAATATCTGTCCTTACTCAAGGTTACTCGACCTTTCCTTACGTTTATGAATACCAATCGCTCCTCATTGGAGGAAATGCATCGACCGTTAGCCGATTAAAGGTAATTATCTGTTCGAGTTTGAGTCGAGGAACGTTTCTGAATATAGCCATTAGAGTATAAATTACTGGTAAGATATGGGAAGCATACAGGTTAAATTATGATAAATACCGTTTTGTGTATAAATTATGTGTAATCTGAATGCATGAAAAGAGGCGCCTCGTTAGACTCTTCCTACAACCCATGTTCTAGAACTGTTCGTTGGTTTTAAAAACTTTAAAATATATATCGTAAAACATGTGAAATAATTAAACTTTTGTTTTTCTTCGATTAAAAAATGATATGTATCCATGTTTGGTTTATCATATAATAACCCGAGTTTGGAGTTTTTATGCGCAAAAATGTATCACGTTTTATTCTACCATACACTAAATTTGGATTGGACATGTGTCATTCATCGGATCACACTGCTGTGCCCAAACTCATCCACAGTATGCGTCGTAAGATCTTCTATACGTCGGCTAAATTAAACAGCCGAAACACGATGCGCGTGCAGCGTCGTTCAAGGTCGGTTTATTGCAGAATAACCCAAAAACATTGTTTCTACATGTATGTAGGTTTTTCGCTTGTCGTGTTAGAATTCTATTTTTACCTGTGACGGAAGCTGGTAGTTCAATGTATATGGAGGAGCATAAACAATGAACAACATTTATTTTATTACCTGATAGTATTATTGGTTCCGTTTCTTCGTAGTCCCTCAGAACCCATATGATCAACCTTGCCAAGTCACGAGAGTAAATAAACTGTCTGCGTTGTTCACCTGAGCCAATTACCACTAAGTCTGTGTTATCTCCTTGTAGAAGAATTTTTTAAATATAAAAATAGGACACAAAATGTATGATAATGTTGATCTGAGACCTTGTAACTTATGATGATGATAAAAAGCTGCATAAGATAAAATAAAAGTTATATCACGAAAAGAGACAAAGAAATGTAAAAACATGACTCGATTTTCAGAGATTGACTTCATCACTCATTTTCTCCTACCGACGGATATGATTTCGAAGATACCGCATGTTATGTGATGCGCTAACACTTCCTTTCTAACGCTCTCTTAAACGGAAATTCAATTTTAAGTATTTACAGTGATAGTTATTTTGTCTAGCACATCCAGATGTGTTCCCAAGGAAACATTATCACAATTGTTGATCTTACAGTAACGCAAACTCCAAGTTAATTTAAAAGCACCACATTCAAGTGCATGATTCTTGCCAGACCCGGGACGAGATCGAAATGTGGACTTCAACTGCAAGTCCACACTAACAAAGACAAACTATATTACACCTGGCGATTTTCCAGAATAAATATCCTGCTAGGCTAAAATAGATCCCATTTGGATCGTGTGGCAAAGCAATTTTTTATACTGACCCTTGTGTGAATGTGTTTAATGTAATCAATGTTTTGTATATAGCTTGTCAAAATCTAAATTTGTACCAACATTTAATCTAAAAAACACAACCCATCTTTGTGAGTTTGATGTACGTTGTTAACAGTCATGACAAACAACAGGATTGTATCAGATCTGGGAATATGGGTACTAAACCCTAGCCCTTTATGAATAGGTGCATTGATTCTTTCACCTGCTCGCTGTTTAGCGCCAGTAGATGCAATACTTGCACTTAGCTTATAACCAGTTAATCTCTAGATCGATGGGAAACACTGAAAAGCCTTTCTGAAATTTCAGTGCCAAGGAAAGGATTCGAACCGGCGATTTCCGGAAAAGTAATAGCAAGTAATAACATATCGACCAAATAACTATTTCAAGTATTTACAAGACCGCAACTGATCTTGACGGTCCCATAACACTCATCGTTGAAGAATCTTAACTCAAACAAACCAGGTTCTTCAGCAATTTTAAAATCATTTCTAGTTAATTAATAAACGAATTTTGTGTTTACATGGCACGGATACTCCCGATACGTGCTTTAAGACACATACATGCGTTAGTGGCAATATATTTGTGTTCACTTTATTATCAGTAAATATTGATACAGTGAATATTTTAAATAAGCAACAACCCGCTTTGAAATAGAAGCGCGGTTTTTGCGCACGACACATCATCTTTTTATGGAAAACACTTTTACTTTTTCCAAATAATTTTGAAATATTCCCTGGCAACACAATTTTGTGGGCCTTTGTTTTCAAACACATTAACAGGCACACATACACTACCACGCACACATACACAAACGCAAACATGGATAGGGGTAACACTGAATGCTCTTTCCACCACTATCATGGCAGAGGAAAACAAATGAATTTCAAAACATGGTTCAAACTGAACGTCATAAATGTATGCATGTATTAGCTTTATTTTAATAGGAACACTGAGGTTAAGCCTAATTGCTTAGGGTATACATTTTTTCAAAGAGATGTATATAATAGTAAGGAAAGATGCTTCTTTCATTGATAAGAGCTTTCTCAAAGTCCTAGAACTAAAGCAATAAGAATATTGCTCAAATCTGAAACAAACTTATGTTTTGCGACTTAATATTTCCTCTGATTTTTTTTGTTCTTTCGTTTATTGTAAATTTGTGAAAAATTGACGTAGATGAATAAAAAATAAATTATAAAACTTTACTCCTTACAATCGAAAAATGATCATCCTTCCTGTTCATGCTGACCATGATATTATTTCTACTGTTGAACATGCTCGTCCAGATATCATGACGCAGACACTTAGATGACCTTTTTACGGATGCGTATATAAAGTTCATATTTTCAAATAGAAAGAAGGCATATTACCAACAACTGGTCTCGATTTGTTTGCGCGCTTGAAAATGTAATAAACTATTTTGTAACAGTAAATTAACTGGTTTGAATAGAAAAGTCCCATTGATCAGAGAAATATCACAAAATATTATCACTCCTCACATATCTTGTTTCTGAACAATTTCGATAAAGCAAACGTATAAGATAATCAATTACAGTAAGCATTGACTACGACTTTCTCCATTTTCATCAAACAAAAAAAGTCTGCAAATACTAAAAACTATTTTCATTGCAATGTTGCAACTATCCACGTATGAGTTAATTCATATGAGAAAGAATTGTGTACCTAATGTTTTATAAATGCAGAAAAATGGACCCTTATGACCGTATGAGACCGAACTACCTACCCACCTACTTCTACCTAACTACCTACCTACCTATAGTGCAATTAATAGAACATGATCATGTAATATTCTGTGTACAAGTGAACGCCAGCCAATATTAAGTCTTCTATGACACACAAAAAAGGTGAAAAGTCATTTTACCTGTCTAAATGTTTGACGTCGGAAAATCTCTATTATATTTATATAAGATGTACAGAGGAGCCAAACATATGTCATGTATTCTAACAGCAAACTATTTACATTTAGAAGAGTTTCACGCGTCTGTCCATGAAGTTTGTATTTAGATTTACCAAACTTTTTAATTATCTTCAATACTCAGAATTTGATGCATAACATTCTAATTCAAAGTTTATTCAACGGTCGTATCATCGCCACATAAGTATAAGAAGATGGAAGGTCATTGATATATCAAAAAGATTGCTTTTCTCAGTACTATAAACTGTCATTACATTTACTACAATAACTATATAATTGGCATTGTGTGACCTGCTCATTTTATATCAAGTATGGTGTTCAGGGGTTCCAAAATGTACAAGTCATTTAGTCACATGAACTTTGATTTATTTGTGTGATCATTACATTGAACAATTATACCCACTATGCACACCGCCTTGATACGGTGACCATGTGAGACAATTTGAGACAATGTGAGCTCATGTACGTTGTATTGATAAGATGTACAGTTGATCAATATTTCAAGAAAGCCTAAGAACATTCTTTTAATGGTTCCGGAGATACGGAGCTTACACAAAAAATACGTTTTCAGAAGTGTGACTTTGAGCTTGAGTAAACGGTGTTGAAACATGGGTTAAGCACACGATAAATAAATGATGAACATTTCATGAACATTTTCAAGGGACATAAGAGCTATTGAATGGTAACACATGGGACCAGAGTGACACTGACCTTCGCCTAGCAGGAATGCATTATAGGTTCTGCACGTCGTCTCGATGACAAGAAAATTGACTCTAGTTTCATGAAAATCAATAAAGGTTGAAAAAGATCAGGTGCGGACATGGCACTTAAATCCCCTAGTTCTTCCATCGAACTGCACGTCACACTTGTCATCTCTGATGCTGAATTAGAGGACAGTTCTTCCTTTTCACATTGTAAAAAAAAAAAAAAATAAAAAAAATAAAAAAATAATAATAATATCAAACAGGGAATGCCACGTACCAAAAACGCAGCCTCCCCAAAACGAGCCCCACAGCACCCAGTAAACTGTGGACATGTTAACCTAAGAACAATTTTAATAAAACGCAGCGCATGTGAGAGACTTTCTGTCAGCTGTAAGGTAAACGTTCTTTTGCTCATCTGGTGCACGAAAACGGAAAAGCGTTCAACTTTTATCTCGATAACGTAGGTAAGACAAATACACATTATATGAGCATATTGGACATACAGCAAAATAAAAAGGAATACGAGTGCATGATTTAGCTTTCATATGTAAACAATATGTTTACTATAACATTCAGGATGTTTACCTGGACCCAGTTGTTCAAAACTTTAACTTTCTATTAAGTCAACAGTTGATATACTTCTGACTGAAAAATATAGCTTCGAACGATATCACCTCTGAAACATCTTAATAAACTTCAACCAAATTTCACTCGAATAATCTTTGGTCTGTGTTCTTTTTTAAATTTGCTTGCACTCGTTCATCTTCAAACAATATCCTCTTTAGGCACTGATCCTGTTTCGATTGATACTTTACAGGGTTGTTCATTTAATGGTCCTCTACCACACAGATGCATGGGGTCACTCGCAACCTAATCAGACACTGGTCTCATGTTGTACCGAATATATATAAATACAAGATTTGAAAAAAATTAAAACTCGAATCGCATATTTAAGGTATTTGTGTAAATAAGGAGTAATTCACCCGGTTTTCTAATGTAAAACGATTTTCTGAATCAAATCCCACTCCAAATTGCATCAAAAACGGTTGGGTTTAGATAATTTCGAGAAAAACACTTCTGTTACTTCTGCACAAACCACATCTACTATATACATGACGTTTTAGAAATAGGTTTCCCGCATCGCAGCATATCAAAAACATGTGCGATTGAGTTAACAGTGCGAATTTCGTCTTGTACGATACTAGCGGGAAATTTGAAAATTCAATATTTTTTAGCGTTTCCGCCGTAAAATAATAATTAATTGAATAATGATATGATGGGGCGATCAAACATGTATGCGTCTGTGTACGTTTTCTATAGAAACTAGAGACTATATATCCCCTTTATTGTGCGTATTGTTCTGTTTGACAAAAGTAAGAAAATAAAATCCAGGCGTTCTATGCAACCTGATTGAGTTGAGTGGAGAAGTGTTTGGGTAAAGGTAAAGTTTAGAGAGGTGTGTGTGATTTTGGAAAAATAACAGTAGCATATCTAGGCAAAATAGAGGAACCGTGGTTACATACCTAGCTCGGGTCTTTTATCATGATATATAACTTACGTTTCGCACAGTACGCTTTATGAATGAATGCAGGTAAGGCATTGGCATCCTCGATATTGAAGTTGTCGTACGGCCCGTATATGTTCGGTGGTATAACAGCTGTAAACAGTGTGCTACAGCTCTGATTGAAACCCCTGTAAAATAAGGTTAGGGGATGTTTAGGTCATAAACAGGATGTTCCATACGAAAATATAATTTTCACATCATGGCTTTTCTTTCTCATGCTCATAAAAATAAATTAAAAAAATTAAATTATAATATAATTCACGATTATGCCATTTACAACGCAGGAACCGACCGATATGCCGTCAAAAATGACGTCAAATTGTGCCGCATGAAAATAAATACATATTTACATAAAAAATAACGCTTTGCTTTTATTCACCTTTTGTAATATTTGGTCGTGTAAGAATCGAAACAACATTCTTTTTCAGCGTTGTTATCGTCCAATAAACAATTTGCTCTAGTGCAGTGTAGAGTAAGCCAGTGTGGAGCAATGTACGGTATAGTTTTGGTGATACCCTGGACAAAGATCCCACAGATTTGTAAGTGTTACAATTTTCTACTGTTTGGTAAGATTGAAAGCCTTTGTTACAGTTGAACCTGTTAATTATGACCACTAAGCTGACTATGTTTTTCATTATTTGTTTACATAATATTTAATGTTAAATTTGTTATATTTAATGTAATTTAGAGACTACTGTATAATTATAGTTAGTAGAGACAAAATAGTTAAAGCTATGCTATAAAGTGAAGAGTCACATCATATTATTGTGAGAATGCACCGTACGTCAGTCCATAATAGATTATGTTATGTTTTGTATAATTGCAGAGCCCATGTAATGATATGTTCTTTGTTTGATGTGACGATGTGACGATGGTTTATGACATGATGAGTTGATGTTATCTTTGAACTGACATATTATAAATTACCATTTACTGTGGTGATTGTAAATGAATTGAGTTCTGTTTATATTTAGAACTGTGTTATAGTTAGGTGGTTGTATATACCACAATTCATTCATAAAGATACTTCAGTCTCTACACCTTGATGCTAATAGTATAGATGAGTAAATATGAAATCGAACTCAACGTCTTTGATACTATTATTCCCTGGAAAAAGACGTGTTACGGATATCCACCACTCAGGCCTCCGGTTGCTTCTCGTGGTTAATTATTGCGCATCACAACTCTAGCTCGTTGTGTTTAGACGACAAATACCGATGAAACGGATATAATTTCATAAATGATATCAACTCCTTTATCATATAGCAAACCCTATACAACAAAGACTCTATAAAAACCACCGTTTATAAAACAACGAAATCACTTTTGGCAAACAGTTAATCAAAGAGATTATTCCTTTAAAAGCTGGATAGTGATACGGAAATTGTGCAGGTACATTGACTGTATTGCCTTAAACACCACAAAAAGAGCAATGGATATATTTATTGTGATACCAGTTTGTATGAAGATGTTACAAATCTCGTCAAAGTGTAAATGGGCTTAATATCTCAACAAAAGCAATCTCAACTTTTTAAATTGCCTAGTAACATAATGCAAACTGCCGCAATAACATTTGGGGTGTGACTCTGTCAAATGTTTACTGTCCATTTTATTTCTTTGAAACCCTTAGTCGTATCATAAGCAAATCAAGTCTTAATGTGTAAGGACCTAGTTTATCTGTATCCTAAAGTCCCAGGGCCACATTGAGCTCCTTTTTCACAAAGAAAGATGTCTTACCGGTGGAAATGACCTTACTTGTACCAAAACAACAAAAAACAAAAATAATATCAAACAGGGAATGCCACGTACCAAAACTTTCTTAACTTTACTTTTTAAATCGATGCACATGTTAGAGATATAAAACAGTATATATAATATGACAACATTGTTTTACAGTGAAAAGAACATGGTTCTATTATTATCCTGTCGGTATAATTATTTTACAACATCAGTAAATTAAAACGATTCTGGAACTTTAGTTATTTTGTAAGTATAGTCTGTTGCAAAATAACCATGTTACACTCCGACTAGGCAGATCATCTGAATTATAAGCATTGCTTGTACATTGTGATATACCGGTAAAGAGTCGGAATATTTTTTATTACAGTTTGTTTCTTTAGTTCCGTTTGACATAAAGCCATATGAAACTTCTGTAGTATTAAAGCTGATTTGTTTGTAAATATACGACAATGATTTTTTTTAATTTTTCGAAATATTTAGAGACATTTTTAAACTTAGACTTATACGATGTAGGAAAATACTTAAAAAATTCAGAAAAAGTTTTCTTACTTTTTATCTGGTCAGCTACAAATGTTACTTACTTGTTATAAACATCTATCATTCGCTTTGCGTACGAATATCCGTAGTTTGATTCGTCAGGCGGTCCAAGGTGAATCTATGAATACAAGCATTGTATAAACATGTAAAAATTAAAGGAAAGCTCAGTCTGCAAATGTTTGTCTTTTATTTATAGAAAATATTAACATCCATTATCAATAAGCTCTGTCATGCTTATTTCTTTTAAGTTCCTATACTTTCAAAGTAAGTAATAAAATATCAATGGTAATTTTCGTTATTTTGATATATGACTCTCCCATATTTTGAGAAACTTTCAATTGAAGTACAATTCAGATAAGCATTAAAGCAATAATGTTAATAACCAAACGTGTACATACATTAAATAAGAAAACTTATCACATATGAATTCTTCTTGATAAATATAACAGTTATAATTGTGCTGTTATCGGAGCACTAAACAGTGTTGTTCTCACTGCCAAAGAAATCAAGTACTCATATTTATACAAATACAGGCTTTAAACATACAATATCAAAATAAGTGTCAACTTTTTCAAAGGCCAATACATTATATAAAAATATGTCATAAAAACATGATGATTTGCAAGCAATGCTTTCTTATTTTTCTAGCGACTATAGATTTTTCTTTTTGAAATCTAGACAGAAACTTAAAAAGACATGGGTGCCCCTTTTGAGATTGTGTTGAATATAGTTCAAGTTTCATTGTTGTAGCTTAGAAAACAACAGTAAACCAGAAGGTAAAATGACACCGCGTTTGACCATGTGTCCTCAAACTCAGTAGGGGTAATCTACTGTCAAGACCACCCTCACTATCTAGCTTCAAATTCATATACCTAGCTATATTCCACTAACTATAAGGTCTCACCTTTTTCTCTGACCTACGTTGTATAAATATCAGTATGCCCAATGGTTATCAAGTTGTTTAACATAATAGTTTTAACCTTTTGATTTTTCATCCCGGGGAATAATGGAACACACTTAGAAGAGGATCCGAAGACACTGTTTTTTGGGATACGTAGTATGTTTTACCTATAACTCAATGTAAAGCAAGTGACCGCAATGGGAATGTCCATGTTCCCCTATGGGACATGATTTGAACAAACTTAGTAAAGGTCTACTAGGAAATGCTACAAGCACAATGTCATGTGTTGTCAGAGCAGTATATTTTTAGGTTTTTCCTCTAGACATTTATTAAAGCTCACATGACCCACAGGGTGTGGTCAGTTTTGATTCGGGTTTCATCATTTAAAACTTCGTGGCCAAAGTCCACTCGACAATGCTACATGCCAGTTATCAAACGTCTGGGCCTTCCGGTGTTTAAGTAAAAGATAAGATAAATTTTTCCTTTTCGTTGAGCTAGAAATTGAATAGAATCTTTTTAATAAGTGTGGTAAATAACTACTAAAAAAACATTCCTGTGAAGTTTGATTGATTTGCCAAGCGATTTTAGAGGAGACGTTGTTTTAAACAAAAGGTTGACGACCTACTACAACGACTGGTACAGCGGGATCCTAAAAGCTCACCCAGTTGATCACAAATCACAAAAATAATTTTATTTGCTTCTAAAGACAACTGAAATGAAGTCAAAATTATTACTTAGATGTATGCCGACAAGAAATCAGAAACAGTGCATAAACATTGCTTTAAAACACTTCCTGCTGGGTTGTTTCAGTGAGATAATGTTATATTTGCTTTTTGTGCTCGATATCATTTTTCAGAAATTGAATTGACAGGAGTAAGTAAGCAGCTCATTTCAGCCGCTAACAAAATTCATTAGAGTTATGAGGTTCACTGATAACATCAAAAACAATGCGCAAATGTTTGAACATTGCCTGTCAAAGTACCGCCGAATATTGGTTTCCTAAACTCCGCCTTGGGGCGTTAATGGCTCTGTTAAGTTTCTTAACACATTTTCAGGATCGTAATAATTATTACTAGGTTGTTGATTGAGGTAAAAACTCAAATAAAACAACTAAACTGTGTTTTAAGGTTTTCAAGGGTATACTTTATTGCAATAATACTATTAAATTGACATTTAACTGATGCTTTTTGACAAAATTTTGAAGAGTACAAATCTTTAAATTCCTTAAATCCCTCAAACTGACAACAGAAACAGTGATATGTTCAGAAATATGCAAATAAGGTTCTTCTTCTGGAATATAGATTGGAAGTATCTCCAGCATCATTCATGATTTATAGACAGAAACAAGAAATAAACAATCTGCTTACCATTTTTTCTGTTATTGGATATGAAACATCCCGTGGAAAAATGTTTGCAGATGAACATGATACCACTTTTCTCACACCAAACTTCTTACAGTTTTTGAGAACATTTGCATTTATCTTCATGTTTGTCCTCTGTGTGGGAGAAATGAATTATTGCACGGCTTAGATTACCAAGTTTCGCACAAAGCCTTTGTTTAGCATTGTTTCGATATTACAAAAATAATGTTGAGTCTTAATGCGTAAATAAATATCTATTAAGTTTCAAACAAATGCAGCTATAATAAAAAAATGTCAGCCCCATACATAGTAAGTATACCCTCGCAATGCATGTTGTCCTAATATATCTAACATGATATCAAGTACATGTATTACTTGCACCTTTCTGCCTAAACCTACTCAAAATGTTACTTGTAGCAAAATCAATTATGATGGTAAGTTATATAACTATTTTTATATTTAATAGGCTTTTTGCCCTTTTAAAAATAGCAAGGTTTTACTTAGAATGTGTAATATACAAGTGTCGATAGTTGTTTTGCTTGAAGCTCCATGGTTTGTATACCATATTTTATAATACCGCAGATAAATTTGTGATAGATTCTGATTTGTGAGGGCCTCTGTGTATGAGCCCGTATACACCGTGAACAATCCCGTATATACCGTCTCCCACTTAGAGCCTCCTCGTTTTTGCCTTTTCTGATTGGCAAGAGAAGCTCTGTAAACATTGTTTAAATTCAAAACAAAATGGTCGCCGTTCCACCTATTCATTTTTTTCAGCGACGTTTGTAAGCACTGCACACGTCGTTTGGAAAAAATAAATCAAATTTATAGACATTAAAACTTTGATGCTATATTTACCTTCGTTTCTCCCGAGTCAAAACGGGTTACGGACACAAGGTCTCATTTCAGTCGATCAAGTTCCTTTTTAATGAATACCAGTGGAATGCTGTTTTTTGAAAATAAAAACACTGTCCTTGACACTAATAAGTACTCTTCAAATTAATGGTATTCTTTTCTGTAACTAACAGCTGATAACAGGAGATTCATGTATAAATTTTACCTCTGGAATGATGAAATAAAATACTGCCAGATCAGAGTGAAATCTGAAAACAAATGTCCTTTTCAATCCTGTACTGTAGTCCTATTTCAATTGTCTTGAAATAAAGTGAAGTCCTTCTCCAATAAAACGCTTTTTATCCATATTTTGTGTCACATCAATAAGCCGAAGTACTAAATTAAGAAGAAATCTGTGTTTATCCAGTCCACACGCTACAAACATGTCTACCAAAACATTACTGTCTCGATGACGTAGACGTGAACTGATGACGTAATAAATTCGAAATAAGACTAGTTTAACGGAGATTATTTCTTATGTGACTGCATATTAAACATTTCATAGTGGTCGAAAAAAATCGGCTGATTACGAGCGCAGTACGGAATCGAACGGAGAATAAGGTTTGGGGGCTCCCATGGGTATCGTCTTTTTGTCGTTTATACATATAAAAGCAATATTTTGACGATACTTCCAAATAAACCTGCGGTATTATAAATTCGTTATACAGATCCTTAACGGGGTATACGGCCTCGTATAGCCTGTTTGTATTGATATTAACCATCGCCTGACGGCTCGGGTTATATCAATTCAAACAGGCTATACGAGCCGTCAATAATCTGTATGACTAATATATATATGCATGCAAAGCAACAACGACATATTATGTAACTATACTTCACATCTTAAAGAATCATTGCAAATTTTACTTACCAAATATCTAAGTACGCAAAGCTATTTTGTGTGCATATTTATTATTTATTCATTGTACTGCTCAAACTGTTGTTTTGTTTTGGTTTTTATTATTCAAAGCACCATTCTAATCGTGCTTAATATGTGTCATACTTCAAGTGATATATGTAGCTCTAGTTAACAGCTCGGGCGTTGCAGACATATTTGCTTGTTATATACAAATACTTCCTTTTGCAGTCTACCACCGTTTTGTTTTTGTAATAAATTACATTAAAGGAAACATGTGTTTTCTTATTCTGTTTCACGGATTTGTTATTGTTATTATCTTTAATAAACGCTCTGGTTTTAAATTTGCATTTGTTGCATTCGTATTAGCTTCAAGTTAAGAAGCACTTTGAATTATTTTGATGTCGCCTACAAATAAACAGTAGATAAAGTGAATCTAACATGTTCATGAGTTGTGGATAAGGAAATCCCACCCGAGGGTTGAAATACTTCCAAAAACGAGGCTCTGCCTATGAGATACAAATTTCCGCGCATTTACCCATGTGAGATAAACTTATCTCACATCGCTTATCTCACAACGCTGCCGGACTCTTTTTACGTTAATTGTAAGCAGACATATCAATCGAAAAATGACTGTAAAATTGTTATTTTTGAAATAAACATAGGGTAATTGGTATTCATTTTCTTAGTAAGATCATTTTCTATCCATCTACAGCAGTTTTGAAGTAAAATTCCAGAAAAAGTTGATTTTCATTTTTTCATCCCCATCCTGTATTTGCACTTATTCCTTTTTACTTGTGTGAAAATGCGATTTAAACGGTGAGAAAATAATTCTACCATGTCCATTGAGTTGCGGTTAAGGAAATCCCATCCTCGGGTTGAGATACGTCCAAAAAACTCGGAAGAGCCTCGTTTTTGGACGTATCTTAACCCTCAGGTGGGATTTCCTTATCCGCAACTCATGAACATGTTAGATTCACTTTATCTCACATGAGTAAATGCGCGGAAATATGTATCTCATAGGTGAGAAAAGACTTTCCCGAGATTGAATAAGCTTTCAATTAGACAATGATGAAAAAAATAAGGATGTAAATGCTGGAAGCGGAAGTTATTTTTCGATTCTACTTCTACCGAATATGTGTATACAAACTGCATGTTCCGTTTATTAATTCACATTGTCTTTAAAATGTTGACAGTTTCACATTATTATGGTACATACAATTAATGACATCATAATTTGAAAATGTCATGTTACATTTAATTAATTCTTAGCAAAACAATTATACACGACATGTGGCAGAAAAAGTGTCACAGCCAGGGCCAATACACGCCACAAATTTACTATAGGTTTATACAGGAGCGCTGTCAATAACTCGCGATAACATTTTAACTAATAAAGTTATCTAAAAATCACAGACGGGATGATAAAATATGACATTTTCCCTTTTTAATGAATATTTTTTTATTTTTCTGAGACTTTATTTGTTTGGTCTTTTTTTAACTTAAAAACTCTACCCGTCGTTTTACTATATAATATATAGTAAAACGCCCAAAATGTGACAATTTTAAGTGAAAATTTTGCAGAATATCTTCAATTAGTTAAAAAAACTATAACACTTATTTAAGAATCACAAACGGGATTGAATAAAACAATCATTCTACATTTAAGTGATATATTTTATATAAAAATAAAGAAAGAAGAGAATGGTCTTTTTTTAAGGTTTTGTTTAACAGGCATATAATCTTATTTTTACGATCGGAGCACGGTTGCTTCCGTAATGCTGGCCGAACACTTCCGAATGATTGATCTAAGTGCTTCAGGCCATCGATAAGTTTTAAAGCCGGATATTACGTAACATTTATCATGATCTTTAAAACGTTGTATATTGGGTTTTGTTTTACATAAAAATACAAACTGGGTTAGAATCTTCAGTTTTTTGTTCATAAAAAGGCAAAACCTTTCATTGAAACCGGATATACATGATATTGTCTTTATAGCGAAGTTCCAGATTCAAAATAGACAGATAAACTGATAAAAGCAGGTTGTCTTATCCCTTGAATATTTTGTCTTTCATTTCACCCCGAAGAAATAAACTTATTATTACATTAACAAAAAGAAAAGAAAAAACACGCAAGGTTTGACCGGTGTGCAGAGTATCAAATGACACCATCTGTAAAATTGTGTAGGTATTATTCTACTGCAGAAATGGAAGAGTTTTTTTCGCATTAAATCGTTATTTCTTCTAAAATGTTACTTATAAATTCAAGCAATGTAGACGGTGTTACAATCCAGCTGTAATTTTGAAGGAAAAATACATTTGACCAAATGGTTTGAAACTGAAAATCCACATTCTTTTTACGACATTCAACATCAAGCGTTTACTAGAGAATGTAAAATCTATTGATATTCTGAAAAAGAAACGGTGCTATTTCTCAACTTAAAAAAGCCTACAGAAATCAAATGTCAGTTTTTATCAGATCAGGAATGACTAATTGGGAAAAAAAAAAGTCGACGTACTATTTAACGCGGACGCCTTTACGTTTTAAAAGCACACCATGCTTTTGCAACATATTTTCCGTGTGCGTCTGTACTTGAAAATTGCAGGTCTACAATTTTCAACAATTCTCACGAGCAAGCATTACGCACGTGTAAAGGGATCAGCCGAACAAGAACAATCAAGTGCGTACTAGATTCATTCCCATTATCATGTCACAATTCACGAATGTTGTAGGTTTTGGATTAATCTGTGACTATTGTCAACAATTACTTCCAATGAATTCTATTTTCGACATCCGTTATTTTACATTAGATTCATTAATGACTGAACATGTGACTGTAATGGAGAAGTGCTCTTAAGTTAATTCATTATTATTATTATTATTATCATCATTATTTCTATTTTCATTATTATTAATTGCGAGTAATGCGAATGATAATGTTGAATGTTCTTTATCTTCTGTTAGAAGTGGTAACATTTAAGCAGACGCACAAAAGTAACACGTCAAGTTCAATATCTCCCTTAGGCAATATTCAAGTACAATCGATAATCAATGATTTATGACCCTGTATTTACGGATACTACCGAACCGTTTTTGTTTCCGTTAACTTCTAATCCCCAATACTTATCGATTGTCGGCTGATATAGCGCTTGACACTTTTTCTGCCGTATGACACTGAAAACTATATCCCTTCACGGAAACTGCATCTCTTATCAAATATATTCCTTTCTTGTGGCGTATTGTATTGAAAACTTTCGAATATTTCAAAAGTACATGCAGAGTTATTTTGTATATATTGTACTGGAACCTTACACTAATAACATTTGCGGCATAAAATATATGACCTTTACATATTTCTGTCAAAATGAAACGGTACCTAATACGGTAGATGCAATGGCAGTCATAGCATAAAAAGAACCATGTTAAGGAGTAGCCAATGTTTGTATATTATTCCTGCATTAATGATACAGAGTTTTGCATGAGTACATAATACTGACACTGTCCACTTATAACCTCGCATACCTTTGAGCAGTCATCACTTCACATTGTCAAATGTATATGCAGACTGCCAGTAGCGACCTTTCTGGTAATAGAACTTTGCGAAATATAAATCCCAAAAGCATGTTTACACTATTTTATACCGGTTGCATTATCGTATATGAGATGAATAGAATGTTGTGCCAATTTTTAGTATTAATTTGGTGACTGCCGAGTAAATATATTCAGTAAAGAGCGAAAGACCAATGCTGATTCAGTAATATTGGTGCAGATCAACGTTTAGCGCCTTAAGCGGGCTTGCTTTGTATCAAACTTGATAGAGCTATTATGTCAAACAGTAAATGTTCTTTCATAAAATATGCATCTATATAATCAATTAATAAACAATTAACTTAAGTGGTACTTTTTAAGTACATGTACTTACATAAAATTCCAAGTTGCACTTCATCATACGAAACACTCCACCGAAAACAGCAGCCAAATGAACGACATGGGTCGGATTGTAATTTTCAAATAAAGCCGAAGTCTGTTTGGACTCGCTAGAACAAATGGAACTTTGACATGTTTTTTTTTAAATACAAGTGTATTACCCATTATTGTAATGTAAGTAGTAGGTAAGTGTACATTTATACATGGGAAATAAGTCAAGATTTTCTTTAAGGAGGCGTATGTGAAGCATTTGCAACAACTTTTCATATGCATATTAACACATCATGCTTCTTGAGAATATTTATGCGAAAATATATATATATTATATTAATATGTCCATGTGCCCTTTTACACACTTTTTATTAAATCCAACAAGAAAAAGTGAAGCCCGGCCAATGTTTTCTGTTATTGTGGCCGCCATAATGATCCTAAACTACAATTACCAGCCGTCATTAGTTTTTTTGCCCACGTTAAATATCATGAACCTTTGAACTGATGTTTTAGGGAAACCTATTAATCTCAAAAGGACGATATGCAGAACACATTATTGCACAAAATTGTTCATTATCAAGGCCAGGCTTAGTTCTAAATCGTGTAGTTATATACCAATCAAAACTTGTAATTCACCACCTGCCGTTTTCCTTCTTTATTTAATTATCAACCCTTCCAATATATTTTAGTTTTCAAGATACGAATGCAATTATGTGTTTCATATAACAAGACATTGGGTAGATACTTCCGTTATATGAAATGTACAATAATCTAGTGGTAAAATTTTTATATGGAATATAATTTTTAGAGTGGGTTTTCCAAGGAAGCCAACAATTTATAGAGGTTATAACGTCAATTTAAAATTATCTGCTATATGATTTGTACCAAAAGATTATTCTAAAACTGATAGTTTTATAAAGAGGAAAACGAAAGATGGTGCTCAAGAAGTTGTATTTACTTTATCTCCTATACCCGTGGATGCATTTTCTTGAAACCTGGATAATGTGTTCGTCTTATTCAAACGACATACGCATGTCTCAATTTGGGGAATTATCACATGATGCTTAACTCGCATTTTGTTTTAATGCTTCATGTATAGCTACGATCCCCTTGCAAACCGGCTAACAAGAAACGATGTATGCGTTGTTTAACGGTTTAAATGGTATTGTAACATATCTGTATCTCATGTAGGTTGTATTACTAACTTATGTTACCAATTTAGATACAAATACATTGTCCCGTACAAACTTTTCAATCTTACTGTTGGGAAATAGTAACGTTCACGTAAGCGCCATTTGTAACGTGACGTCTATGAGCGGTCCGCCGTTATGACGTCACGTCCGTTGTTGTTTGTTTTGAGTACATGACGATAGTAAAAGGTTGAACTTGGGTTTCGCTATTGTTATCCATTATCCAACGCATATCACAACCATATTTTGGTGCCGTGACGAAAAAGAATATGAATCTACAAAAGATACAGAGCCAGAGAAATGGAACCAAGAGAATCATCGAGCGATTTATGGAGAAATTGGCAGAGGCAAAAGAAAATGATGATATGATAGAGTTCGAGGCTACCTTAGAAACAGTACAAGAGAGAGTCAACATACTGCAGAGCCTAAACGAAAAAATTCTTTCACAAACCGACGCTGATGCCACCGAAGACGAGATGATGGAATCGGAAGAATACTCGCTCAACTTAGAAATAAAGTTACGCAAATTAAGACGCTATGCCGCACACAGATCTAGCCAGGGAGACAAAGATACACAGGAGACACGAGATAGTCACCGCATAGATGAGAATATGTCAAATCACAACAGGCAACCACCGTCATTTCCACCTACCGTTCCGTCTGTAAGTACATCTAACGCTTCTCAATTTAGTAGACTACCTAAGCTCACATTGCCAAAGTTTGACGGAGATCTATTGCAGTGGCAATCTTTCTGGGACTCCTTTGATTCATCAATTCATAGTAACATGAACCTAAGCGATGTTCAGAAATTTGGATATCTTAAGGCACAGTTAGAAGGTTCAGCCGCCATGACAGTGGAGGGGTTCGCGCTGACGCACGCAAATTACGTGCGTGCAGTGGAGTTGTTACGGGAGAGATACGGTAGGCACAGTAAAATAGTTCACGCTACAATGCAAGCTTTATTGAACTTACAAACACCTACATCTATGATAAGCAGTCTAAGACAGTTCTATGATAGAATGGAAACATACATCCGGGGCTTAGAATCACTGGGACAAAATGAAGATATGTATGGGAGTCTACTCGTTCCCATAGTAATAGAAAAACTACCCACAGACCTGAGGAAAAATCTTGCATGTGTGAATGAAAACAGTGACTGGAAACTTAAAGATCTGAGACGTGCGATAAATAAGGAGATAAATATTCTAGAGACCGGAAGTTTGAATCCCAAACCGGATGTTGATGCCCACAACCCGACTGCGCTGTTCTACGCCGGAACTAAAGGTAAAAATCCTTCTAAATCACGTGCTTCCAATTCAAGTGATCAATATAAACATACTTTCAAGTGTGCATTTTGCCACAGAAGTCACCATAGCAACGAGTGTAAAACTTTTCCTGACATGGATACGAGATTAACTGTAGTTAGGCAGGAACAACTTTGTTTTAACTGTCTGGGCAAGCATCAACTTTCACGTTGCAAGTCGAGAAGAACATGCCGCTTTTGTAACAAAAGACATCATTCGAGTATTTGCTCCAAGAACACATCATTTCACAGGGATCAGCCGAGCGGACCGGATCAGCCGAACAGACCGGAAGCAGCCATACTTTATGCAGACGCAGGAGATGCCAGACCCGACGTGTTGCTGAAAACTGCTGTCGCCGAGGTTGGATTTTACCAGTACACGACATCCGCAAACATTTTATTTGACGAAGGGGCACAGAGAACTTTCATTACTGAGAAACTTGCAAATGATCTGCACTTACCTCGTACCGGGACTGACGTTATTCGTGTAGCATCGTTTGGAAGCCAACAGCATGATGTGCGACACATGGATAAAGCTGATATCTATTTGAAAACAGACTATGGTAAAAACATCAAAATGCATGTACTAATAGTGCCCACCATCGCCGTTCTGTTCCATAACAGAATCCAGAGGCAAGCAGCGACGTTACCATACTTACAGGGACTCAGACTTGCACATCCAGTAATAACTGATGATGCATTTGAAATTTCATTGTTGATCGGTGCGGACTATTTTTGGCAGATTGTAAAAGACAAAGTTATTCCCGGAAATGGCCCCACAGCCGTAAAATCTAAGATAGGATACTTGTTATCAGGTCCAGTAAACCAGTCCTCTATTGCAGCACAAGCAGACTACATTATGAACGTTGTGACAGCACCACATACAGCAGACGACATTGACCGGTTCTGGAAACTCGAAAGTTTAGGTATATCGGCGGACGAGAATGACGAAACAGATATCATCACGATGAGAGAATATCAACAGATACATATTTCCTTCGAGAATGGTAAATACAAGGCACGGTTACCATGGAAACAAGATCACGATCCTCTACCCACGAACTATGAAATCACAAAGAGACGCACACATAGTACGATACATCGCCTGAGCAAAGACACCAAGATATTGAAAACATACAGTGACATTATAGCAGACCAAGAGAAGAGAGGCTTCATTGAAAAGGTACCGGAAGTAGAGACACAAAGAAACGATAGACAGATCCATTACATACCCCATCATCCCGTGAAGAAAGACTCAGACACAACACCCGTACGAATAGTATATGATTGCAGCTGCCGCCAGTCCAAAACCATACCAAGCCTGAATGATTGTTTGCAGTCAAACCCACCAGCTCTGAATGACTTGACCACTTTACTAGTGAAATTTAGATTACACGAATTTGCTGTTTCTACGGACATCGAGAAGGCGTTCCTGCACGTGAGTCTCCATGAATGCGACCGGGATGTAACCAGGTTCCTTTGGTTAAGTGATCCATCTGACGTACACAGCCCCTTGCAGACGTACAGATTCAAAGCAGTTTTATTTGGAGCCACCTGTTCGCCGTTCATATTAAACGCTACATTACAGAAACATCTACAAGAAAACAGCGACAAATGGGTTTCCCAAACAATGCAGAACGACCTATACGTAGACAACATCATATCAAGTTTTGCGCTAGAAGATACCGTATTGAACTACTTCCGTGATGCACGAGATATTATGTCAAGCGCGGGATTTAACTTACGAGCGTGGACGTCAAACAGCGAAAAACTGAAAAGGCTAGCAGAATTGGAGAAAGTTCTGGACCCAAAACAGTGTACTAAGATACTTGGCATGAATTGGAATACCTCGGCAGACGACATAGGATTTCCAGCAACCCCATAACAGTGACGTCACAGAATATGACCAAGCGAGAAATATTGCGCCAGACTTCAAAAATATACGACCCATTAGGTCTACTTACACCCGTGACTGTACGAGCCAAGATACTGATCCAAGACATCTGGAGACAGAACTTCAACTGGGACACAATCTTACCTGATGAGACGCAAAATATATGGAACAGTTTAGTGCAAGACTTAAAAGAGGCTATGAAGAAGCGTGTTACAAGGTACTACTTCCGGAATTTCGCATCAGACGACAATTCAGCCGCTAACGCCCGTCCCGACACCCAGATCTTTTTGCATTGGTTATAAGCAAACAGAACCAAGCCGTTACAGAGATTCGTAAAGAATCGCATCAATGAAATACATAAACTAACCGGAAGTTACCAGTGGAGCTACTGTCCGACACATCAGAACCCTGCTGATCTACTCACGCGTGGAATTTCGGCGAAACAACATAGAGAAAATAGTCTATGGTGGAATGGACCTACCTGGATCACAGATGAAAGGCAGTGGCCGAAATGGAGCTCAAACCTTGAGGAACCTACATCTGCGTTACTTAGTGCGACTGACGACCAACAGGTGTCATTGAAGCCAGGCAGCAGTAGTACAGGATGTGAGGGTGGAGTACATAAAATCATTGATATTCAGAGGTACAGCCAGTACAAGAAACTATTACGAGTTACTGCATACGTTTTGAGGTTTATACAAAGTTGCAGGAAACCGGAAGTACGAAAAGAGAGATATCACGAGAGTCTGACGATAGACGAGATACAGAAAGCCGAACACCTTTGGTTGCAGGATTGCCAGCATGGATCGTATGCCAACGAAATCCACAATCTCAGAACGGGTACCAGCAGACGACTAACTGTAGTGAAA
Source organism: Saxidomus purpurata (assembly GCA_022818135.1). Taxonomy (NCBI): domain Eukaryota; kingdom Metazoa; phylum Mollusca; class Bivalvia; order Venerida; family Veneridae; genus Saxidomus; species Saxidomus purpurata. The sequence goes on from JAFMSR010000012.1 coordinate 50,880,809, forward strand.
CAACTACGGCTGTTTTTAGACAAAGACGGTTTCTTGAGATGTGGCGGACGTATCCATAATGCACCACTCAGTGAAATGACGAAATTTCCAGTTCTATTACCAGCGAAGTATCATTTGACCAGACTCATAGTGTTAGACGCTCACTACAAAATACAACACTCTGGAACCAGTGCAACAATTACACTATTACGACAAAGGTACTGGATACCTGCGATTAGGCAGTGTGTGAAGTCCGTAATCTGGAAATGTGTGACCTGCAGAAAAGTACAAGGCAAGCCATTTTCTGCTCCAGACCCACCACCGTTAAAGAAATATAGAGTACATGATTGCCCGCCTTTTTCCGTGACCGGCGTTGATTACACGGGAGCTTTATACGTCAAGAACCCTACCGGAAGTGAAAGTAAAGCCTATATTTGCTTGTTCACGTGCACAAGTACACGTGCGATACATCTAGAGCTCGTGCCTGATTTGACTGCAGATGCGTTTATCCAAGCATTCCGAAGATTCGTTAGCCGGAAGTCCTTGCCGTATCTAATGGTTTCTGATAACGGTACTACCTTTATATCGGCGTCTACTTACCTGCAGCAACTCTGCGAGTCGGTACATGATGAACTTTTAAACAGAGGCACGAGATGGGAATTCATCCCTAAGAGAGCGCCATGGTTCGGAGGCTTCTGGGAACGATTGATAGGCCTAACAAAAACTGTGTTGAAGAAAGTACTTGGACGTTCATACGTTACATTTGAAATGCTACAGACCATAATAACCGAAATTGAGGCGACGCTTAATGATAGGCCACTTACATACGTCAGTTCAGAGATCGAGTTGGCGGAAGTCATTACACCGGCACACCTACTATATGAAAGACGAGTGACGACCCTACCATATCGTGACATTACGAGCAGTAACCTGGAGATGACCAGTATTACCCGAAATGACATTCGAAAACGTGCTAAAGTGCAGCAGACAATAATTGACCACTTCCGGGACCGTTGGAGGAAGGATTACCTAACAGCGTTACGTGAACACCACACAGTCAGTGGTAAAAACAGTCAAAACATTTCGGTTGGTAGTATGGTACAAGTCTATGATGAAACACCGCGTAGTTCTTGGTGATTAGCTGTTGTCGAGGAGGTTGTCAGGGGTAACGACGGATTCATAAGGTCAGCGAAAATTCGTACCGGAAACAAACTGACAAATAGACCCATCACAAAATTGTATCCACTGGAAGTGAATTCAACTGATTAACGCTAGTATCGTAAAATAGAGAGAAATGAACAATGAACAAACAGTGCTATTATTTCATATCAGTATTTGAATTTTACAGATATTGAGATTGAGTAAGACTTTCTAGTGAGAAATTTTCATGAATAGCGATATGAGTTTATATGATGCATAATTATAACTTTCATTTTAGCATTTAAGTTTCATTAACAGAACTTCTTTCATTAGACTTTTATTGCATTTCGCGGCCCCCAGAATGTTGGGAAATAGTAACGTTCACGTAAGCGCCATTTGTAACGTGACGTCTATGAGCGGTCCGCCGTTATGACGTCACGTCCGTTGTTGTTTGTTTTGAGTACATGACGATAGTAAAAGGTTGAACTTGGGTTTCGCTATTGTTATCCATTATCCAACGCATATCACAACCATATTTACAAATGTACCTACCAGAAGTCACAATCCTTTGAAGACAGAAATATCCACTTTTCATCCGGGCTTTTCTGTTCATTTTCAACAACATATTGCATGGCCCTGCCAACCATTCCTGATCCTCCCGTTACAAGTATTATTTTTGACTTCGACATTTTGTAGTGTCACTTAGATGTAGGTCCAAAAGTCTTAGAGTGCCTGTAAGTAGTTTATTTGGCAATAAATAACATGATACAAACAATGTTGAAATGAGAAGATTATTATGTGACCGGCCGCAAAGGAAACATTGGCATGTGGACAAAATACTATCCAATTACTGTTTTGCAGTATTTTGTTATGTTTAACATTTTGCAATAGATTCATGCATATTTGATAGAAAATGTTTAATTTTCTTTCGATGTATATTAGTATGTCTGGTGAAAAATCTCATAATATGCGTTTAGTTTTTGTATAAAATAATTATGTTAGAAAAGCTCTTTAAGGCTTTATGTCTGTAATAAACCAGTTTCTAAATTTTCCATTGCTAGAGAAAACAAAACTGAGAATTCGTGCCAAACATAATCAAATTCTAACAAGCCTTTTCAGAATAAAGAAGCATTTTTCTTTAAATTTCACTACGCCATTCGGGTCTCATCTCTTTGTGGAACTTAATATTCTGCACCTTTCAGTGGTGCATAACTTGTTGTACGTAAAAGCAAATCAGCAGTATAAGGTTTAGAAAAAAAAATTCTATATAGAATATTGCTGAAAAGTGTTACATCCCCTTGAGGGCTTCATTTAATCAAAAAGACCAACATGGTCCTATATCGCTCACCTGAGTACCACTGCTCTTACATAAGTAAGTCATCGGTTGCCAGGGAAGTCACTGGTTGCTAAAGGAATAACTGGTTAGTACTGGAAGGTCACTGAGGAAAAACACAACTGTTGCTAGTTTCTCAGGATATCAAGTGTTGTTTAGGAAGTAACGGGTGTCAAGATTATGCTAAGGGTTGATAAGGAAGTCACTTGCTGCTACAGAAAGTAATTGATAGCTATGGAAAGTCATTGGTTGCTAGGGGACTAAATTGTTGCGGATAAGGTCAATGGTTAATGAAGAATTCACATGTTGCTAGGGGAAATCACTAGTTGCTAAGAAGTTTACTGGAGGCTATGGAAAGTTACTGGTTGGTATGGAACTAAATGATTGCTAAATAAGGCAATATTTGCTAATGATGTCACTTATTGCTAAGGAAGTCAGTGGTTGTTTAGGAAGCCACTGGTTGCTAGTTGAATTTACTGGTTGCGAAGGAAGTCACTTGTTGCTAAGGAAAGCACTTGTACCAAGTAGAAGTCATTTGTTGCTAGGGGAAGTCACTGTTTACTAAGAAAGTCACTTATCGCTAATGAAGTCAGTGGTCGCTTAATAAGTCATTGGGAAGCTAGATTTTTCCTCTATCTCAATACACATTGCATCTTTCTCTCGTCGAGGTTGATTTCATCTGGAATGAGTATCGAGTGCGATTAATCCAAGTTGTAAGAACTTGTTTCGCAATCGAGAATAAATGAATTAGTATTATATATAACAAACAAGGGACCCCCTCTTGAGGCTGTGGTCAATTTTGACTCTAGGGGCATGATTTGAACAAATTGTGTAGAGGTCAACTGGACGATGTTACACACCAAATATGTAAACTCTAGAGCTCTAGGCAATGTGATTTAAGAAAAGAAGATTTTGTAAGTTTGTCCTATAGCAAGTGACCCCGAGGCTAGGTCAATGTTGACCGCGGGGGTATGGGTTGACAAAGCTTAGTAGAGGTCTACTAGGCAATGACACGTACTAACTAGACATATCACTAAATGTGATTAGTACCCTCGAAAGACTGAAGAATCACTAAAAGAAGTTATTAGTAACGGAAAACGTTGTAAAAACTGAAAATTCTGTATTAAGTTTAAATATTGTTATGGTCCTCATACACTGTACTTTCCCTGCCATTTGAAGTTTTATTGATTTTCAACGAGTAGATTTCAAGTTATGCTCCGGTCAATGAAACGCAATAAAGGACAATAACTCAGGAATTAGTAGAAGTTATGGTTCTTGTACACTGCACTTCCTCTTATTGTGCTAGTTATCGAATTCCAATTCCAACCAGCAGTTTAAACTTATGATTCGGACAAGGAAAAACAACAAATGACAATAACTTTGTATTAATCAAGATTGAGTTAAGGTTCTTGTACACTGTACTTCCTGTCTTTGCACTTCGCCATCGTGTGAAGTTGTTTTGAATCCCAAACAGTATTTTTCAAGATATGCGATGGCCAAGGAAAAGCAACAAAGGACTTTTACTCCATAATTAGTCAAGTTACAGTTGTGGTTCTTGTACCGCAATTTCCGCACAATAGGCCGCGGCGAAGCCCTTACTGGGTCACCGAGTTTATTTTCCTCGTCATAGGTATAGCAGGGGTCGAGAAACCATCCCCTAACAATCTTACGATCATCATCATTTATTATTTAGTAAACGTATAAGTAGTAGTATAACATGCAATAGTATACAAAATATAATCCAATGTAAGATTAGTAGGTTACCTATAACAGGAATAGTATTTAATGCGTAATAGTATATACAACTTACATAAGAATAACTCAGTGTGAGACCTCACATCTTTTATTTTATCAAGGTTGTTTTCCTATAACAATATGTACTGGTTGAATGACATAGTATTATTTCCCTACAGGTAACCAGTATATTTACAAGTCTAGAAAAAGGACACTTAAGGCTTATTATATCATTTTACTATTTGATAAAACCCAACTAAGCTCACAACTTTAAAATACAACACGTGTTCAAATTAATCATTACTGCTTTTATTACACGAGGTCTTAAACGGAACGTCACACCTTGCATACAAGCTGGACTTTTTATTTTGTTCGATTGTCTAAACAGCATATCAAATAGTTTCTGAGATGTTCAAGGGAAAAGAAAAGGAGGCAGTGAATTTTTTTCTTAGTTAAGTAAGCAATATTTAGTAGGATTTTCTAACATTAAACTTTTTGTAATAGTAAATGATACTTATTATATGCAACAGTTAAGAACATTAGTAGTTTCAAGCGGCCAATACGACATTTTCATTTTTGAAACTGGTATTTTGAGTGCCAGAACGGGAATCTTAGGTCAATGCCTTACTTGAAAACATTTCACTAATGATTTCCAAACCATTTAGCCTTCATGGATCATTTTACTGCCATATACTATCTTATATTAGCGGGTCCCAGAGTGATTACTCTAACCGTTACTGTCATAAACAATCCACGACTCGTTTTTAACGCCTGGATGTATTCACCATATTCGGCGTATCGGGGGCCATAATTCAGGAAATACTGATCCGATCGAGTTTATAATCGAACTCACTCGAAGTCTTGTAAGCACATTATATTGTGCTCACGTTTCATAATGATTGTTAAAACAATGTAGACACTAGAGTGTTATCTAAATAATTGTGGACGAAAGGACTGATTACAGACATGCAACGATCCTTAAGGGGGTTCAATGCTGAAAATCAAAATCAAAATACTTTTTTTTACATTTTTTATAGAGACTAACTTTTAAGTAGTTATTTTCTGTAAACATAATGATGGGTTGATTGCTTTACTTTTTTGTAGTAATTATCTTTATCGATACACCATTAAAGCAAGGTGCTATATGCATAATTAGCGAGAACTCGGGTATCGTATACTTTTATGTATGTGGTGTATTTTTCAGAAAAGGTATCAATTTTCTATCTCTTTGAATGCAATTATTCATACTTAGAATGACATATTAGGGAAAATGGTATTTTATCATCATCTGAATAAATAGAACGCTCCCTATCATTACCCACCCACTTAACTAAAAGTCATTTATTCAATTTTTGATGAATGATTTGTTCATGAAAAAGGAATAAGTATGTGTTTGAGATATTTCGCCTACAGTATGATTCAGACATTTGTTCTAGAACGCAAAAATTAAAAAATGGGGATTTAGTAACCTATTTGAAAAGTAAAATTGATTCCTAAAGCCAGTTTTAAAATATTTGCATTTTTAGCTCAGATAAGAAACAAATTTTGTTAGGTCGTGATTTCATTTTATCCCACACATGAAACAAAAATTTATCAAACATTTCATAAATCTGAATCAGGAAAACCAGTACTGTTTGGAGGGAAGTCCACATGTGCCGTTGAGCACTCACAGACAATATCGAGGTACCAACCTATTTAGAAATGATAGTAGCAGGTACAGTACCATCGATCCTTTCCCAAAGACACAAAACGATTAATTAAACAACTTTCATTGGGAATAATGATATCCTAGTAGCCAGGGCTTTATTTGTTCCAATAAGAGTACTCAACTTTAAATTTCCCTCAGTGCACCTCCATATAATACAACAGTAGACACTTTAGAAAATACTGATGAACTAGATTTGATGTATGTAGAGTTCAATGTCAGTCAGCTCCATCATTGATGCAAAGTGGATTCGTTGCGCATCAATGTTTTTTCTTCAAAATACCATTGGTTGCATTTCTTTGATAAATGTGTTTTTGATTGGGTTTCAATTGAGTAATCGAACATGATTGTTTTTTTTTTAATTAAAAGCTATGACGTTTATCTGTTACACCCGACATACTTGAGTTATATAGCCAAATTTAGAGCTAGTTATTTAAACAATACATTAACATTTGCACCCTACATTATGAAATAAAGGCGCTAGATAATGACTCCACGTGTGAATTACTAAAACAACAAACTGAACAACTGTTTGCAATTTAGGACCCGCAATTTGCAATTATGACACGTGTTATCACAACACCGACTAAGCAATAAGTTATTTGATGAACAATTGTAAGGCTTTTGTGCGTTGGTCAACGTTTTGTCGAATTTTAAAACAAATGAAAAAAAAACAACGAAAAAATGAACGAATATTCGAATCCTTAAATTGCATTTGAATACTGGGAACGAATGCGAATTTTCGAATATTCGTATATTCGTTCCCATTAAACACTTATCGATTATCGTTAGCTAAACACGAAATGACTGAGATAAATCCATAATTGTAATGCAACACTTTTTTAGCAAAAATTGACAGTCCATTAAATCCGATCGTGGGTGTTAGCTTGTTTCATCCATGGGTCATGGATCCGAAATACAAATGTACCATTATATCTCTACAAATGAGAGACAGAAAAGTTGTTTGCCTAGGAGATAAACCTATCAATTAAAGGTTATACCTTTTGGAAAGGGAACACCCAAAGCGGTGTTTTGAAGATTGGACGGTTCATCAAACTGTCACTTTTAGAACTTAACTTCCTCGGTCATTGGATCGGTGAGAAAGAGGATGAAAATTGCTGCAATAACTGATGGCCAAACGCAAAAAGAAAACAAAACAACTGCGATCAAACATTATAGAATACTTAGTAATCGTTGCCAAGCCGTTACATTAACTCGCTGACACAAATAACTAATTCCTGTGGGATGATGCAACGGAGAGAGCCTTCAAAAAATTGAAAAAGCCTCTCTGTAGTTCACCAATATAAGCTTTCGCTTATGGGTCAATTTCCTTTAAACTTGACAGAGACCCATTGACTGTTGTGGAAAATACTGTCCCTAGTCAGATACAATCATGATAATATAGAGAAAGTAATTTGCTACTTCTTCTAAATGTTACTCTAAGTCATAGTGTAAAAGTAAACGAATACCATATCGTTTTTACTTCGTTTGCTTTTCAATCTTCAGTTCTATGAACCTGTAATAATTCTTACAATCTAAAACCGTACTGATGTTTTATCTTGCACCTTATTTCTTTAGCATCCAGTCACAGCATTGGTCACTATTTGGTCTTTTTTTTTAATTTTCTTTGTTTACCTATTCGTAGTTTTGTATTTTTGTGCAAGTTTTTTAATTGACTGGAATTTATTGTCCAGGTAGCTATGACATAAATGTATACGATACTACTAGTATATGAATAGACTTAGGTACTTGTAAACAATTAAATGATTAGCCTGTATAATCTATTGGGGTCAAACACCATTTATTTTACCTGTGGTAATTGTTTGTTTTCTTTTTTGACGGCTATCACCTGTCATTTTGCGACGAATATTTGACATTACACTATTCTTATTCTAGTATTCTACGCTTTTGTTTTCAAGATTTTCGCAGTATGTTTTACCATAAATTGATGTTATATATAAATGGAAATTACTAAAGTCTGTAAACAGAAATTCTTTTCATCGTTCTTTAAAGAAACTCGTCCCCTATAACAGTTTAATACACCAAAATAGTCGGATATTGCAATTTATTTTTATGAATCTATAACCAAAGGGCTCTGAGATTTATAGAAGTGAACGGAACTACAACACTACCAGAAAAGAGTTACATGTCATTGCTTTAGCAGTCAGCTGGTGTGAGAAGTTGCCGCTGATTGTCCTTGCTTATAAAAGCAGTTGAAAAAGTGTCACCGTTTTCAATCCTGTATGATGATGTTTTGCAAGAAGATATCTGAAGCAGTGATAGCTAACTTGAAGGAGAGCATATCACGAACACAAACGACATGCATTTATTGATGAAGCGGGAATCATTTGGAATTTATTCTGAAATTTTACGAAACGGGTGTGCCATGCCAGATAGCCTTTTACCTGCAAAGATCACCTTAACCGAAAAAATCTTTCCAGAAATAAGTTCTACTACATTCGTGAAATCACCAAAGTCGTTTAGAAACATCTTTGCCAACTGGAATTTGGGAACAGACAGGAGAATTTAGGACCTTGCATAATTTATCAAAGAATTGTAATCTTAATTAGGATAAAGTGCATTTTAATCAGATAATAGAGGGTCAAGCAAAACGTTTTGTCATTGGGGTTTGTTTCTGATAGGCAAGAATATTTTATTGCAACTTTTCAAAGAATTCCGCCTTTACCGAACCACTTCCTTTTTACTGAATCTTGAAATGCGGCTTGATAGTCTCCGTTTGTATATGATGGAGACATATGTATATAGCACTGCAAAGATAACTTCTTGACTTACATTTTTCCCAAAGAGCAATTTCTTAAGCCTTGGAAATAAAGAATAATTGCATCGACACGGTCCGGTGATTCTCGAGGATGGTTTATGTTTTCAGACGCCAAAAAAGCCTTGATATGTTTGCATCTGTGAGAGATGAATCAGATTGATACCTGACCACCACTGCATGGACACTTCTTACAGTAAACCTTTTATTTTTTTAAGCACCGAGTTGTTACACAGGCGTTCAATGACTATGACCGGATGGACAAGGCACCTGAACAACAGGGGGCCGTTTTATGAAAATGCTTACGCCAACGTTTTGGCGTAAGTTCTGGCGTAACTGCTAAGTTTGGTGTAAATAGCGTTTTAAAATCAGCTGGCGTAACGTAAAGACGTAGAAATTGGCATAACTGTTACACCATGTCAAGAGCAGGCGCAAGTAGTTACGCAAGTCAAAATCAAGATGGCGGCTATCGTCGATTGAAAAAAAAAACTATGCCTCTAGAACAATATACTTTACAGTAGCGGATGGCGTAACACCTTAAACGTTAATTTTCACTACATGTTAACTTTCACGGTAATGAAGCAAGCGAAACGATCGGAAACAAGGGTAAAATACTTTTCTTTGCAGTATCATTTTCTACTTACTTTATTAAAGTGATTATAGTGATTATATTTTGTAGAAATACTTTTTAAACATTTGTATTTGTTTTTAAAGATGGATGAACTTCAAATTCCCTAAGAAACATCTGCGTTTTCCCCATTGCCTTCTGTTACCGCGATCCCAGAATAAACAGACAGTTTCTTTGCACAAATTATCTAAAATTTGTGATGTATTTAGAAATGATTTAGGGGTTATAAATGTAATTAAGAACTATTATTACTCTAACATGGAGTCAGCTTAGCTGCTTACACCGCTAGAAATTACATTAATAAATTGAGTTTTTGTTTGTTGCGATTTAATGCCTGGGTCAATGGTGTTTCACTCATTTTGTTCAGGTGCTGTTTACTTAAACATTGTTGCTGGAATTGCCCTTACTAGAACCCTAGGGTCAGCAAGAACTGTAAAGAGATGATGGTTCCTAGCAGTGCCCGAAACCATGACCGCAATTTGTGAAAGGTTACAGCGATTTCTAGTCATTACCTCTATGTACTCAACAATGGCTATCGAGGTCTATTTTGGACCGGTGATTTCTGGGTATTAATCATTCATTTTATCTCTTAAAAGTACAACATCAAAGAAGAAAAATGAAATAAAACAAACAATTCAGCCAGTGCTTCTTATTAGTTTATAATAACACGATCAGTTTTAGAAATAAAGAATGTGGATAAAACATTGGTGTCCGATGTTGCATGAGTGTAAAACAGAGACTGAATTTTCACCTTTTACAGAATGAGGAAGTAAATGAGATCAAATACTTGCCAGCAATGTTGGCAATTAACCGGTCAATACGTGTACTGACCGGGTCAATACTGGTCAATAGTGGTCAATACTGGTCGATCGAAATATTATGTCTATTATGCCTTAGGTTACTATCTAAACTTTCATAATAACTTAATAGCTTATTCATGTTAATTTTAACATAAAATAATTATATTTACCATTTTATATTTTGTTGAGAATAAAGTTTGTTAATTGAATCCTAATGAACTGTACTGTGGTCAATTTAAAACTATAGGTCTAAGAATTGATTAACTGCAGGAGGAATGGTATATTTTCTATCAAAACAATTGGACCCCTTTGCAGAAGAGGAGTTATTCACACCTAGGCTGCCCTGACAGCAATTAACCTGCCACACTTCACACTTATTCCAGTAAGACAATGCCAACAGTATGTAAACAGTTTAAGTGACATCATTAAGAAACAGCACTAAGTTTAGAGATTGTTTTGTATCAATTGACCAGTACTGACCAAACAGCCCATAATTACCTCACTATTGAGGTATGGAACAGAAGCATTAAGTGAGCAATACCTAAAATTTATTTACCTGAATTCTTATATTTCATTTACTTGACTATAAAATTTGACAGTGTACCTTAGCACTTCAAGAAAAATGTTAAACTGACCACCAAGAATGACCAATCGACTAGCATTGGCCACAATAGACCTAACAGTCAATATAAACTTACATTGACTGGCCATTTTGGATGTATTGGCCGGTGGATTTAGCTGACTGTCATCTTTATCATCAATTAGAAGTATAAGTTCATTTGTTTGCATTAAAATAATTAAAAGATATTAGCCAGTCGACCAGTATTGACCGGTTTGGCCATTTTTTGAGTATTGACCGGGGCGGTTTTAATCGAGGGTGGTTTCGACTGCCCAACGTTGCTTGCCAGTAAACTTTACAAGTACAGATGAATCAAAACAACAAAAAAACAAAAATAATATCAAACAGGGAATGCCACGTACCAAAAACGCAGCCTCCCCAAAACGAACCCCACAGCACCCAGAAGTGCACACCACCAACACACACACACACACACACACACACACACACACAAACGACACACACACACAATCATGTACACACACACATATACACTACCAACACACACTAGCATACAAAGCAAACACACGAGGACAAAACGAACAATTAAAGGAACACAGTGGGGCACCGCCTTGGAACGGTCAGTGGCAAAAACACCACTGGGGAGCTTAAACCGGTTTATGGTGCGCACCCAACCTCACTCTTACCCCCACCATGTTCCAAAGTCACAGGACAGTGTAAATAAAAGTAATCCCTGCTAGGTGAATCTCTAACACACGCAATGGAAACAAAAGGCATGGTATGTAAAACACTAAAATGCTCGTGTATAAATATATAAAAAGCAAACCTTGAGAACCAAAAAACGTATGTACTCAATGCCTTTGCAGAAGGCAGAGCACCAAGAGAAACACCCTTAAGGGCCCGACGAAACAGGCCAGAGGACAGAAATCAAAACAGTTTCGTCCCAGTGGGATTTAAAAACTGCCCATCACAGAGTCCTCCCCCTCTTCCGTCAGACACAATCAAAGAGGGAAGCATAGCGTCCAACTGTAAACGGGTTGAACACCAAACATGCGGTGTGTCTCAAAACAGTTGGGTCGTAACCTCTTTTAACAAAACGTTTTATAATTTTAGCAAATACAGTTGGAAAATTGCCATGACCCAAAATCAAGTAGTGCCTGTGAACATGTATATTTATGTAATAAACTGCAGGACAACATTTCTAGATTTTTAGTTGTTAAATGTTCACGTCACAGTTTCGTGTAGAAATAACAGATATTGAACCACCAAATGTATAAGGTTGTCTTCAAAACACGTGTGTTTTACATGTTTATGCTGTAGTGGCATTCAATTCACTTTAAGGGATAATGGAACACAGTACATGAAGACATGTAATGTCTATCTCTAATAGATTGCAATCTATACTACAGACATTTTATTAGTTATGTGTACTTTCAGTCAATAGCTGCATTCGAGACATGCTTCCTATTCTCTTCTTGTTTAAAACAATATATTTTTATTTATTTTTTTCTTGTTAAGTACAATTGGTAAAAATAACAAAGATATGCAATTCTAACTGTCAGTCTGTGCTTTATAGAAACATTTTTACTAGTTATGACTTGAACTTTAGTCAGTACATACGATTTTTCTACTCTGTATACCACTTTACCACATAATTTGATAAATGACAAGCTAACTGCCCTAATTCAAAAGACTTTTGCCAGGGAGAATGTTACATTTCTCGCCTGCAATTTCGATAAAGCTTTTTTTACTAGCTGTATTGTTAAACATTATACTATGTGGACCTGTGACGAAGTTTGTAAAGCCCTTTCCTTTTTATTGAACAACATTTATATAAGGTAAGTAATCGGTATTCCCATGGGAACAAATTGTGCACCCCTTGTCGCAGATTTGTTTTTATATTGTTATGAAAGAGACTTTATGTTGAGTCTTTCTCCAGATACGCAGGCAGACATTATCACTGCTTTTAATAATACATCACGCTATCTGGATGATATTCTTAATATGGATAACCCGTTTTTTGGTCAATTGGTGGACACTATTTATCCCCGGGAACTCCAGTTAATTAAAACTAACAATTTGGATACTGGTGCTTCCTTTTTAGATTTACATCTCTCTATTTATAAGAATATTATACATACCAAAATTTTTGACAAGAGGGATGATTTTAATTTTAGTATTGTAAATTTCCCCCATTTGGATGGGGATGTACCTCATGCTACATCTTATGGGGTATACATTTCTCAGTTAATTCGGTTTGCCAGAGCGTGTAGTCATGTTGAGGATTTCAATGAACGTAATCAATATATTACAAATAAACTTCTTCAACAGGGCTACCGTTATTACAAATTGCGTAAATATTTTGCTAAATTTTACTATCGTAATTCTGATTTGGTTTTGAAATTCAATAGTAATCTAAAGACTCTTCTGCGAGAAGGTATTTCAAAACCCGATTTTTATGGGGATGTGGTTTACAAACTTCGTAAGATTTTGGGTCATGGCAATTTTCCAACTGTATTTGCTAAAATTATAAAACGTTTTGTTAAAAGAGGTTACGACCCAACTGTTTTGAGACACACCGCATGTTTGGTGTTCAACCCGTTTACAGTTGGACGCTATGCTTCCCTCTTTGATTGTGTCTGACGGAAGAGGGGGAGGACTCTGTGATGGACAGTTTTTAAATCCCCCTGGGACGAAACTGTTTTGATTTCTGTCCTCTGGCCTGTTTCGTCGGGCCCTTAAGGGTGTTTCTCTTGGTGCTCTGCCTTCTGCAAAGGCATTGAGTACATACGTTTTTTGGTTCTCAAGGTTTGCTTTTTATATATTTATACACGAGCATTTTTGTGTTTTACATACCATGCCTTTTGTTTCCATTGCGTGTGTTAGAGATTCACCTAGCAGGGATTACTTTTATTTACACTGTCCTGTGACTTTGGAACATGGTGGGGGTAAGAGTGAGGTTGGGTGCGCACCATAAACCGGTTTAAGCTCCCCAGTGGTGTTTTTGCCACTGACCGTTCCAAGGCGGTGCCCCACTGTGTTCCTTTAATTGTTCGTTTTGTCCTCGTGTGTTTGCTTTGTATGCTAGTGTGTGTTGGTAGTGTATATGTGTGTGTGTACATGATTGTGTGTGTGTGTCGTGTGTGTGTGTGTGTGTGTGTTGGTGGTGTGCACTTCTGGGTGATGTGGGGCTCGTTTTGGGGAGGCTGCGTTTTTGGTACGTGGCATTCCCTGTTTGATATTATTTTTGTTTTTGTGTTTTTTTCAATCAATAACTGCATTCAAAACAAGTTTACCATTCTGTCCTTGATTTTTTTTTTCCTTTTTTCTGGTAATGTAGTAAAGTTCAATAAATAAATAAAAGATAACCTTAGAAAAGCCGTCATGCAGTAAATTTTTAAAAACAATATTGATTTTTACTTTCAGAAAACTGTAATGAAACTCTCTGTGTACACACAATCTGGAACTCATTAGGCTGTGCACTCACATTACAGTGTCAGTGGGTGTCTTAAAAATGTGTTGGTAGGTATTCAAAAATGTCTTCTGTATACAAGTTAAAAATCATATGCAGTGCATATGCAGGTTTGCTGAAGTGTGACAATTCAGGTAAATAAGTACATAATTATTATGTTTAAGTATTAATCATAAAATTTCACAGATATTTTATTAGAAGCAACCTGGTTAGCTAAAGATATATAGCACTTGATTAGGTATGATTTTATACATTATTATTATCAATCTTTTTCTGTAAAATTATAAATAATCTGTAAAACTCCATGTAAATTTCAGTACATAGCCTGTTCTAAATGCATCGCTCAAATATTTAAACTGTCTTTTAACTCCTGGAGTATGAATTCCTTTTTAGCTCACCTGAGCACGAACTGCTTCGTGCTCAAGGTGATTTGTTGTGATCGCCCTGTGTATGCAATAGAGGCTGCATTTTTCATTCGATTCTCATGAAAATTGGTCAAAATGACAACCTTGATAAAATCTAGATCGACTTTCAATATGGGTCATCTTGGACTACATGTAATTCACAGGATCAAATCATAGAAAACCAGTATGTTTGCAATAGAGGTTTAAATTTTCATTGAATCTTCATGAAACTTGTTCAAAATGATTATTTTGATAACATCAAGATCGACTTTGAATATAGATTATTTTGGGTCAAAAAACTAAGTCACAGGGTCTAATCATAGAAAAACCTTGTGTATGCAATATAGGTTGCATTTTTCATTGAAACTTGATCAGTACAATCTTCATAAAATTTAGGTATAGTTCGAATATGGGTCATCTGAGGTCAGAAACAAGGTCACACGGATTAAAACCTTGTGTATGCCATACAGATTACTTTAACAACCAAATCTTCATGAAAACTGGTCAGAATATTGGTGTGGATCACTTTGGATTTAAATCTAAGTCACCAGGTTAATTCCAAGGAAAACGTTGTTGGTACTCTAGAAGTCATATTGTATAGTCAATCAGCATGATAATTGATGATGGTTTGTCTTGTCATGGTCAAACAGAATGTTTGAGTTTATTATATATATTTAAGGGTTGAAGTTTTGTCATAATATATGGTTATAAGTAGGTCTCAGGTGAGCTATATAGGGCCATGTTGGCCCTCTTGTCCCTTTACTAGAGTTTTAAATTTAAACATCTGTTGCAGGTATGGCCATGTCAGTTAAATCTTTAATTAGTGATAGCAGCAAACAACGGCTTGACCCATGCTGAATCATGTCTTTGAGACAAAAGGTATTTTTGTTTTGGTTCCAGTTCAAATGACTAAAATTGAAACACTAAGATACATCACTGTGTAAGAAGAATACATCATTATTAGTATGAAATTTCTAGAATACACTCATTCAGCAGTGCACTGTTACACTTAATGTTCATTGGAGTGCCCGCTTAAATACTAACCAAATACCAAAGTCAGATTGGTAGAATTTTCACTATGGGTGCTTAACCTATTACTTCTAACTAATAATGGTTGCATGTGCATGCCATAACAAGTCATTTACTTTCACCTGCAAATCAATACTAGTAATAGATATTGCTGAAATAAAGTTACACTAAAGTCTCATGTTTGGTAATATAAGAACAAAAAGTGGCCGTCTTATCACGTGTATGAAAATGAGATACAAGCTGTAATAATAGTATATTTATCCTGGAGTTTTGTTAAACAGTCACTGTCTATCAGTTACTTGATACATCATGTATATCCGAACTGCCTTCCCGTGCTCTAATTGTCATCCTTCTTCTGTTTTTCTTGTTAACCCTTAATGGAACAGGTAATATTTTGTACAAATTTGGAAATTGTTTTACCCAACCTGGACTTTGGGTACCTGGGCACTCATTCCAGTCCCACTGATTGTAAATAATTCATATATGCCTATGGTATATTTGTATAGTCAAGTCGAGTGCTTTAATATGATTAAAGCACTCGGAAAAGTAGGCGGAGTTTCGGACATGGAAGTAGCTCTTTCCGACTTTTCCAATTTACTCCCGCGCAGAAAATAAAATATAGAAATAGAAATAATATCAGCATAATTACATCAGTCGCGTGAAATAGATGTGTTTAAGAACCAAATTATTATTTTGATTACGTCAAGTAAGCCTTAGAATACCTTCACTTGTTTTACTTTAACAAGGCAAAGAAAAATCAGGATTTACAGTCATGCAATGTTTAGATTCCGGGAGACAAACAATGAATGAAAACGTTTGCGTCATCACACTGGCGTCATAACTCCACGTTAAAACATTGTACAGTTAAGATCAGCATCACAAGAAATCTTTTAAGGCAATCTTTTGCACACAAACTATGTATCCATAATAAATTCAGCAGAACTAAGTATTTAATAACTTTTCGTTTTTACCATTTGTTTTCCTTTCAGTACATATACATTCAAATATTTTGTTGACAATTCTTATCTAATATTCAAATATACAAATAATCCATGGTAACTATTAACTATATTTAAAAACCTGAAATGTCAGTTCACATACTTCAAGAATTTGTTTTATAATTGAAAAATTTAAAGAGAAAGAAGAAAGAAAAAATAATTATATGAAGTGAAAGAGAAGAGCTAAAAAAGCGCGAAAGGTTCGAAATGTTCTGCTTTTGAAAATATGTTTTGTTTATCTATCAAGCGTGTATTATGATATAAACTCCCTCCATTTTTGGTTAAATATGGCAGTTTAATTTCTCATCGTTGCTATTACATGTTCTAACTTTATTTTACTGTTCAAATAGTACACAAACATTTCAATGGAAGGTAAAGTTTTGTTGCATTTGTTTTTAAATATAAAATATTTTGCTAAAATAATAATGAAATTAGCGATATTTAATTTCTCCCTTTCTAATTGGTTCTCTAATAAACCAAAACAAGAGCCATGTTACACATGGTTAATCCCCCCGCCAGGAAGAAGTTACCTGAAGGTTGTACTTTCATACATTTTACTTGGTGAGAGGAAATCCTTAAAAAGCCGTATAGTTATGGTCATGCTGAGTACAGTTTTCAAGTAAGTGGAAAAAGAATAAGGCAATGAAGAGGTTTGCAAAATTATATTAATGTTCATTATCAGTATAGGTATGATATTTTTCTATTCCACTAAAAGGAGGCAAGGTAGAGTTATTGTTCTTGCACACAGCACTTCCTACCAATGTGCTATGCCAGTGTGTTAAGTTTGAAGAAAATCCCTCAAGTACTTTTGGAGTTATGCTCTGGAATATTTTTTTCAAGTAAATCTGATAAAGGGGAATAACTCTAAAAGTAGGCAAGGTAGAGTTATTGTTCTTACACACTGCACTTCCAACCAATGTGCTACGTCAGTGTATTAAGTTTGAAGAAAATCCCTCAAGTACTTTTGGAGTTATGCTCTGGACAAAACTTTTAAAGTAAATCTGATAAAGGAGAATAACTCTAAAAGTAGGCAAGGTAGAGTTATTGTTCTTGCACACTGCACTTCCTACCAATGTGCTATGTCAGTGTATTAAGTTTGAAGAAAATCCCTCAAGTACTTTTGGAGTTATGCTTCAGACAAGTAAATCTGATAAAGGGGAATAACTCTAAAAGTAGGCAAGGTAGAGTTATTGTTCTTGCACACTGCACTTTCTACCAATGTGCTATGTCAGTGTATTAAGTTTGAAGTCAATCCCTCCAGTACTTTTGGAGTTATGCTCTGGACAAAACTTTTAAAGTAAATCTGATAAAGGGGAATAACTCTAAAAGTAGGCAAGGTAGAGTTATTGTTCTTACACACTGCACTTTCTACTAATGTGCTATGTCAGTGTATTAAGTTTGAAGAAAATCCCTCCAGTACTTTTGGAGTTATGCTTCAGACAAGTAAATCTGATAAAGGGAAATAACTCTAAAAGTAGGCAGGGTAGAGTTACTAATCTTGCACACTGCACTTCCTACCGATGTGCTATGTCAGTGTATTAAGTTTGAAGAAAATCCCTCAAGTACTTTTGGAGTTATGCTCCGGACAAAGTTTTTCAAGTAAATCTGATAAAAGGGGAATAACTCTAAAAGTAGGCAAGGTAGAGTTATTGTTCTTACACACTGCACTTCCTCCCAATGTGCTCTGTCAGTGTATGAAGTTTGAAGAAAATTGCTCAAGTACTTTTGGAGTTATGCTCCGGACAAAATTGGGACGGACGGACGCACGGACGGACGGACGGACGGACAGACGGACGGACGGACGGACGGACGGACGGACGGACGGACGAAGATCATTTCTAATATCCCCTTCGCCTTCGGCGGGGGGATAAATAAATAGTTTCAAATGTTCATATCCTTTAATTGTTAAGTATTTATGTATTTCCACCCAAAACTGTTGGATTATTTTACACTCCCAAAACTGGTGTTGAACGGTTTCTGGCGACATAGAACAAAAGTCACAAAGATTACTCGGAACTAAATGAATAATTCTCATTGTATATTTGTATTGAAATTCTCTTATTTTTAGCATATTGTACGTATAGGTTATAGGTCTATATTACAGGAATAAACAAATTTATTGCGAGGGAGCGTTAGCGAACCGATGCAATAAGTTTTTTTATTTCTGTAATATGGACCTATAACCGGCTTACAGTTTTCCCATATACAGACAATATTTGTATTGAAATATATAGAGATTTAGGGCGGAGCTTAGCTCTGTGATGTCACAGTCTTACTTATTGGAAAAATAAGTGAAATAATTATTTTCATATTGGAAATATTGAGTCAATATGGAGAATACAATTAGCTTTTTTGAATGAAATAGGGGCATTTGATTGGATTGGAAAGTAGGGCAAACTGTAAATTGAAATGGTAATATAAATACCCTTTTCCAATCAATATCATCTTTCTCCCATTTTTGTATTGTTTTATTTTCGTGCATACTTGCCTTTTTTCACCTCTATGTTATAAAGCATTTTATTTATTTTAGTTTCTGGTGTTTTTCTAGAGATCAAGTAATCTGGTATTACTGTTTCTTGCCTTGACTGCTGTATCATGTTTTGTTTCCATTTTTTGTTTATAGAAGAAAGTAATGAATAATACTTCAAGAAAATCAGATCTGTGTATATTATACACATTTTGCAGTTCAGAAAATGTCAGGAATTCTCCCTTGCGATAGTCAAATATATTTTCAATGTATAGTAAACCCTTATCAAAGTATTTTGTGTAAAAAAAAAATGTTCTTCAATTTTAATCAATAATAAACGAGTTATTCCATATTATCTGCTTCGAAAAAGAAGTAATATTTTCACAAACATTAATAGAACACCACGCCGAAAGGATTTCCTTGAGAAAGGTATACTCTAATTTTATTTTTGTGTACTTCCTTACTATTGCAGTTACATTTAAAAACAATGGTGCCGCCTATTTTTCCAGTTCATTTCTATATATATTTTGCCACATTGAAAAGTTTTCGGAAATAATCCTTTTAACCCAACTGGCTTTAAGTGATAATAATGTTGACTTTAAGTCTATCATTTATAAGCCAGCATTCTCATAGTTTTGTATGATAGTATTTCTTGCTATTTTATCTGGTTTGGAATCCCATAAAAAGTCAAACATAAGACGGTTAAGTTCCCTTACTTATTCAGATTGGGGGTGGGGGGGGGGCGGGTTGGTCAACACTGTTAAAGGATATATAAGTTTTGGGAGTGCAAACGTTTTTAGCACAGTTATTTTCACCTTTTCCACACGTTAAGTGTATGCTTGAATTGTGTGATTTTTTATTCCAAATTAAGTTTGTGTACATTTAATTTGTCATTTGTGAATATGGTTCCCAATGTTGCTTGATCTGATGTCCATTTAATTTTTTTTTTCGTTACAATAGATTAATTTCGAGTTTCGGAAAGAGCCAACTTTCACAACAGTGCATTTAGAACTATTCAAATGTAAACCGTAAATACAGCTAAATTTGTCAAGTATACAAATTAGTTTTTCAAATGATTTCTTGGACCCATCTAGAAAGAAACTTGCATCATCAGCAAAAAGTGTTTGTTTTATCTAAACATTTGACAAGCGTATTCCTTTCATTTCTTGGTTATTTCTAATAGCCATAGAAAGTATTTCAATACATATAATGAAAATATAAGGCAAAAGAGTACAGCCTTGTCGAACTCCCTTCTTAATGCTAAAGAAGTTTAAAAAAACAAAACATTATTTGATATACAGCTTTTAGCATCCAAATAAAAAAGTTTTACCCATTTTATTAAAGATTCTCCGAAGGTAAAGTATTCTAAACACTTAAAAATGAATGAATGATCTAAACTATCAAAACAAAAATAATATCAAACAGGGAATGCCACGTACCAAAAACGCAGCCTCCCCAAAACGAGCCCCACAGCACCCAGAAGTGCACACACACACACACACACACACACACACACACACACACACACACACACACACACACACACACACACACACACACACACACACACACACACACCACACACACACACACACACACACACACACACACACACACATACACACACAATCATGTACATACACAAACATACACTACCAACACACACTAGCATACAAAGCAAACACACGAGGACAAAACGAACAATTAAAGGAACACAGTGGGGCACCGCCTTGGAACGGTCAGTGGCAAAAACACCACTGGGGAGCTTAAACCGGTTTATGGTGCGCACCCAACCTCACTCTTACCCCCACCATGTTCCAAAGTCACAGGACAGTGTAAATAAAAGTAATCCCTGCTAGGTGAATCTCTAACACACGCAATGGAAACAACAGGCATGGTATGTAAAACACAATAATATGCTCGTGTATAAATATATAAAAAGCAAACCTTGAGAACCAAAAAACGTATGTACTCAATGCCTTTGCAGAAGGCAGAGCACCAAGAGAAACACCCTTAAGGGCCCGACGAAACAGGCCAGACGACAGAAATCAAAACAGTTTCGTCCCAGTGGGATTTAAAAACTGCCCATCACAGAGTCCTCCCCCTCTTCCATCAGACACAATCAAAGAGGAAAGCATAGCGTCCAACTGTAAATGGGTTGAACACCAAACATGCGGTGTGTCTCAAAACAGTTGGGTCGTAACCTCTTTTAAGAAAACGTTTTATAATTTTAGCAAATACAGTTGGAAAATTTCCATGACCCAAAATCTTACGAAGTTTGTAAACCACATCCCCATAAAAATCGGGTTTTGAAATACCTTCTCGCAGAAGAGTCTTTAGATTACTATTGAATTTCAAAACCAAATTAGAATTACGATAGTAAAATTTAGCAAAATATTTACGCAATTTGTAATAACGGTAGCCCTGTTGAAGCAGTTTATTTGTAATATATTGATTACGTTCATTGAAATCCTCAACATGACTACACGCTCTGGCAAACCGAATTAACTGAGAAATGTATACCCCATAAGATGTAGCATGAGGTACATCCCCATCCAAATGGGGGAAATTTACAATACTAAAATTAAAATCATCCCTCTTATCATAAATTTTGGTATGTATAATATTGTTATAAATAGAGAGATGTAAATCTATAAATGAAGCACCAGTATCCAAATTGTTAGTTTTAATTAACTGGAGTTCCCGGGGATAAATAGTGTCCACCAATTGACCAAAAAACGGGTTATCCATATTAAGAATATCATCCAGATAGCGTGATGTATTATTAAAAGCAGTGATAATGTCTGCCTGCGTATCTGGAGAAAGACTCAACATAAAGTCTCTTTCATAACAATATAAAAACAAATCTGCGACAAGGGGTGCACAATTTGTTCCCATGGGAATACCGATTAAGCCTTGTGAAAGTCCGAGAAAAAATAATTCCTGGTTCTTCATTTTCATTGAGCTTGTCTATACTATCGTATAAAACTCTTACAGTTTCCCCTATATACCTACCTTTAATGAATCCAGTTTGATCTTTTTTTTTATTCTGTTTGCAATTGATTTCGATGCTCTTTTATAATCAACATTTAATAAAGAAATTGGTCTCCAATTATTGAAGTCTGTACGTTTCTTGTATTTCTTAGGTAATAGTGAAATTATTCCTTGTGTTTGCATATCAGGTAACTTTCCTATTTGAAGAGAATAGTTCAAATAATTGATATAATAAGTTTTAATGTCATTCCAAAAAAACTTTATAAAATTCTACAGTGATTCCGTCTGATCCCGGACTTTTCATGTTTTTCATTTCTTTTAACGCTATCCAACATTCGTTCACATCAAGAAGGCCTTCACAATTATTTTTGGCTTCTTCATTTAATGTGTTTCGTGAGTTCAAAGGGAAAAAATCATCATTTTCAATTATTTGTATTTAATAACTTTTATAAATTTGTTTTAACAAAGTCTCTAGAATGTGTTTACTCCTTGAATATTCAGTAATTTAAGAAGATCCCCGGTTCAAAGATCCCACCTAAAAGGACATGAAAAAAGAAAAGGACACACATGGTGGCTTAAAGAACAGTCAAACCTGTGTTAAGCTACATCATAATAATCATTCTGTATAAAGCTACATCATAATAATCATTCTGTCTAAAGCTACATCATAATAATCATTCTGTCTAAAGCTACATCATAATAATCATTCTGTCTAAAGCTACATCATAATAATCATTCTGTCTAAAGCTACATCATAATAATCATTCTGTCTAAAGCTACATCATAATAATCATTCTGTCTAAAGCTGAATGCGAGGATTTTTTGCTAGCTCTTCAGCATGTTCAAAAGGCTGATTTAGTGTTAAGAAAATGGTGCTTTATTTAGGTGATCACTCACACACTTTCAGCTGTACAGTATTATACTTGTAGCCTCACAATTATTGACTTATTTTATATGACTGTTGTAATACTGTTAATACAGAAATAGTTTCTGTGAAATGCATGCACTGTTGCAGTCATGTTCACTGGCACTAAAAGTGAATAAAATTTCAACTTTTAGGTAAAGGCCTGCTAGAAACCATAAATGGTTCAGTCACAAGTTAATTAATTCATTTGTATCTAAATGAGTAAGAATTTGACATGGCCTGTTTACAAGATTCAAATTGACAACACTGCAAGTAAATGTGAAAAAGTGCCTATTGCAATCTGTGCGTGTACCTTTACTTCATAATATGCATTCAGCATTAGCCAAATGTGAGGCTACAATGTACTTTGCATCAGTAAAGTTTTAACTTTTCTTGACCCCAGTAACACAACCCTATATTTTGAAGTAAAGTTTCATGCAGACATAAACAGTACCAAGACCTAGTTTGTGTTCGAAGTATATATACTAGAACCACAACTCTTACCTAGAATATATAGTCAGTGATTAATGACAACTCAGCCAACATGACATTTACCTAGACTATACTTCGAGGAAGTTCCGGTGCAAGAAGTATCATTCTACCTGAATTATTCATTAATTTTCATTTGAAATATTTATTGGCTTGTAAATATCTAGATCTCCTAGATAGAAGTAGATAAACAGCATGTTTGCTAGCATCAATGTATTGGAACACTCCTGTAATTTCTAATGACAATACTCTTCATTTTTGAGTGTACTGCGTTCCAGGCTAAAATATTTTATAAAGGTAATGTATGATTTCCAAATATTGTCCAGACCCAAGTAGTTTTCTGGAACTTTTAAAGTATAGACTGACAAGTGATTGTAGTTGTAACTTGCTGATGCATGTTGCTGACACAATACAGGCCCTGATTCACTGGATGAAGAAGTAATCTTCCTATATTCCCTTATTGTCACTTTATTTGTGTATGCTTTTTATACAATCATTTTTTATTTATAATATTTGCTGTGTATAAATGATAAAGATACATGAAGAAACGTAATGTAAACTGAAACAAGCAACATGTATGCTCAGTACCAAACTACAAATGTAAATAAAGATATATGTATCACATTGAACATGTCTTTTCTGGGGATTTTTTTATTTGACAGTTTAGCGGCCATGCAAGTAGGAACACGATCTGATTAAGCAATTGCTATTAAAGGACTGGTAAAATTAGTTTCAATAATCAGTCCAAGCCAACAGCTATAGTACACATTTGCATTTTATTAGTATACAATCAATAAAAACGTGTCAAACTAAAAATATTCAAAAACAAATTTTATACTTCATACACGAATGGTGCAATGTATGATTGATTCGTCAAAAGTTGTTTGGAACTTCTGTACCTCAAACATAATTATGCTGCTATTGATATATACATTTTTTTTAAGTTTATCTTTTTAGGCAAATAAAACTATCATGAATCATCTTATAACGTAATTAACACTTAAGTCCATACAAGATTGTAGTTTGATATTTTAATTGAACAACACAGACTGGTTTTTTGTGCTGAGGGCGTATTTTACCTAATTTTTAAGATTAATATTACTATGTTTTAAAACATCGAATTTAAATGATATTTTGTATTTCATTAATTGAAGTGTTTTTTTTAAACAGGAATTATAATTATAAAATTTACAAATATCCCAAAATGTGTTGTGCAAAACAGTTTCAATTACATAAAGCCATTTTGACCTTAATAAGGACGGTTGAACTTATCATTCTAGTTGTTTAATGGATGATTTTAAGAAATTTAATATGTTGAAGAGTTGTACTTACAACTACCAACAGAAATGTTGCTGCTTGAATAATCCTTGATTGTATGGTAATACTATTGACTTGTGCGTTGTGTCTTAACTTTTAAGTGGAATAAATGCCAAATAAATTAGTTCTTCAAAACAGAATATTAAATCGTGTGAACGTAGCGTGTAAATCGCCAGACAATGACAGTGAACGCCACGGATTCATTCAAATCAATATCGGCCGAATGTACTTTCTTCAAATTGCTGTTTAAGACATCTAGAGTGAGGTCTAAGAGTAATTGTATCATTGTAAGAATAACTACTATTGCTGTTCATTTTTACTAATAGTATAATCCAACCAAAATTAAAGTTATTGAAATCATTTGTTGACGTAAAGCAATAAATTTGGCACCAAAAGAAAACTATTAAAATTGACAACACGGTTATTTACTCTGAATTACTTTGCGTATATGCTGTGCAAAAAGACACTGAAAAAAATAACATTTTATTTTTCTGCATTTATCCATAAAAAATAGTGTCGATCGAAATTTAAAAAAAAAACTGACCGTATATGTTTTTATATTCTAAATATAAGCCAAAAATAAGAACTTTTACCGTTAATATTTTGACAAATAAGCGTCAAAAGTACGTATTTTAGACGTCGTAGAAAGTGTTTTACGGGGCATTGAAAATTTATTATACGTCTTAATAATCACCGAATTACATGAGTATTATTACTACACATACATCTAAATAGCTCGGGTTATAAAATACGGACTTATTCAATTATAATACTAGAAAATTTGAAAACGGGGATGTAGGTAACTATGCGTAATTCTTGTGTAACTGAAGAAAGCATTAATTATCATATTTAACTATTTCTTTTTTTCATATTGACCGGGTATATAGTTACCTATTACAAAGTGATCATATTAAATATACACTTTATTTTGGCGAGTGTCCTTTTAGCAAGTTTCACACCATTAAAAATATCGATATTTCTGTGGTATTTTGATATACTTGTTTGTACCTGTCTCCGTGGTCCAGTGGTTATGCATTATAACTTGAACTCACTAAACCTATACTTGTTCAAATGTAATGATTTAAGCCCTTCTATACCGATGTGACACGTTATTTAAGAAAGCTGGATCAAAAAGTGGTTCTTCCAAGAAACGATGGCTAGGTTAACTTATGAAACGGTCTTAAGGCCGCACCCTTTCCCCTTAGTTTTAGTGATTATAAAGTGTTTGCAGTTGATTGCGTTTCATCATTTTTCTCTGTACGCTGTCGTTTGGGTATGTTAAACAGTGTGTCTGTACAGTATCTCGAATACGAAAATAAACCTGTGTTAAAAAGACCAAAAATACAGGAAACTACTTTCAAAAATGGCATACGATTAGCGTGCATGAGGTAAATGTTGATAAATAACTATTTCTCTGTTTAGTATTTTTTCTGAGCCATCTGCGCGTGTAGAATGTTTCGCCTTGAAAAGCTTCGATTATCTTACATGTAGCTGCTGTGTATCCGTAAAGTTGATTTGCTGTTCGCGCGGACTGGCTGCAGTCTGACTTAGTCTGCAGTTCGCAATTCGAATCGGGAATTATTTTGCACTTCGAGTCGCAAACTGCGAACTGACAGCTAGTTTTCCTTTTAACCGCGAACTAAGAACTGGGAAAACACGAAAAACAAACTGGCAACTAGTCTTCACTATAACCGCGAACTGAGAGCTGCTGTTCCCAATTCGATAATCGAATCGCAAACTGAGTCACAGACACTTAGGTTCAGGAGAGCGATTCTGGCCCAATTGTGTCTATGTGGTATTTGTTTTTCATATTCACATACTATAAGAACTCAGTATACACACTGAACAGGTTAAGTCACTCAACTGAAACATTAAAAAAAAAAAATTTTTTTCACTATATGTCTCTATAAACCACAAGATATTCAATTCACGATGCATTTCATGAAAATTACACCTTACGAAAACTTACCGGTGCCAATCAGTAGTCTATATGTTTACCTCTTCGTACACAAAGTCGTTGGAGCTGACATTCTCATTTTCAAAAGAAAACCGACACAAATTTCAAAAACTACCTGTATTTTGGAGCTGGATACTGTTGATGTCGAATAGCTCCCGGTCGTGCATTAGCGCAGTTTTGAGCCGGACACCAAAATATACAGGAATTGTTATTATCATCTCACCTGGCGACAAATTCAACCGCTTTAGCGACGGTGTGTACTAGAACGATTTTACGAAAGTTTAGATTAAAGTGTTTTTAAAAGTTTTACGAAAATATTGAGAGAGTCGAATGCTTGTTTCTTGGTACATGTTGATGACAGTATTAAATCATACAAATGTAAAATTGAACGAAATTCATAAAGCATGCAAAAATATACTTCAATGGAAATAAGAGCTTGCTCTTTAACTATTGTATTATCCTTGGTATTTGGTACAGAAAAATATATACATATATTCAATTTCGTGCAGTAGTGTAAAAGAGTGTCCCCTTACAAGAGCATAGATACCTATTATTATTGGTCAGCTAGCTGCAGGGAGTATCAGAAGTCATTTAAGCAAATAACGTAGAATTAAGTTGTCAATAAAGCTTAAAACTGCTTGAAGAAAATGTGTAGGGATAGCTCTAACAATGCACTGATTGGTCATCTAGTCGCATCGGATTTTGCAATTCATTAAACATGTGACCTGGTTGTGTGTGCTTAAAAATGTCCCTCAACTTAAATCCCTTTTTACAACGAAATCAATCCTTGTCTCAGTCTTACTTTGGAATAAGTAAGTTTTATCATATTTCATTCCATATATACATAAATACATGTACACAGAACAGACATGTGACACAACAAAATAAAAGCAAGTGGGTAAGGGCCACAAATTCTAGCAACATTAATGGACGGCCTTCCATTATTCGTAGAATTTTTAGAGAAAGAGTCCGCATTAAAAATAACGATAACAGTCTCAAAAAGCATTCCTACGCTAATAGTTAACAAAAACGGTACTGACAAATATGATATTTCGGATGAAGAAAAGGCTAATAGTCTAAACGAGCATTTTACTTCCATTTAAACAGTCGATACAATGGCAACTCAATTACCAATTTTTACTCGTAAAACTGAAAAAAAGTTCGTCGTCATTTACCATTCACCCACAAACAATTAAAGACATCCTGTCTACATTAACTTTAAACAAAGCAGTAGGACCTGATGAAATCAGTCATACGATTCTTAAAGAAACTCACAGTAGTATCTGTTTTCTGCTTTGTATTTAATTGATCTGTTAAAGATGGTATTTATCCTAATATTTGGAAATTCGCAAAAGTCATACCACTTCTTCAAAAGGGAGATGAAAATATGCCTTCTAACTATATACCTATATCATTAATAAGCTGTATAAGAAATGCCATGGAACGAGTAATTTACAAACAACATTATAATCATCTTCACCCTCATCATTTGATCTATCCATTACAATCAGGTTTTCTTCCATGACACTCAACCGTATACCAGCTTATAAGGATGAACTCCTTCAATGGATTAATGATTATCGGTTTATCTCTGACCATAAACAATCAGTTGTTATTTGTTCCGCAACATCCGAGGTATTTAATATTTCAGCTTGTGTTCCACAGGGCTCAGCCCTTGACCCCCTACTTTTTTTCATTTACGTCAACATTACAAAAAATTACATTGCCGAAAACCTATTAATTATCTTTTAGTCTTTAAGCTAATGACAATTATTTGGCAGTTTCGTCAAAAAATATTAACTACATAGAAACAACTATAAACAATTTATTTCAAAACAATCAATGATTGGTCAAAGCAGTGGCTAGTAAATTTTTATCCTAATAAAACTGAAGTTATGTTTTTCTCATCCAACACCAATAACAAACCAACACTTTTATTTAATGATGTTTGACTGAACTTCGTCGACAAATATTAGCACATTGGGTTATCATTGTCGTCCGATTTAAAGTGGCATGAACATACAATATTGATATTATTAAAATTTCAGCTTCAAAAGTTTTGGGCTCTGTGCGTTCTTTCAAATTTAGATTAATCGGATTTATACATAGTAAATACATGTATGTCCAATATAAGAATATGCTTCTGTAGTCTGGAATGGTTGCACGGTTTATGAATACAATTCTTTGAAACAGTTGCAATATGAAGCCGCCCGAGTTGTCACAGGCCTCACACAATCAGTTTCAATTGAACGCTTATTACAAATATAGGCTGGGTATCACTTGTTACACGTAAATTTTAAAAAAAAAGATGTTATTTTTTATAAAGAAAAATATGGAGCTTTACCTGACTACTTGCAACATATTTTCCCATTAACTGTGTCTGAAACAACTCGTTATTCTCGAAAAATTTGCTACAATAGCTAGACATACATGTACACTATTTTATTATGCATAACTTTTACCACCTTCTGTTG
Organism: Saxidomus purpurata; assembly: GCA_022818135.1. Lineage (NCBI taxonomy): Eukaryota > Metazoa > Mollusca > Bivalvia > Venerida > Veneridae > Saxidomus > Saxidomus purpurata. Next base: position 50,909,989 of record JAFMSR010000012.1, read on the forward strand.
AATTATGGAACTCATTTGAATTCGAAATTCGAAACTCGGTATTTTTAAGTATATTCAAGTAAAAATTAAGAGAATAAGTAAGACGTCCGTTTCTTGTTCTTGAAGTTTTTTGAAAATGACTGCATTGTTTTTATCGTTTTTTACATAAATCATCGTGCATATTTTTTTTTTTTTTTTTTTTTGGTACCACGGTTTCTTCTTGTTCTTAAGACAAGACAACGTATAAAATCTTGTGAAATCGTCATCATTGATGAATGATCCATAATGAGTAAGAAAGTATTAGAAACAGATGACCTTTTATGCAGGTCGTTGAGAATAGACGAAAAGTATTTTGATGGTATTCAGGTGATCCTTTCAGGAGATTTTTATTAACACCTCCCAGTATCAGACGAATTGCTGAGTGACTTCGGAAAAAAGTGTTTTATGGAATCATTTCTTTTCTGCAATACCTCTCCATATTACCCTTCAAAATGCTCACATTGGTTCACAGTTAATAATGATGCTCAAATCACAGTGTATGCTTTAAAAACATGCAAGAAATAAGTTTTACCAAGTTATTTCTGTTAGTTACAAAAACAAATTAAGATGTGCATAACCAAAAAGGTGGATTTATTATCTTTGACTAGGATAGTCAAAAAGTTATAGACATATTTCCTCTATAATTCAATGTCAACGAAACTGTTATACAGACAAAAAAAACAAAAATAATATCAAACAGGGAATGCCACGTACCAAAAACGCAGCCTCCCCAAAACGAGCCCCACACCACCCAGAAGTGCACACCACCAACACACACACACACACACACACGACACACACACACAATCATGTACACACACACATATACACTACCAACACACACTAGCATACAAAGCAAACACACGAGGACAAAACGAACAATTAAAGGAACACAGTGGGGCACCGCCTTGGAACGGTCAGTGGCAAAAACACCACTGGGGAGCTTAAACCGGTTTATGGTGCGCACCCAACCTCACTCTTACCCCCACCATGTTCCAAAGTCACAGGACAGTGTAAATAAAAGTAATCCCTGCTAGGTGAATCTCTAACACACGCAATGGACCGTTATTTTTGGTAATAATTATGGCAATGTTTATTATTCAGGAGTATAAATCTTTAATGTTTTATTTAAATGTATGATGGTCACTTTAAACGGTAATTATCACTTTAATCTAAACTTTCGTAAAACCTTTATAGTACACATCGTCGCTAGAGCGGTTGCATTTGGCGCCAGGTGAGATGGTAATAACAATTCCTGTATTCGTAAGCGCAATTTGGTGTCCGGCTCAAAACTGCGCTAATGCACGACCGGGAGCTATTCGACATCAACAGTATCCAGCTCCAAAATATAGGTAGTTTTTGAAATTTGTGTCGGTTTTCTTTTGAAAATGAGAATGTCAGCTCCAACGACTTTGTGTACGAAGAGGTAAACATATAGACTACTGATTGGCACCGGTAAGTTTTCGTAAGGTGTAATGTGGATTCATGAAATGCATCGAGAATTGAAAGATGTAGTCTTTTTTCACCATTGGAGTCTGGTATCTTGTGGTTTATAGAGACATAAAGTGAAAAAAAAGTTGTTTTAATGTTTCCGTTGAGTGGTTGAGTGACTAAATCTGTTCAGTGTGTATACTGAGTTCTTATAGTATGTGAATATAAAAAAAAACAAACAAGATAGACACAATTGGGTCAGAGTCGCTCTCCTGAACCCAAGTGTCTGTGAACTGAGTGACCTGTTTCCATTTTGCAATTCGAAATTCGGGTCGCAAACTGCGAACTGTCAACTAGTCGACAGTTCGTAGTTCGTAATTCTATTTGCAAAAAGTCGTTAATCTGATAGTAAACTGGTGACTGGTTTGCGATCAGTAATTTGGACCACAAACTATGAACTAGTCAAAGTGCGAACTGCGGACTGAGAACTTGTCTGAACTTTGCAATTCGCAATTTGATTCGCGAACTGCGAACTGGCAACTAGTCTTCATTTTAACCGCGAACTGAGAACTAGGAAAACGCAAACTGCGAACTGGCATTTAGTCTTAATTCAAACTGCGACGTTAGAACTGGGAAATCGCGAACTGGCAACTAGTCTGTAGCTTGCAGCTCGCATTTCCAATCGCGAAAGGTCGCTTTTCTGATAGTAAACTGATGCCTGGTTTGTAATCAGCAATTCGAACCTCAAGTTGGGAACAAGTTGAATCGCGACTGAGAACTTGATACTTGTCTGAAGTTTGCAATTTGCAATTCGAGTCGCGAACTGCGAACTGGTTTTCAGTTCAACAGCGAACTGAGAACTGGGCTCAAGTCGGCAGTTCAAAATTCGCAATTTGAATCACGCAGAATTCTTTTGAAACACTGAACACTGAACCGAAAAAGCGGCAGCTATGTTGACCCATGGGCAGTGGGCTGACAAAAGCGTTTCTGCGATTCGAATCACGAATTTTAAACTGATTTCTCAGTTGCCAGTTCGCAAGTTGAATCGCGAACTGCAAACTGCAAACCCACTTTACGGATAAAGCTCCTGGTATATATATATTAAAGAATTTACGGACATATTTTTAAAATGTGTTGAACAAAACGACACGACTTCTGACAAAAAGGCCATGTATAAAAAGCAGTGCTTGGTAATGATCATCTTAAGTCCGAGCTCTGAGCTGTTGAAATAGTGCCCCCACCCGAATGACATTAAAATAGAAATACATGTAACATTAGGACGAAAGTAACGGATTAAACAGAAATTATTGATTATGCAGTCTTGAGGTTCGGTAAAACACATTTGCGGCTGATGGTTCATTTCGCGACGCACAGTTCAGAATTCATAGCAACATTTTTATTCTGCGTTGTATTTCTTTGAACTGAGTGCTGTTTATCTTATTATATATTTAAATATAGTGGTGGCTCTTGCAACACTTTTTTGGAAGGCTAACTCCTGTTTCAACTATCAAGATATCTCCTATCTTATTATACATAGGAATACAAGCAGCCGTGTTAAAAATACTATTCTGTTACTAGATATATATGTGAAAAGTATATGTGTCATTAATCAGCTAAAAATTCACCAAATCATAATCCTGTAATTCATGGTTTATCTGGACGTAAAATAAACTAAAACGCCCCGTAATACACTTTCAAACGGAAACGTCGAAAAAACGTAATTTTGACGCCTATGTGTCAAAATATAAACGCCTGTATTTAAAATACGAAATAGTAAAAGTTTTTAACTTTTGGCTTATATTTAGAGTACATTTTAGTTAATCAAAGCGCTGTGAGCGCTGCATGCCTGGTGGCTATAGATTAACTCCCCTAAAAACAACTTTTGACCTTCGTGATTTACGCTTAACCTTACCTAAAGCGCGGGTCGAAATGTGCATAGGGCGAAATTTAGTATACGACACAGAATGAATGATTCACAAATATATGGTTGGCAGGGAAGTTTGTTTTATTATAAACGTACGTTAAATGAAAATAATCACATGGTCAACAATATCAATTGTTTGAGAGAACAATAAAAATAATTCAATCTGCGCTTTGTTCAACTTCAAGCGATATTTGATGATGTGGATCGAAAATTATTGTGTACCAAGGACAAGACATTGAAACAGAAATAAACAAAGTAATACCAACTATGAAATATAAATACAGTACTGTACAATGTCTTTAACAGGGAAGACCAAAAATGATTCTTGGTTACCTTGTAGTTGTAATCGGCGAAACCGTTCACTGGGTCTTGACATGCAGCGTCCTCTATAAATGGCGGGTAAAGAAATTTATTTTTAGGTAAATATATATGTAATCGTTCGTAAATAAGAAAGTTGTCAATGAAATAACATGAGAAATTTGAAAATCAAACTACAAACTCTTATATCGAATTCCGTACGTTTCCGTAAATTTCCGTAAATATCCGTACTTTTCTCTGGTGTGCATATGATTATCTTCCGTAATCAGCTTACAGCGCAGTAATATCTAAAACAGAAAAAAATGTGTAATGCAGCCCATAAGCTACAGACCTTTCTGCAATCGTTTGAAGTTGCATGTACTGCTTTCGTTTGTAATATGTTCTTATCATATGCGACATTCAAACAAAAGATTGATCTGATCTGTCTTTCACTACTTTTCCAAAGCGCATGTTTACAGTTGTTATTCGCACATAGCACAGTTAAATTGTCAGCAGTGTTTGAAATGTTGTATGCTAATTTAGGCCTAGGGGACTTTCAGTCCCCAAGCCAAAAACATATTACATTTTGGCAAAACTATTACGGACAGTTTTTTTTAAATTTTGGGCGAAATTATTTTTGTGTGGATAAATTCAGAAAAGAAAAATGTTATTTTTAGTGTCTTTCTGCACAGCATACACGAAAAATAATTCAGGGTAAATAACCGTGCAGTCATTTTAATAGCTTCATTCTGATGCCAATTTCATTGTTTTACGTCAACTTATGATCTCAATAGAGGAAGTATACGACAAAAATTGTCTCCGTACAGCAAACGTAAAAATGGCGTGGCAAGGTCATGTTTGCGACGTCATGGTAACGTTATGTACCTTGATAACGTGAAAAGAAATATTGATCTGAATCAGCAATATCGTCAAAGTTTCAGTTGGTACCAACACTAAGGTAGACTAGATATTTTTTATATAGTATGCTTCAACCTATAGGAGGACAATTCTTGATTTTATGTTTACGGTTAAATCATGGTAAGTGCTTTATTGTTTAAACATTATCCAAAAAGAAAATGTTACCTTTATGTAAATTGATATCATAAGAGATCATAGAGCGACGCCATTTTATTGAACATTGTAAAGTCCTTTGTCCACCAATATAAAATTGAAATATTGGACTAAACGACGGTTAAAATCTACTGGTAACTTCTGGAAAAATGGCAGACAAGAACATTTTGATTTTTTTTTTCCTGTTAGTTCGAGAAAATGAAGTCGTTTAAACTTAAGTAGTATTGACCTTGATAGAAGCATAAACTCACCTCCTAACGAAGAAAATGATATTAATGAAAATAAAAAAATGAGCACAGGAATGGTAAACATAGGAGAAATTCGAAGTGAACTGGCAATGATAAATTGTTTCTAGTGATGACATTCAAAAGCTGCCACTTACCAAATGTTTACAAATAAGCATTCCTTTACATTGAATGAAGTTCAATCAAAACACAACAAAAAGAAATTTTTCTATGAAATCAAACATAGGAATAAAGATCACGTCAAATATAGAATATATGAAACCTGGTTAAACCAACCGTGGCCAAAATGATGACATAAGATAGGTAAATGAATATAGAAAAACTCAATTGATGGGCAATATTAAACATATACTTGAGTCAAACTATAAATTGTAATCTGTAGATGATACTGAAACTTCGTTTAACACATTACTGATAGGTAACAGTATCTTATTTCCTTATACGAATTATATATAAACGTAAAGCTGTTTAAGTTGTACTGATACAAGCAGCTTTATTGCGCACTAAAACGTTGTATCCGGTAAAAAAGTCACTTGCAGTGTTTTATTAGTACATCAGTATTTCGACAACCGCACGTGCAAATTTGTATGTATGTAATATATACTAAATGAAACGTCTAACGCATCACCTGCCTTTTTCCCTTATTATTTAATTATTAACCCTTCTTATATCTGCCGGCTTACTTTTAGTTATCGATTTACAAAAGCTATCATTTCTTGCATTTATAAGGCAGTGGGTAGACACTTCCGTTACATGAATTTAAAAATGCTCAAATGGCACAAAATCATGCGAGACTTGGTAGAGTTCATGCATCGATAGCAAAACATAAGCTGACAGATATCGGAGAGACGATAATAAGAAATGAAGAGAAAAGGCAGGTGATGCGCTAGAAGTTTCGTTTAGTACGAGTATATTTCTCAGTTATATCAATACAATGCAATGTTTTTCTAATTGATCAAAACGCATTCCTTCGCCAAAAGAATAACACATTTTTTAAGTTAAAACATATTGAGCTGATGTGAAGTGTTTATGACATGTATTTGAATGTTTTAGATTTTCAATATTCAGTATGATTTATCGTAAACAATTATTTGAGTTATTTTGAAAAATATTGACAAAGATCTCCTTGTACTTTGAAAATGTTTGTCACTTGTCCGTGAATATTTCATTTTAGTTAGTACGATTTACACACGTATCAACAAGTTCGTTAAGAGCAGTTCAAATGGATAGTAAAATGTTTATGTATTATTTACGGAATGTACAAAATATCACAAAATATCACAGTAACGTTATAAAAGCACTATACGGAAAGTGTGTTTGATGTTGAATAAAACAAGTTGGATAAACTTAATTTTCAATAATCTAATTAACAGTGCAACCTTCTTATTTTTTTATAATTACATATACGTTTTAAAAAGAAATGATAAGAACATGAGTTGACAATGTACACATCTATAATTGGCAACAACATTTGGAAAACATTCGACGAAATAGCAAGACTTAGTATTATTAACTTTAAATTTATACGCAGTGCAGTCGTGCTTGTTTTTATAATTAAAGTTCTGAACGCTTAGAAAACAAAATCGCAATACTGTGTTTTACTAGTACTGTTTACGTGCGGAAAGCATTTAAAGAAATAACCTATACGTTAACATTATCAATTACTATAGGCTGTGATGTTTTCATTAAGGCTTAAAGCATGTATATAGATCCAATTAGGTATTCGTATCTGTTTCAAATGAGATCGTCATTAATTTTCTTCTATATAACTTTTCAAAGCAGAAAACTATTACTTAAGTATTGTAGCACACATTTAACCTGTCACATTGGTACCCGTTACGAATTAATTCATGTGTGAAATCAACAACAACCAACCATAATATAAACATGAAACGCACACAAATAGCGAATTTTACCTAAACATGTAATACGAAAAAACATAACGATGGAAAACAGTCAATGAAATGGACAATATCTTAACACCTATAATTTTAAACTCATACACATTTTGTACTTATTACATATAATTAAAATTAAAGTTGTATTTATCACGAAAAAAATACTGTTTGTAGGGATTGCATTTAAAATAAAAGGTTTAAAATATATTAAGAAGTTGTTTTAATCCATTTCTGTGCATATATAAAACTATATTCATACATGCATCTTGTCGATTTTTGTCTTTTTATTACAATGCTTTACAGACGCAATCATTTGCTTTTGACTACACTTTGGTTCAAACGCAAATACTTGTTGAATAATTAAAGTTTTGTACAAATGCAAAAATAATTATGTTGAATATGTTCAGTTATCTTTAAACTGACAAAATCATGTATTTTATCAGTCATACAATGTGTCGGTAAAAATATACAAAAAGTGTATAAACATGTAACGAAATGATCAAAGTATTTAAATATATGAGTTTCACACTAATTAACAAATTAAACGTATTTATCACAAACTGTAAAACAAGTCGAACTTCAAATCTCACGAAATGATTTTAGATAACAAAATAACGTAAACAATTGTTCTCTAACGAAATATTTTAAGATATAAATAATACCATCGTAAGAAAAATATCGTCTCCTGTTGTAACTTTGTTTCCTTCAAGAAACAACATCAATATTTGAAATAGGATAAATATAGAAACAAGATATGACAATAAAAGGTAACGAGACAGGCGTGACATATTTTGCTATACATCATTTCTACAAAACTGATGTAAATTATAAAGAAATGATATTTGGAAGATCAACTTCAGTCGTATTTAATTATAATGAAAACAGTATTTAATTTTTAAAGGTCCACTACTTAGCAAAAATTAAGTGACAGTTATTTCAATGGCAAGTACATTACCTTATGCAAAACACTAAATAATGAAGATTGTCAGGTTAGAATTTACAGAAAGTGTTTAGAACACGAAGAAAAGTATGTGTATTATGTTGAAAACTCAGTGATTTGACAAAATGACCACCCAGGTCTTTTTAACTTTCTTCATAATGCATAGAAAAATAAGTGTACATGTACTGTGGTTTATTTAGAATTTCTACGTACCAGCTTTCATTTTTTATAAAATTATAAGTGATTTCTGTGTTTTTTAAAGTATATTTGAATTTTCGCTTTCCTTAGTATTGGACCTTTAATATATATGTGGTCCTAATGAAGATCATACATATATATTTTGTGTTTGAGAGGAAGAGCTTTCAAAATAATTTAACACTAGAGTAATAATCGGAGAAAATTTAAAAACAGTTTTAAATACTTAGTTAGATAAAAACAAAAATAATATCAAACAGGGAATGCCACATACCAAAAACGCAGCCTCCCCAAAACGAGCCCCATAGCACCCAGAAGTGCACACCACCAAAACGAACGGAAGAAAAGATAAGCATATACTTTGTAAGAAAATGATTATGCAGATTATAGTATCCGCAAATATTGATAATATTTGACATCCTTTGCAATTTCTATTCACGTGACATTCAAATACAAAACTGCATGTCAAATGCACTAGTGAACAACACTAAGCTTTGTAAAATTACGCCTCGTCATTAAACCGCCCACTCGATATCAATTTATACATTAACTTTAATGAACAATAGCAGGACTATCAACACGTTTTATAGCATGCATTAATGAATCAGCTAAAGTAAACACAAAATGCAACCTAAAATGCCATGGGAAGAAATCAAAGGAAAGACTAGAAACTAAATTATGTAATATGCATAAAAGGACGACGTTCGAAAGAAAAAAACTAATGAAAGAAATAGATGCTTTGGAAGTTAAATCATGAATGATTATAATATAGACGATACTCAAATTTTATCGGAAATTAAACGACAAGAACTAGAAGAGATTTACGACTCATATTTAAATGGATTTTTAATTCTTAGTAAGGCAATGGATACTGAGAGAAATGAAACAAATATGGAATACTTTGCAAACTTAGACAAAGAAAGAAAGCCATTTACAAAATCAAAATAGGTGAAAAATGAATGGACCGATCCGTATCAAATCTTAACACAACAATAAATTTAACTTTAGTTTTAACTCAAAAAAGTATCTTATAATTTACATATAAATAGCATAGATGGACATCAGAAGTCTCTATGCAAGGGTTTATTAACAGAACACCAATAGTTTGAATCTTTAAGTAAAATGAAAAACAAAACAAATCCAACTTTTGATGGTATAAGAAGCGATTTTATAAGGTTTTATAGGAAAATGTAAAACGATATTACTCTGTATCATGTAAACATTTTATATTGCTTATTGGGGGCTGCAAGAGAACGCCAGTGAATCGATTCAAAGGTTAAAGGATGAAGTAGTGATAAGAGCTCTTAGTGCGGCCTGTCCAACAGAAAAATGGCAATCTGATGATTATAAATTTTTATACTAATGGGAAATAAGAAGAAATTTCGCCAGAATGGTTCTTATAACATTTAGGTTCGATGATGACAAACATAAAGTTTACAACGGTAGACATATCCTTGGGGCTAATACAATAAGGGTTAGTGATGATTTGACAAAGAGGCAGATAAATGAATTATCTAGGCTAAATCAATAGGGTAAAATGGCTAAAGTTGCAAGTGTTAGACAAACCAAGTAAGGACAACGAAACACATCTTAAATTGAAAGTGAAAACGGGCACACATCAGGGTATATCTTAAGTCACTGACCCTGACCACACCGAAACTGTGGATTTTGATGAGTCGGATAATATAGAAGACCTGACTGCAGTCAGCCACGAACTGATTATGACAAATGGACAACACTTAAATAAATAAGAAAGCGGCCGATAATACAGATTTAAACTGTGTATGTTGGAACACTGAAATATATGGAAATAAACTCGCAAATGTGGATTTAATGTTTTACCTTTGAAAATTTTCAATTATTGCATTGTTAGAAACATGGTTATCAGATGATTAAAATATTTGTACTTTCTTATCCGATTATGATTACCATTTTGTTGCAGGTGTAAAACATGCTGTGGTCGGCAGGGCAGTGGCGGGCATAGCTGTCCTTGTAAAAAAAATATACGAAACTTTGTCATACATTTGTTACCAGAATGCGACTGTGGGGTATTTCCACAATTTGATAAACCTTTCTTGTTTACAATTTTAACTTAGGTTTTACTTACTTACCGACATGTTCATCGCCTTTTTATAACAACAGCACTTTAAAGGGTATTCAAATGTTAAAAGAAACATTTTATAAATTTGAATACTTATAGCGAGACATATTTTATATTAAGCGGCGACAAAATACTCGCGCTGCTGATGAAAGTGATTGTATTAATGTGGGAAATATTTCTTATAATTTTGACGCATACCAAGACATTTTCTGGATGATTTAATTCCTCCCAGGGTGTCTTGTGATAAAAAAGAAAACTCATTTGGCCTTGATTTATTAAAAAGTAATATAATATCCATATAGCAAATTGCAGATTTTATTGTGATAAGGCTAGAGGCGATTTTACGTTCATAAGTCAGCACGGTTGTAGCGTGATTGACTACATGTTATATTCAGACGGTATAAAAACGTCTATAACATATGTTGATATAGTCAGTAGAACTAAATCATTTGCCTCTAATATTTAACATTGAAGTGACATTTTATAATGTTCAAAATCAGTAATTCACAAATACAGGAGATCGGAGATACATACGTATTTGACGAAAATAACACATTCAAATATCTTGAAAATCGAAGACAACATTTATCCGCATCCTTTATAATAATTTTACATTGGAAATTATAAACGTGGCAACAATCTTATTGGGGGTTATAAATAAACACAATGACAATCTATATTCGTTTTGAAAAAATTGCTGAAATAAGTCGGATGATAATACGGCATATGAAGTAAAGTGGTTTAATAGCGAATGCAGAAAACTTAAATACTGAAAGAATAAAAAAACGTGTTTAGACGTCTCAGAAGCGAGGAAAATTTAAACAAGAATTGTTTCTACAGCACGTATTTCCTCCTTGATGTAAAAGTTGTACTATGAAAGGAACAGTTTTTAAAGTAAACGTCCGTGAGAAATTCGTGAAAACGGCATCTGTAGAAATTGTAAAATAAAAAAATAAAACAATCAAAAGTTCTTTTGCTGAAAACAATTTCAATTTAAGAAAAATGAAAAAAATCTGTTTTTAGTAGTGACCATTATTACATAAATAAACAAATTTATAAGACTAAAAAAAATCGTACGAAAAAATATGTTTAGTAGGAGTGACCTACCCCTACCCCTCCCCCCCCTTTCTCGAAAAAAAGAGATATTTTTTATTTCTTAAAACAAAATAAAAATTAAAAAGAAAACATTATCTTCCTCTCCATCAAGCTACCTACACACTACAAATTCCATAGCATTTGGTCACTCCTAACTCAAGTTATTAAGCGGAAACCATTTTTCTATTTTCAGTAACAGTGACCTTGACCTTGATCATAGTAACCTCAAATGCAATCCGAGCTTCCTCTTTCCGTAAACTTTCTACAACCAACTTTCATTGCAATTGGTCACTCGTCACTTAAGTTATTGAGCGGAAACCATTCTACAATTTCGGGTCACTGTGCCCTTGACCTTCTAATCTCAAAACCAATTGAGATCCGGTTATGACCAACCTCCACATGAAATTTCAAGATGTTAGGCCCAAGCGTTCTCGGGTTATCGTTCGGAAACTGTTTTACAATGACAGATCACCGTGACCTTGAAGTTTGACCTACTAAAAACAAAATTCAAACAGGGAATGGCACTACCACCAAAACGCAGCCTCAAACGAACCCCACAGCACCCAGAAGGCACACCACCAACACACACACACACACACACACCACACACACACACACACACAATCTGTACACACACACTTATACACTACCAACACACACTAGCATACAAAGCAAACACACGAGGACAAAACGAACAATTAAAGGGAACACAGTGGGGCACCGCCTTGGAACGGGCCAGTGGCAGAAAACCCCCCAAAAACCCAAAATCAAAAGGAGTCGTCTTCTGGTCATGACAAACCTCCACATTAAGTTTAAAAATGCTAGGTCCAAATATTTTCAAGTTATCATCCGGAAACCGTTTTACTATTCCGGGTCACTGTGACCTTTACCTTTGACATACTGACCTAAAAATAATAGGGGTCCTCTGCTGGTCATGACCAACCTCCACATCACGTTTCAGGATCCTAGGCCCAAGCGTGCTTCTGTTATCATCCGAAAACCAGGTAGACGAACGGACAGACATATCGACATACCGACCGACCCACATCTGCGAATCAATATACCCATCTTCTTCGAAGGGGGCATAATGAAAATATTTAGGCACGAAACGAGTTCAGACAGTATTGTGACTTAAAACGTAAAGAATCTTATAGCTCCCAATTAATACAATCTGCGAAAAACCATAAGTCGTTTGGAGAAAACTTAAATTTATGTGTTTCAGAACATGCGCTAGGTCGAATTCTATTTTGGAAAACCTATTTTGATAACCTATTTAATTTGAATGAAGCGGATACTTTTGTTGAATCAGATATAATCGGAAACAATTCTGAAAATGAGCTTGAAAATTCTATTTTTAATTCTGATATTATAGATGACTAGATACTTAGAGCAGTTAAAGGTCTTAAGGCTGGTACTAGCAGTGGTAAAGATAATATCATACCACATTTTATTTTTTTTGTGATCGATCTCATGTAACCGTTAATAGGATATAGATTATATGATACTGCAACATTCCCCGAATCTCGCATTAAGAAGTAATAGTACCGATACATAAGAAAGGTTACATAAATTCACCTGGACTCTACAGAGGTATATCACTATAAGATATATGTGGCAAATTATACACTAGTATTCTGGCAAGAAGATTGACTTTTTGTGTTAATATTTGATAACCTACATGTTTCTCAAGTGGGCTTCCGTGAGGGATATTCAACAACTGACAGCATTTTTTGCAAGCAATTATATATAGACAATTATCAAAAACAGTTGTTAAGATTAATGTTGCTTTTATAAAGTTCATGAAATGTTTTGATATGATAAAAAGGAACAAATAATGGAATGCTTCAAGTCAAAATCGCATCAAATGGAAATTATATAGAGCAATATTTGGTATGTACAATAGAGTAGAGGCTTCTGTCAAAACAAATCGGGTCCTACATAATATTCTAATTGTCCTGTAGGTTTAAAACAGTGTTGTTTGGCATCACCGATCATATTTTTAGTATGCATTGATAAACTAGTCAAATATATTAAAAAATGGTGTAAGAGGGATACAGCTATTCCGTGAATTAACCGAAATACTGTCACGTTTGATTGCAGATTAATGCACAAAAATTGAAAATTATGGTATTCAAAGGAGGGATATAATCTAAACATGACAAATGGACCTATAACGGTGAAGCTGGTGATACAGTAAATAGTTTTTGCTATGTTACTTGGACACAAAAACTTATATAATTATGGCAAGGGAACAAGCGTTAAAGACTAAAAGAGTACTTATCTCAGTACTTGGAATACAATATGATTATGGAATGTATTTTCTTTACATATTTGATACAAAAGTCAGTCCCTTTATACTATACAGGTCACATATTTGGTGTATACAAAGGCAGAATTCTACAGAAGTTGTACTTTGTTACGCCTGTAAAAGAAATATGTGTAAGTAAATGCAGATTAAGGCGACTGTGGGAGGTTCCCATGTTTATAAACGCAGCTAAGAAAAGTATAAAATATTGGTGTAACATATTGAACATGGGGAATTTCAAATATGTTAAGAAAAGCTATTTGATGATTAAATATCATCTGATCTAGGACAACATAACTGGGTAACAGGTAAGTAAACGAAATTTGTTATGTAAAATGGTTTTGGTTATCTTTGCTTCGACCAATGTGTAAAACAAAAAAGTCATTTTTATTCTAATTTGTGCAACCTTAAAAAAATCAATATATTCATGTGTGGGTCGTGACAATAAAGATAGCTCTAAACTAAGTTCTTACTTTCATTATAAGCTCGGATTCAAACAGGAAGCATAATTATCTAAATTATGTGAAAGTACGCAAATTTAGGTATGCTCTTAGACAGAATACAATTTTGTTTTAGTCTGTTCAACTCTCTCATATATCAGAGAAAATATATATTTTTGAAAATACAAATGCACATAAGTTAAGAATTATCATGAGGTGTAATTCAGGAAAGGTAATTATAGGTTTAGCAATGTATACACACTATGCATTTCAAAAACGTATAGCAATGCTTGATATATAACAGAATACATAATATATGTATTAACTATAATCTTGCCATGTGATGCATATTGATATAATATTATGAGTAAGACCTGTGCACTCCTGTCAGTATTAGTTACATATTGTTGTTATTTAACCAGTATTATTATTTACACATTTTTGTCAATAACAGTTAGTCGAAGAACTTGATACAAAATTATAACATAAATTTTGTCATGGGCCGGTGGCCACTATCAAATAAACCATTTGTCAGTGTCATACAAAAAAATTGTTTAACTGATTTACAATACAGGGAATGAAAAAAATGTATGTGATGTCCAAACCATTTATATTCAGAGAAGCCAAAATAAAAACCTTCTTCAAAAATGTTTTACAAAATAGCAAAAAGATCAATTTTCAAGGAATTAAGAACACTTCTTCTAAAAATCAAGTTTTCCTCGTCTGTTAGAGACAAACCTCAGACGTTCCACACACTAAAAGTTATACCTCTTAATTACCATTTCTGCTATTGTTTCTTTTTTTGCGGTTATTTGCCTGATTTCTGGATTTCAGAATAAGGTGTCCATTTGAAAACACAAAAGTTGTTAATGTTTCGCACTTCTTTGCTACGGTCATCCTCAATAAATACACGACCTTAACTTTGTTGACCCTTTCAAATATCGTGTTTGTCCATAATATATTTTTTCTTTTTTCTTTTTCAGTTTTTATTTCAATTAAGCACATATAATTCATAATAATATATACGTAACATATTATAGTTCAATGTATATTGCAAATCATGGTATTGTTTATTTTCATATGCACTTAAAAGGTTTTTGAACGTTTAGGAAAGTGAAGAAAAAAGGAAAAAACAGGTTAGATAGGTAGAAAGAAGAAAACATTTTTTTTTAAAAAGGTGAAAAGTGAGCTTTCAATGCTGATTACCTACTGTTTGAAAGCGATATGAAGCGGTGCAACAGTGTCTCTCAAGCTGTATTAAATCCTTGTCATTTTGTGTAAAACGTATTAAGTTTGTTTTTCTATAACCTTTTCAATCTCGATTTTCTTTTCTTTTCTTTTGTAAAAATGGTATAAATGAATGAATATTTGGTACTGTGGAGGTATATTTGCTTTGCGATATGGAGTACTTTGCCAATATAATGATGAAAATAATAATATTTTTATTGTTTTGTGTTCTTTTCTGTTTGTGTACCTAGGGATATTGATCGATAACTTAAATCATTTATGAACATGTTTTCGTTTCCAAGATACATTTGCAAATCGACCCAAAATGTTTGAATTGACTGACATTCCCAGAAAAGGTGTTTGACTGTTTCTGGTGCCATCGAACAGAAGTCACAAAGTTCAGAGCTTACCAATTTGCATTTATAGAGATAGCTGTTATTTGAAACTAATTTCATTAGATATTTGTATTGATAGTCTCTCAGTGTTGTGTCAATTGTACATTTCAATGGCGTCGTGAACACAGTTTTCCATTTTATATTTACTTCATTATTTACAAGCAGTTCTGATTCCCATTTCTCTTTGATTTCGTAGATGCTATTGTTCATTGCTATTATCTGATTTTCATCTCGCTATTTTGTCAGGCTTAGAGTCCCAAAAGAAATCGAACATGATAATTTTAATTCGTTTAATTCTATCTGCTGTAGGAGTATTTAACACTGTAAGTGGGTAAACCAATTTTGGGAATGCAAAATATTTTAAAACAGTAATCTTTCCGATTAAAGACAGTTTTCATTGTCTCCATTTGTATAAAGTATGTTGAAATGCGTCTATGTTGGGGTCTAAATTAAGGTCAAGCACGTTCTACGTATCGTTTGTAAAATGTATTCCTAGTGTTGTAGCTTTGCTTGATGTCCAATTAAATTGTTTTCTTTTAAAGTATGTTATGTTTGTATAGCGTAACGGTCCTATTCTCAGAACCGTACATTTTGAATAATTTAATCTCTTTTTTCTGTGTATAGATTGACACAGTTGTTATGACAACACCTGGTTTTACATCAGGATAACAATATTTTCTTACTACTTTTTTATTTTTATGTTTCTGAGTTTTTAAACCGTCTCTTATTAAGCTATTAACTTTGTTCATAGTATCGTTATTGTCAGAAGTTTCATTCGCATCTTGTGTTTAAGTACGAATACATTATAGTGTTTGTCTAAAAACATATAGCCTTCACTGATGTGGCATATGATGCAAGCTCATCTTTAGGAAAATATGCAATAGCTTCGAGATATCATCTTTCATCTCTTTCATCTGATCCTTAAGTAGCACACATAGTTTCTCTGGGAGTTTGTGTTTCTATCTTGTTAGAGAGAGCTTCTACTATATCATTGTATTCCTGGCGAATCTGCTCGAGTTCCTCTTTCAGAGTCTCAAAAACAGCAGTTTTTATGGCTTAACCTAAAGATTTAAATTTTGCATCAAGGGAATAATTAGTTTCCGATTCAATCTCACTTCTCATAACTTAAACTTCTGCCTGGAAATAAACCAACAAATCACAGTTTCATGAACTATCACTGCTTGGTGAGGTCAATTGAGGTGTTGGTGTAATCGGTGTAGTTGTCAAAATGTTCTGTTCCGTTGTCTTACCTGTCCCATTGGACCTAAACTTGCTTAAGAGCCATCATTTTCGTCAGTGTGGTCCAATGGATGTTTAATATGTCGGCGTAGCCCCTAAACGGGCAAAATGTTTGTAGGTACGACTGTGTTGACGGGTCACTATTCAACTGTAAACAAATATCAAAAATTTTATATGTTTATTGAAATGTATATTTTGTACTTTACGGTCTGCTGATAAATACAACGGCGGAATAATATGGGGTCCTATGACAAATACATCGACCTTTTAGAATAGGTAGTGCAGGCTGTAAGGACATTACGTGTTCAACGTTATCATGCGCTTTATTTTCCATATTTAGGTCCACAGTCAATACAAGTCAAATGTTTGAATGCCGCCAAATGGAGTGGGGGTTGCGATAATTAGAAGTGTTGGATTAATGTATGGTGATTAACCAAATCTAATCTTTTATCTAATTCTGTATATGGCTGACCATTTGTTAATGTTTAATGCTAAAAAAAGATGATTCTACGTCAAGTCTATAGGCATTGTTGGCTGCTGTCACATTATGCTTTTTTGATTAAGGGAGTGGAATTTGATACCGATAAAGGTATGTTTTTTTTTAAATCTGAACGAACAACATTCTCCATATCGAGGGAAGTAATCGAAAAAGTTCCAAGTCCAAGACAGAGAAGCAGATAGAGCTTTGTTGCTCCTCGATATAAACATCACTTTATATAAGTACTCTTATGCCTTATTGATGTAACATAGAAGGCTTTTCATATAGCAAACTTCAGCGCACAGTTCACGTACGGAAACAATTATTTCGGAAAAAAATATTAATAATTCGAAACCACGCTTGAAACTACATGTTTGATTGGTCAAATACACTGTCGTTACAGAGTCGTTACTAAAAATAGCTTAATAGTCAAATCATTGAAATAATAATATTTGTTTTTATTTTCCTAAGTCTAGAATTCTAACATATAAATTTGCTTCAATTTATATTATTCGTGTACGAAAGAAAAAATATTTAAAAAAAAAACAACAACTTTATTTGAACCAACACTTGAAACTATAGTCCTTACTAAAATAATTTCGTAGCCATTCGTTTTAAATCGTTGTCGTCCAGCGTCCTTACTTAAAATAACTTCGTAGTCATTCGTTTAAAATCGGCTATTTCGGTAAAATTTAGACTGGTTCGCGATCTCAAATCAAAAGACCACTTGTTACAAAAGAACACACTGTGAAATCAGTCTACAGTCTAAAAGTAGTTACGTCACCCCATGGAAATTTTACTAACTGCATTCCAATATACAGTAGAAGCAATATAGTCTCGTTTCTGAAACCGATCACTGTCCGGAAAGTCGCATCCTTTTTGGGAGATACTTTACTCGGGGTGAAATTTCTCCCAAAAACTCCCGCAATGTTCTACCATTGTCTTTAGAATAGTTCTACACTTTATGACTTCTTTTACGAAACGCAAATCAGCACTGAATTCGCAGAAACACAAACACGTCTACACCTTTCCTTTATTTAATTTTTTTAACAACAGTTTGATTATTCTTGCCTATCGGCAAGAATATGACAATAACAAAATATATTTTTGCCGATACTGTTTCTCAGGATATGCTGTGGATACAAGCAGGTACAAGTAAACGATATCGAATAATGTTTCAAGTTTTCCCTGTCATAATAGTTTCACTTGTTTGCATACAACGAACGTACACTTTGTAGGAAGCGTTTGCCGTACGGAGGCAGTTGAAAATACTAAGATAATCGTATAGCAATATACTAGTATAGTTAAGATGTTCAGTTGCTTTGTGCACTAGGAATACAGTGTGGGTCGTTAATGCAGTTTAATTAAATGTACAACAACAGACTTTAATAACGCATCACTTGGACAAACCTCCTTAAAATTGTTTTGTTAAACAAAAACTAAATAGAACTTGTTGAATCTAGTATCACTCTTGTTACCAAATTTAACAAACTTTCAACAACCATGATAAACACAAATTTCATTGCTTCAAATGGAATCACCTTATACGTCAAAAATCACAAATATTCAAGATTTGGTATAGCCACCGTAAGCGTACATGCAGGTCGTGCATCTTCTTTGAATTAACTGGATTATAGAAGCAATCCTATGATGTGTAATATTTGCCCATTCCTCTCTCAAGGCCTGGCGTCAATCTGCGACGTTGACACTGGGTCGCTGACGGCTGCATACACGTTCCTTCAGCTCAGCCAATACATTCCCGATGGGTGCCATATCTGGCGATAAGGCTAGTAAATCCATGACCTTAACATCTAGTTGAAGACACTGGACCGTGAATGGCTGTATATCGCCTCCACCATCGCCGAAGTTCTGACGTAGACACGGTACTACTATGTGCTGCAGGACGTCAGTTATGTATATCTGTGCGTTTACATTTCAGCGAAGAAACACTGGGTAGGTGCGGTTGAATTGGGAGTTGCCTGACCGCATGTGAACGATTCCTCAACCCCAACGGTCAAATCCCTGCACACATTGATCTCTCCACACACGCCAAAACCCGCTG
This sequence comes from Saxidomus purpurata, assembly GCA_022818135.1. NCBI lineage: Eukaryota > Metazoa > Mollusca > Bivalvia > Venerida > Veneridae > Saxidomus > Saxidomus purpurata. The sequence continues at coordinate 50,929,350 of JAFMSR010000012.1, forward strand.
ACACGGCTTGTACTGACCTTACACTCATCTGTGATCCAGACACTGACGACGGCTTGTAACCTATTATCTTCTGAAAATGCTGAGAACGCTTACTAAAAATAAACTTCTTAAACTTTTTTTTTTTTTTTTTTTTTTTTCGTCGGGTTTTTAATCAATAAGGACCTACTGAACTAACTTGTATCGATTTTAAAAGGACGTGGTTTCTACCGTTTGACTGCTCACTGTTTCACAGTTGAGTGAATTTCATTTAAAATGCATCCCAATGTGTGTTGGAAATATTTTGTTTTTTTTGCTCGTAAAAATATCAAACATACAAAAGTGTTGCGTAAATCAAGTATTTCTGTGTAGTTTATCATGCAGATTCTTTATGTCCTTGGTCAAGTTTCATTTGTAGGCGTGCACAGACCCATTAAACTGCTTGACATATTTGATTTAACGTAAAAAATATCAATATCGCCCAAATGTTATTTACATTCATACATGTGGACAGTTTATTATCCTATATAGCGGATAAACTATAAAATCAAATGAGAACTTTCAAGTTTAAGAACCCTTTTTTAAAGCAAAATCATTTGATTTGATAGAATATTACAGGAAACGCATATTTTGGCCATGTAGAATGATTTGAAAATGCTGTCATGCTATAATGAATACCTTTGGCGTAGATGCACGCACATACTAATTTAATGTTTTTGCTATATTGAATGCACTGTTGTTTATATTCATTTTAGCATATTGAGAAATATCTGCGTCTATTGTTTGTAACCTTATTATCATTATTATCTTTATTTCCCTTTGATTATATAGAGGATAATTGTTGGTTTCCGTGTAACATCACATTATAATTTCATCGAGTGGGCACCAAAAGTGATATTTGCACGAGTGGCGCAGCCACGAGAGAAAAAGAACTACTTTTGGTGTTCACGAGTAAAATTATCGTGATACGAAATCGAAACCAACAATTTTTCTGTTTATTTTATGTCTCAAACTTCACTTTTTAACGATGCCATCGGTATATGCTTTCCGGCATTCATTACGCTCTGTATACTTTTTGACGTTAATCCGGGTAACATATTTTGATAATTTTCACTGCGTGAATAGTGAGTTTATCGGAATATAAATCACCGTTATAATTCGATAAACCACCGAAAAAAAAACATAAGATAAAAAGGATTACATAATAAATAATATGGTAATGAGAAAGATGAAATTCATAGTTCTAGTTGTATACAAACACAGTTGAACATATCAAACGTATATAATTAGTGTACATACAGTTCGATTTCTAGGTCATACGTGTTTTTGTACCTTTAAAATAGACCGCTCCAGTGCCCAGGTAAGTCGGGTCAATCAATTTTAATGTATACCAGTAGTTTTGGTACGAGAGAACCGTGCAACACTGGCCGCGTGGTTAAAACCGAGATATTTGAGCGTATACTATTGTACTTTTTACTGAAAGTTGCTAGTTCGAGCCCTAGTACGACTTTATATTTTTTTATCTTGTTGAGTTCAATGAATCTATATCCTCTTTATTTCAATTTGAAGGATACATGTAATCAAGGGAGATGAAATGTATACGATGTGTTAATAGTTTAACAGCTAAGGAAACAATACAAATTAGTACAGCTGTTGTCAAAGGTGTTTGGGAAAAATATAGAAAACGCATATGATTTTTATCAAATTAAAACGTAGGTCGACAGGGCATGACTTGGGCTAGTCCGGGTTGGGCGTTGGAGTGGTGTCCCCTCTGGTTGGCAAAATACAGAATTTTGTCAATGGTTAACTTTCAAGCACTTTACGTCTGATTAACAGCACCTAATCTTGGCTATTGCTCTCACAATTTTGGACTTTGGTAATCACAATTTTGGACTTTGGTAATTTTACTCGTTCCGTTAAGATTGACTGTAGAAAAGAAGTGGCCAGAAAGAGAAGTGGAAAGAAAAGAGGAAAAATAGTCATCACTCTTGCTGAAGTCAATTCCTATTAATTTAGTCATATTTTATCAGCAAAAGAAATGTCGGCGTATTTTTTTTTTCTGTAGTATGGTACCGACGGTAAACTACAACCACTGAAATTGCCATCTCCTCTTTTATCGGAAAAGTGAGCGATACATCACATCTAACCTAACGTTTAAAACGGAAGATCTTCAGATCAAAGAATGTCACGCCAATACTGGCATTTCTAGCTTGAATTCATTCTATTGCGTTAACAAAGAACCATCAACAAGTTAAAATAAACCAGAAAAAGTAACTGAAATGACGAGTATTTTGCCGCGTTTTGTATCAAATTCATGTGTTGTCCATAAAGAGACTATAAACACGAATAAAATAAAACGTTATAAAATATCTTTAACAAAGATATAATACTTATTTTGTAAGAGTTACGATTGTTTCAAGAAACACAAAAAATAAAAACAGAAATTGAAAAATTAAATACCGCTCAATTCGGAGATTGAACCGCGATGTACAAGCGTAAGAAGCCAGCACCTTTACCATTGACTGTTCGATAAACTATACATATAATTGTGTGCTCTATAGTCAACATAAATCTTAACGAAATACATGAACAGTTGCAGTGCAAAAAGAAGTATCGTTTTTTTTCTGACTTTTTCTGATAAAAGATCGTTAGAATCAACCAATCATTTTTTTTTGATACGATTTATATATCAACATAAATATGTCGCCCACTTGTCCAGTGCTATATATATGTACACTTATAAACGATTACAAAGATATTCTGTTAAGCGTATGCATTTCGCTACAAAATTTATTGCTATGCGTACGAAATGTTTATGCATTCCTTTGCTGTCTTGAGATAGGATTCGTCTCCCAATCATTTTCTTTAATTTGGTTTCGTTTGATCCTACTGTGATTCAGACAGAGTGTCATGACCAACGTTATGTTCTATGCTACTGAGGAAAGGTTGCCTGTCGTCTTTAGTGTAAGAGCATTTAAAGAGTAAATGCTTTAGACTGTCTGAAAAGAGAACACCACAAAAATGGCACATAATCTTTCGACAGCATGTTGGAAATCGGTTTACTCATAGAGTACTTACAGAATGAGCATTACTAAAGATTGAGAATCGGTATAACACTCCCATTATATGGAAGGTTCTATGTTGGTGTGTATAAACATAAAACGTTCGAATTCTTCGTCATTACATAAGCGCTTACGCCATGTTTCAGTTTCAAAATTGTGTACAACTGCATTCAGTAATCTTTTCCGCTCCGGTTACTTTGGAAACGTTCCTGTTTGTAATTTTTAAGATAGTGTGACAAGTTATACTTTCCTAATATATGTATATCTTGAACAAAACCGTTTTGTTTTTTGTCTTTTCGACATACATATACTGACAGTCGCGCATTAACAATGTTTTGCTAGAAGGGAGTTTGGCATTTTACATAAATTTCCTAGGAAGCATAATTTCCGTTTTGCGATTTCTAAGCGAATAGCTTTCCAGCCTAACATGCTAAGACATATGTCCGTTCGAGTACGAATTCAAAAATGTTGAACTTATTTGGCTGCTTATCTCAGAAATCTTTCAAGTATATCGTAATCTTTAGTTTTTAAATTGTTCCAAAACTCTGATCCACATACAAAAGTCGTAGGATACAAATTTTCTGTAATTAAGTTGCCTGTTTTAGTAAATACCGACATGTTTAACGCTTTGAGAACAACTAGCTGTATTTTCACTTAAATGGATTTGTTTCATATTTCTGTGAACGTGAACGTTTTACGAAAACAATGACAAAATCTTTACTTGAATTCATATTGTATCTGTAGTAACAAGAGTATTGGTGTTTCAAATCCAGCATATGCTGTAAGTTAAAAGGACTTGTTGCGGATAAAGCTATGTCGTCTGCACGTGTAGTATTACATGCTGTACTGCTGTAAGAGCCAAGACGGCTGTGCTCTAACGTATCTAAAAGTTCATCAATAAACAGATTATAGATCCAAATGGAGATAACTCCGCCTTGTCTGATTCCTTGTAAAACAGGGAAAAATTCTGACTGGATACCGTTTGCAAGAACACAGTCGTTCATATTAGAGTGAATGTTAACTAAGCGGGCGTATACCAAATCGACTTAGTTTGTGAAATACTGCGCTTAACCAGACCGTATCAAATGCCTGTCTGGTGTCTCATATTGCAAAATATACGTTGCTGTTGAGTTCTATATTGTGATGGATGAATTCCTGCAAGTTAAAGGAAGCTGTCACAGCGTTTAAATGTTTCTGGTAACCGTTTTGTTATTTGTTCGGAAAATATATGTTCGCGCTTTTAACCCAATAATTAAGTTTATCATGCAAGATTCTCTCACAAAGTTTATATATAACGGGTAACAGTGTGATGGGTCTGTAATTTTCACGCTTCTAAAATAAATTGCAAACGTATCCGTCATTTGCTTGGGATCTCGTGAAAAAACATTGTTTGTTTCAAGTTGTGCGCAAGTTGATTTTGTTTTTTTATTTTTTTCACATTAACTAGACTCCAAAATAAACGATTATCGCAATTAGCAGCAGTATTTAATTGCTGTAAAAAGTTATTTTGAATGGTTTCTTCAATTGATCACTTTTGTATAGTATCGAATTTTCGTTTTCCCAATTACGGTGACCAGTAAGGCTTAGAATATTCTGTATTAAGAAATTAAACTTATTAGTTGCTAAGTACATTTATAAACAATGTTACATACACTTCACAAAACAGCTACTCAATTTTCACACTGTGCCGCAGGAGTAAACAAAAAAAATACTCTTTCATATATAATGTGCGTTTTGAAAGGACAAACAAGAACTTAGAGCTCACGGAGCGTAACTCAGTGTTTTGCAATACCAAGTTTTGTATTGAAAACATTGTCATACAATTACAACATATTTCTGTAGAATATAACTTGGTGAACCACTTGGTTATAGAACACAGGTAAAGGTAGCGCAGTGGTCGAATGGTTAAAGCTCTTGACTACCAATATCAAGGTCCCGGTTTGAATCCCGGCCAGGACACTTGACATTTCAGAATAGCCTTTCAGTATTTCCTACCCATCTCTAGTAGTCTCACGTGTATCGTTGCTATACACCGGGCACGTAGAAAAGAACCGAGGGATATATTTGCAAAAAAGCTAGGGTCCTGTAACCAGACTTTTTTGTATCTGCTTCTCTTCAACCTTCGCTTGCCAGGAGTTTCGAAAAGTTCACCCAGGGAGATATCTCTGGGTCGGCCGGGACTATACACTGTACAAAGACATCGTAAAGTTTTACGGGAAAAGTCCTTGCACTTTTTAAAAAACTTAATACTTGACTTATTTCTAAAATTTGCACAAGAAGCTCATCAGATTAAATGTTATAGAGCATACATGCGATGGACTTACTCTTACATGTATATTATTTGAGAAACTATCTCTTTTGTTTTGTGCTGAATTCGAAATCATTTTTGGGGTAAATTAAATCAAGAAACGGGTATTGTAGATGACGTTTGTAAAACGTTTTCCTAAAAATGTCACGAGTGTTGGCTTAATATCATAGCGAATTACTGGTACCATGAAACATGAATTTTCTTTACATTAAATGAATTCATCATAGTACAAGTGGAACGTCATTGATAACATAGGTGCGTATTTAAGATTAACAACAACATTCATGGCCGTAACAGGTGATAAAATAAATGTATTTTTCAATAAGACGCAAAGCAAGAGTTATTGTTTTCTTGAAAATGTTTGGAATTCGGATAACATGATGCATTTGAGCAGTTTACTCGGGCCCGTGGGACATCGAGTTATCGAAGTAGTGCTGTTTTCTGTTTGGGAAACTTGGTGAAGGTCTTCTTTTATGTCATTGGCATGTGTTCCGTTTATCAAGTTTCCCATTCACTTATCACAATAATCAATTATTCTTACTTGGCGGATTTGCTTTCCTGTTATTTTGTTTATTCCGCTCTGACATCTCCAATAAATTAAAAAAGTTTTTCGTTAGGCATGTCATGTCCAGTCTCGTAATAAAGGTATGATGAATTATAATAAAATTCGTACTTCTAAACTGATATCAAATCTGGATAACCACATACTCCTTCATTAAACTTATTACAAGAATTGACTGTTTTCTGCTGATTTAAAAATTGTGGTGTTTGAACTTCCTTCATCGTTGTACATATAGGACCTTCTTTTTCTACAAAAAAGTATATAAAAAGCAAGAATTTGTTTTTCTATCTTGCAATTTAAACAAATGTTATTATTAACTGATCAAAGCCTTCTGAATATTTACGTATCTGATTATGACCAGACTGCACGGAAATGATCTGCACTTGTCGCAAAAGCATTATACCTTGCTATCAACAGAATCAAGGATAAGGAATTTCGTTGAAACAGCACATTAGTAGCTAAACAAACTTACTGCTTCGAACTTTAAAAATCAATACATGTAGTACAGTTCATGGACTAACAGTAATATCTTTGCAGATAATTCAACTCCATGAGATAAATTGGAATTGTTGCCATTTGCTTTACAAATTATATTTATTGCTATAAATGATAAAGTATGATTGAAGTATTAAATAATTAAAAAAAAAATGTTGTATGCAAGTGAGAAAATAAATAAAAGCAAAAATAACCTTTAAGAAATACACTTTCTTTACAACATTTAAAGCACATAATGTGTTCAAGTTATAAAATGTATATTTCTTAATTGTGATTGCCGAGCACAATCATGGAATCTTAAACTGTACATATTAACTGATCAAATTATGTGAAAATATTTGAAAACAAAGTGCTTTGATTCATTTTTGTTTTTAAAAAATACTGGTTTTTGGATTGAATCTTAACAACAAAAATAATATCAAACAGGGAATGCCACGTACCAAAAACGCAGCCTCCCCAAAACGAGCCCCAAGTTCAATTTCTGGAAAATAGTCAGCCATGAATTAAATCCTAGTGCAGTACCGGGTAACATTAAATGGACTTGTATTGTATTATTTATCCCCCGACACAAAGTGTAAGGGGAGTATACTGGATTAAGCTTGTCTGTCCGTCCGTCCGTCCGCCCGTCTGTCTGTAGACGGAATCTTATTGACACTAAATCTCAAAAATCTCTAGTCAGAATTCGATGATACTTCACACAAGTGACAAATACAAAGCTTAATTGTGCATGGTCCATGTTTCGGGTTTCTAGGTCAAAGGTGAAGGTCACAGGGGCTAGGGATAGTAAAATCTTGTGGACGCTAAATCTCGAAAACCCTTGATCAGAATTTAATGATACTTCACACAAGAGATAAGTGCAATGCCTAAATGTGCATGGGGTGTGTTTCGGGTCTCTAGATCAAAGGTCAAGGTCAGAGGGGCTCGAGGTAGTAAAATATTGTTGACACTAGATCTCCAAAACTCCTGGTCAGAATTCGATGATACTTTACACAAGTAATAGGTACAATGTTTAGTTGTGCATGGTCTATGTTTCGGTTCACTAGGTCAAGGTTCAAGGTCACAGGGGTTCGGCAAAGTAAAATATTGTGGACGCTAAATCTCCTAAATCCCTAATCAGACTTCGATGATATTTCACACAAGTGATAAGTACAATGCCTAGTTGTGCATGGTCCACCTTCAGTGATAGTTCTAGTTCATGTTAAAGGGCTTGGTTCGCCTATTATGAAATATGGCCCAACATCTAAGAAAATATTCAAATTATTATTTATATACATGTAAACCAAGTGTCCAAGCACGTGGAATTTGTGTGATGTTTTAGGTTTTCGTAACTGAATGGAAATTGAAGTATGAGTACAGTCCTCGACAATCTATATTAAATTTTGTACTCAGAATATTCTTCAGTCTGATTTTGCCATGCCCGTAAAATCTTAAGACTGTCGACAGCTGTGCCGGAGTGAGTTAAAAAAAATGCGAATCATGGAGGAATAATGCACGGAGAAAATATTATGTATACACCATTTCTGTGACAGAATGTATACATATGCAGCACATGTTTAATGTATATGCACATTTGCCTTTTAACGTGTCTTTTTGATGTTTTGTTGAAAAAATCGGCACGTTTCAATGTCAAATAAGTTTAATACTTTGGGATGGTTATGGATTATATTTTTATCTGGTCGACTCAGCATTACTGTTTTGGTCAGTCTGCACATATCGCCCTTAATATTTGTGGAAACTTCAAATCGAAAGTAGAAGTAGGACATTAACCTTGTAAATGTTACTGTTCCGAGTGTGTCTGTTTACAAACAAATCATACTAAGATGCATGCTATCTGATAGTGTTTTCAGTCAAGTGCAGAAAAAATTCATGTTATTATTTAAAGAGCTCCCCTTGCCCTAGTACAGAATGTGTTTTAAAAACATTTTGTATCAAACTGACTTGGAGTGGGTGGGGAAGGGTGATTAGAACCACTTTGTACAGTCATGCAGATGCTCAAACTTATTAGTGGCATTGTGTAATGAATCTGGAAAATAAACAGGCTCGAATCCTGGTGCAGGCATGGTTTATTGCCTCATATAAGCCCTAATACATGAATTAATTCCTGACAAAAGTTAAGTTAGGAGACATTTCTTATAAATATATCATATATCTGCATGATGTGTGTGTTGGCATTAGGATTTATTTAAATGTTTGGATATGAGTAGTAACTGTATCCATGACAGCTTGTTTTGACTTCTTTTACAAGCAGTGTGACCTGTGCATAATACTGCTGACAAAAATATTTTAAAGATTATTGTGGATAACTTTGAAAACACAGAAGAAATGAAGTATATAAATATTTACATTTCACATTTGGAACTATTACTCTTGTCACATAATCCTTGATTTCAATATACAGTTGATATACAAGGTTTATGCATAGACAGAAGCTGTTAACAAAGTCGGTATTCAGGTTTAGGCTTGTCTTACTTGGTGTAAACACATATAATCATTCTGTTTAATGACTTTGTCAAATCAATGCCTTTTAATTTTTAAGTTAAATCAGATAAATTCAACTTGTATTTGTGACTGGCAACTGTGATATTTGTGTCCTTTGATGTTTTGTTAGAATATTAGTAAGCTACTAGTTTGTCCTTGCAGTACAGGATTTATTAACAAGTAAAACATGATTTAATTGAACAACTTTTAATTGCTGATACAAAACCGTGACGGTAAACGTGTTAAGAGGCTAGAATTATATATAAATATATGTACTTTTTATCATAAATAGTGCTGCCATGTCAACAATATAATTATGCTTATTTTCTTTTGTATGAATTGTAAACAGTCGAAATTTTATGATACTAACATTTAATAAGATTTTTAATAAAAATGATAAAATGACAACCATTTAAAAGTGTGAATAAGCAAAATATAAAATTCGCCAAATGGGTTAACATGATTAGTCACTAATTTGAAACGCCAAACATTATATTTGAAAAAAAAAAACTGTTGATCATTTTAATACATAATTATGTTTGATAAATGAAATCTCATCTTTTCCAACATAGTTTAAGTCTTGTATAAAATAAATAAACATAAACCTGAACTTATTTATAAAAACAGCAAAACAATGCATTTATTTCGTATATTTTCCTCCATTATTTCATGTCATTATCATCACTTATCAAACATTTTTGTCACTGCTTCATAATTGTTTCAAGAAAAACCAGTAAACATTCGTTGCAATCAGTATTCAAATATATGTTGCTACTTTTCCTCATGATAGTCATATGAACAATTATAAAGTTAGTAATATATTATATGTTTCTATGTTAAGTGATATGGGACTATAGTTTTAGGTTAACCTTAATAGTTTCATCTTACGTGTCTTTTCAGTATATTGTCTTGGGATTGGCGTAGACAAGTGATTAAATAGGTGTTAATGTATCGATAATATTCGGTCTAACAACAAAAAGGGAATCATTAGACGGGTATGATATTGATTTATTGGTTTTATGTTAAAAGTCAGCTTTGCAGATCAGACAGGGACTATTAATTTATCTGACACGCCTATGAAAAGTATTGTTATGTTATTTGTAATTTTGACGTGTTTTACTATTTTATTTAGTCACCTTCTGGTCGCATTTAATTATCACCATAGTGTGCCTCATTACCAGTAAATGATGCCACTTATTGAAATAAGCTTGTATTGAATGTAAATAAAAGACATGGGGAATTGTGATTAAAGGAATTTATTCATTAACTTTCAGTACGTTACATGTTAATGCATGAAATATTATGTTTCATATTAAATGACATTGTATACGAGTTACTGAAACATGACTTATTATTTGTAGTGTATACACACACAGTCGAGCTGATTTTTTTTGTGCATTGAAGAACCGCATGGTCAACCAATATGTTTGACGTAGCGTACAGGGAAGGGAAATTTTAAGAGCCTATTAATATCCATTTGTGTTTAAGGATCGATAACCTATCAAAAGTCTGCATAGATTATTCTTATTATTAGTCTCTGATATATAAATTGAAATATAATGTTGAAACTTCTGTTTGAGATGATCCATCAATCACCGCAGCAACGTTTGACTAAGAACAAGGGTGACCTCGAGTAATGTTTATTTCCTTGCAATGTCGATGTTTTCAATAAACCAGTTACATGTTTCTTCAACGGCTGCAAAATGCAAAATATAACATGCTCATATATATAGCTATTAATTATTTATAATTTCATCACACTTTATCACAAAGTAACTTCGATGAATAATCGGATCTAACAGAAAATTGGGAAACAGCTTATGTATGACGAAGCGCTTTATTCTATTATAGAAAGATGAAATTTTGTCTGATTGTATCCAATTTTTGTCAAATCCAAAATCCCAGGTTTGTATGTCCTTGCATGATAATTTATAAATGAAATGTAGAGAATGATTATTAAAGCTTTAAATGTGTCAACATTAATGTCGTGTTAATAAGCAGTAGTACGATTTGTCCTGTAATACAGTTTATAGTATGTTTTGCACTTTGTGCAGCTCAAACTGTTTAGAAATCTGCCATAACTGGGCTATGGTGTCCTGTTTTGAAACTTGTCTTGCTTCAATTCGACATTATTCTATAACTATTTTAGAAACACTAAATAATTTAATTAAAGTTTCATTGAATAAAATGATCTACGAATAAATAAACCTACGTAGGCGCAATAAGTTCAGAGTAAATCACAGACAAAAGATTGTTCAACATAATACAAGACTATTTCCTCATTTAACGATGATATCAAAGGGAAAGTACTGTTGAAACTGCGTTTTGCATGTTGTCCTAATTTGCTTGTGTTGCAGTTGTTTAAGGCACTATTTTTTATTTTCTAAAAGCTTTATTGTCTTTGGTGTAACACACCTTTCCTTGGTGTAACATTAAGTCTATGGTGGAACACGACTGTGATTCTTAAAGTAAGCATGGAATTACATATAACATACCCTTGTTATAAAACAAGATATACACATTTTGTTTAATTCAGAAAGAGCAAAAGACAATCACTCAAAAAGATTTATGAATTATAACAAGAGCTGACCCTCACAAGTGACGAATGCCCCCGAAAGAGGTGTCTCACAGTCTGTGTCCTCTCCATCTGCTCAATAAATGTGCTATGTTAAATTTAAAACCCTCCCATGCATGACAGAGTTACCATGCATACAGTATTCCATTACTTTTAAACAAAGTGTGACCTTGACCTTTGGGTAAGGGACATGGTTTTTGCAGACAACACATTGTCTTGATGTGCTGAACATGTGTGCCAAGTTATTTTAAATCAATAAATGCATGACAAAGTTACAATCCTGACACATATGTATGATATACAGGATTCCATTACCTATAAACTCTAAATGTGACATTTACCTTTTAGGTAGGGATATGGGTCTTACACGCGACACATTGGCTTGATGTGCTGAACATGTGTGCCCAGTTATTTTAAAATCCTTCAATGCATGACAAAGTTACAGTCCGGACACGAATGTGTGCATATATGCATACATAGACGATTCCATTACCTTCAAACTCTAAGTGTGACCTTGACCTTTGAGGTAGGAACGTGGGTCTTGCATGCGACACGTCGCCTTGATGTGCTTGTTAATTGTGCCAAGTTATTTTAAAATCCTTCAATGCATGACAAAGGTACAGTCCGGACACGAATGTGTGCATATATGCCTATATAGAGGAATCCATTACCTTCAAACTCTAATTGTGACCTTGACCTTTTGAGCTAGGGACGTTGATCTTGCTCGCGACACGTCGGCCTGATGTGCTGGACATTTGTGCCAAGTTATTTATAAATCCCTCAATGCATGACAAAGTTACAGTCTGGACACGAATGTGTGCATATATACAGGTTTCCACCACCTAAAATCTCTAAGAATGACCTTGATCTTTGAGGTAGCGACGTGGATCTTGCACACGACACGTTGTCTTGATGTGTTTGACATTTATGCCAAGTTATTTTAAAATCCTTCAATGCATGACAAAGTTACAGTCCGGACACGAATGTGTGCATATATGCATACATACAGGATTCCATTACCTTCAAACTCTAAGTGTGACATTGACCTTTGAGGTAGGGACGTGGGTCTTGCACGCGACACGTTGACTTGACGTGCTAGACATTTGTGCTAAGTTATTTTAAAATCCTTCAGTGCATGACAAAGTTACAGTCCGGACACGAATGTGTAAGTGGGGACGCACAGACGGACGGACGGACGGTGCAATTTTAATATGCCACCCTTCGGGGGCATAAAAAGAGACACAATCAAGGTTGGTAAAACTGAAATGTAATGAATTATTACATATTTCTTTCTATAATATTTTAAGCATCCACTAAAATTTCTCAATTCCCTTGAACTTTCTTATTATTGATTTTTTATTATGTATGAGACTCTTACAATTAATAAAGCCATTAAAAATGTAGAAAGAAGTGAGTTAATTTACCGTTACACTACACCACATTTTACTGTGAAGTTGTCCCTTTTGTTCTAAAAACTTATGAATATAAGATTCATTAAGGTGGGAAAACTTGCTCCAAAAATATAGTGGAGAAGAAAGAAATTAGATCAGAACTTTCAGTTTCAAAGTTTTTATAGGTTAAAAGCCTGCGAATTTTGAAATTGACTCAAATAAAAATTCTCCTTTACACTGAAACTTCATTACGACTGACAAAAGAGCCAGGTACAGTCTTAAACAAAGTCAATTATTTCTTTGTTATGATAATGTCAAACGTAAATAGCTTCAGTACCCGTTGTAAACTGAGTGAAATTGAAGTCGGGAAGATATCTTCTGAGTTTTGCGTTTGATGCTGTTTTTCTAAACTGTCCATCAGATTTGCTCGAATCGTAAACAATATTCCCATTAAACTTCAGACTTTTGACCACAACATTCGCTGCATCAGTTATGCTTATTTCCTGCTCCTTGTTATCTGTGTTACAAAAACGTTGTCTCATTTTACCACATATTTTTCAATATAAACAAATTTACTGATGCAACCATTTAATATATTTTTTTCAAATCTAGAATTTTAACGGGTGTATTCTTAGAAGAAAATATATGACATACTTCCTTGAGTGTGATCATATTGCGTTGAAAATTTAAGTTGAACAAACTCATTAATTAATCATGTATTGCCTTTTCAAAAACGAAAGTAAGTTTTCCTACTTATCAAATATTTCTGTAATTTTCCAGAAGTCTCATAAACAGAGGCTGTAATTATAGGTTGTTCATGAATAAGCATGCCTATTTTGAATTATAGTTAAAAGAACCAATGATGTGCAACGTTATCTCTGATTGTTTGCAGAATGCAAAAAGCTACAGTAGGACAAAAAAACCACCTAGGTGAATCTAAGGAAATACAAAACGCATTCACTTGTTTTGATAGGGAAATACAGTTTGAAACTGGCTTTTTTAACTTTACAATAGTCGTGGATCCTAGGACTTTCAGAAGTAAAAAGGTTGTGTAAAACGACCAGCGAATAACCTACATACATGTAGAAAAAAATTAATTTGATTAAAGTTGTGATACCATTTACCCTGACGTTATTTTTTTTTCTTGTGTTGTTTTTGTTTGCACAGTGAAGTCATTTATCAAGAGAAAAACTGTGACGTTATTTATCTATATACTTAACCGATATTTATGTAACTTGTACGGTTTGTTGAACGGTTTATTGCGTGCCCTTAAAAGTCAAACCATTTCTGAAAATGAAATTCCTGTAACATTTACATTGAAATTATTCAAGCATTTTCTTTCATATGAAAATGTAGCATACGTTGATGAAAAATATGAACACCGCGTATACATCTTCGAATGACGTCAGGTAGAAAAAGCGTCTTTACAGCGTTCGCGATAAGAAAATTCAATTGCAAAATCTAGACTCGTAGCACACAGCTGTAATTAACGTTCGATGAAAATAGTTCTCTCATTTTCTTTAAATGTTGTTTCAAATAAGTCGTTTTAGAATCGAAATGATAAGTATCCAAGATTTGTATATGGTAGAATAACCCTCGTTTGTCGTTCTTATGCGTAATAATATGTATCACTCAGGCCTTATTATAAGCTCACCTGGCTACGCCAGCGTGAGCTTTTCTAATTGCTGATTGTCCGTCGTCTGTCAACATTTTGATTCAAATGACATCACCTCTGAAAACACTAGGCCAATGTTGATAAAACTATGCAGGAATGTTCCTTGCATAAAGCTTTACCAAATTTGTTCAAAGAATTCCATTCCATGCAGAACTCTGGTTGCTATGGCAACAAATAGGAAAAACTTTAACTTTAAAAATCTTCTTCTCTGAAACCACAATGCCTAGAGCTTAGATAGTTGGCATGTAGCACTGGCTAGTGGACCTCTGTTCAAATTATGACCCCCGGATCAAACCTGACCCCGCACGGGGGTTACTTAGTTTTACCTAGGCTTATATAGGAAAAACTTAAAAAATCTTCTTCTCTGAAACCACAAGGTCTAGGGCTTAGATATCTGGCTAGTAGACCTCTAACATGGACTAGAAATCATCAAGACAAACATTCTGACCAAGTCTCTTGACTTTAGAACACAACATTTTGCCTTTAGTGTAAACAGTGTACATTAGTGCAATTTTTATTCCAGCAGGGGCCGTAACTCAAAGAAGTACTGGTCTGATCTTATCCGAGAACTTGTAGTCATACACATTTCTTGTACATTGTATTATGATTGCTTAATAAATGTAGTGTACAGAGTGTAAACAATATGAAATATTACAATTTTATTACATCGGGGGCGAGGGGAGGGATAATTCAAGAAGTACTGGCCTGATCTAGTCTATGATCGAACGCATCTGAGAACTTGTGGTCAGACACAGACCTGTTCCATTCACATTTGGCTCTGATTGCTCAATAATGGTACTGCTAAGAGTGTAAACAATGTATAATATTGCAATTGTTGTTACATCAGGGATAGTTTCTCTGGAAGTACAAATCTAACCTTGCCAATAATCAAAATCATCCGAGAACTTGTGGCCATGCAAGTTATATCAAAGTTTGATTAAGATTGCATTAGGAATGCGGATGCTAGAGTGTAAACAAACAAAATGTAAACGGACGGACAGACGACGGATATCCAACAATCCTAAAAGCTCATCTTCAGAAAAGATGGCATTTGTATTTAGATAAAGATTTTTCATCATCTTACTACGGAACAAACAATTTATCATCCAGCGGTTCATGCACGTCGTTGCAATCATCCGAGATAACAATTCCAAATCATCTACCATTAACATCTTAACATTCAGTTTTTAAAGTAAACGAACTATGTGAAACATGCCTGCATCCTTCTTATTAAGATGTCGAATTCGTTCACCATATCATACCAAATGAACATATTTTCAAGGTATTCCGCAGTGATTGTAATATTGCTGTTAAACGGGTGTGTGGGAGGTCTTTGTCTAAGAGAAACCTACATAAGTTTGTGAGGAATATGTATGTATTGGTGTTAACTGTAGTAAAATAAATATAAAACCTATATTATATAATTTGGTGGATACTTTAACCATGGTTATATTAATTTGAAAATTTATCTCCCCCTATTGGCTCCAGGCGTAAATCCCATTGTGACAGTCTTTGTTCTCTAATTCGCAACTACAGTCTTGAACATAATCTTTGATTTATTCTTTACTTCGCATCACTAAATTGGGCAAACTTTTCACAATTGCCCTCCGATCAGCAAAACCAATTTTAGTTAAGTTTGAATTTAAGTTAACTGTACGCAATCTGTCACCTACCGCCTGACGTAAACGTAAAAAAACAACAGACAGTGCTCAACTATAAAAAAAAACAAAAAACAAAAAACACTAGGAACAGAGAAAGTTTGAATTGTGTTCGGGCAGGCAAAATAACAAATATTGTAAAGCAATGTAACAAATTGTGTACCAGACTACGTGAGTCTGTGTCAAGATCACTTTTTAACACCGAAAAGAAATCACATTTGAATTTCGTAAAGGGTACCACACGTATTTCAATGACAATGGTAGATTGAGAAGGAGACCAGGATTCTAAAAACATTATTTCAAAAGCAGGACACTCTGCAGGAATAAGTGAATCCAACGGTATTATACTTCACAGCCAGCCCAAGCAAAACATGTAAAACGAAAAATTATTATATTAAAAACTGAATTGTCCAAATGAAAGAGAGTTTAAAGGCTCAGATAAAGTTTGTCGATTGCCACTGGCTTTGAACACATCGTTGTCTCCCAGATCATGAAACATTTACAACATTAATCCTAACCAAAAACATTTTACATGCTAATAAAAATGGATTCCGTTAGAATGTTTCTGTGTATCAGACTACGGATGACCTCGCCAAACATATTCACCATGGTAACCAAGTTGTTTGTCCTTTCACTGATTGTTTTAAGGCCTTTGACAAATGTTTAGACCAATGTCTTTTATCTACACATGATTTCAATGGTATTAACCACAGCTAAAGGCGATAGATTTACTCGTTGTGATGTAGCAGCCAACAAATGCCGATCCAGGATGCGACATCAGATCCATCATAAGTTACATATTGTGTGCCGAATTGGACAATCTACGGACCATGATGCTTATTTCTACTGACCACAGTGACAAAGCTTATTGTACTTCTTCAACGTTTCATTTGTCAGTGAAGATAATTGTGTTATAGATCGTCCATTCGTCACACCACATGACTATCAGCTTCTGCAAGATGACATAAGTCTCTTGGTAGTATGAAGTGAATATTGGCATATGGTGTTTAATGTTCAATAATGAACGTTTAAACTCATTTAACAAAATATTTCAACTATACTTTCAACGGTGAATCGTTCGACATTGTTAACATCCTCCATACTTGGTTATTAAATTAAGTGATACTCTGATTGATAGCACACACATTTACAAAATGGCAGGCAAAGCCTCTAAAATATTCGAATTCATCACAAGAAATTTGAGCATATGCCTACCAACAGTTAAAGAAATTGTTTACCAAACGCTCGTTCGTCAAAACTTAAAATAATCATTAGCGATATTGAATCCCAAACATCACACATAAACAAGGAAATTGAACAAGTACTATGAAACGCAGCAATATTCGTAACCAACAGAGCTTATGATCAATAAAAAACCTGATAATGACTCAACCGGCATCCGATCGTAATCTGTTCAACAACGTCGGTAGCGCTTAAATATCATTTCATCCTTCCATGTGGTCAATAAATGCATCTCAAACTTCCTAAATAGCAACGGATTAAATTTGATATACTCGTCAGGGCAACGTTTACAAGTTTCCTCACTGCAGGGTTAACAATTACCCGCGTACGACAACAGTTTGGAATGTCTTGTCGGTTGTCATGGTGTCTGCACCATGCCTGAAAGCTTTTACGTCGTCTACTAAATCGCATGGGTTCTCTGCATAACCAAAAGTGTTAACATGTTGTAAGAGCCATGAATCATTTACACTGATGAGGCTTTCGTACTCCGACATGCACAGTCTTAAACCCTTCTCAGTAGAAGTCCCAGGGCAGTTGAGGGATATATCAATACAGGTGAAGTTATTTTTAATGTCCCCCTCCTAACTGTGTGAAATACCAAGTCAATCCATTAAAAAGCTTTTGCGTTATGTTCCCGACAAGCTTTTAATGATATGAAAAAAGGAGATAATAAAACTATGAAAGGTTCTTAGCCATTGCACTTCCTCTCAATTTGACGAAAATTTTTAAAAAGGGAAGCTTATACAAATACCAATCAAGTTAGAGCTGTGGTTCTTGTGCACTTTACTTCAGCTTAATATCTTCTGTCATTGCGTGTAGTTTCAACAAAGTGCATTTCGTAGTTTTAGAGGTTTTGACATGATCGCATGACGGAAAGACGGAAGAGCGGACGGTCGGACGCCGAACGGACGGACAAAGAGGTAACTATATGATCGCCCTTTTGGGGCATAAATCTAGAAACCATCTTCCATGTAAATAAACGGATCCGAGCGAAAATTTGGTAACACTTATTTTGGCTTACATACCTTTATCTAGCTGTATCATATATACCGTACATGTACGTTTTAAAACGTAAAGGTATTTTGAAACGATGCAAGGAAGTTTTTAAACATATCTTTTCTTAGTCTTCATTTTTTAACAACCCTGGGCCCGTATTCATAAAGCATCTTAGAATTTTCCTTAAGATTTTTTTTATCTTAATATTTTTATCTTAGCTAAGAAAAAATCTTGAGTTCTTATTCATAAAGCAACTTAGAAATTTCTTAGTGAAAAAAAATCTAAGAAAATAAATGATCTTAGTTTAATCTAAGAAAAAAATCACTTCCGTTTCTTGGGGTTTTTCCAGGATTTCCTTGTGTAAATTTAGTAACGATGACGTAATCGTCAGCGCTCGCGCGGCAACATGGCGGCTCCGAGGAGCATGTACCTTCAATCTCATTAAAATCAGGCTCCGTATATTCGCTTTGCCTAAGTAGAGGAGCGTAAATTAGGATATGATTTTAATGAGATTGGTATACCTCCGATGAAATGAAAATATTTCTGATTTTATCGTTGATTCAAGTGCGTGTATTGATGACATTCTTATGGGGGAAGGTGTTTTATGGAGTAGCTATGAAGAAAGAAAGGATTGCGTTCACAACATGGATTGAAACGATGTGAATTTACACCGTCGTTTCATTCTCATGTTATGCATGTCAATCCGTATTCGTCATCCATGGTCCAATGATGTAAATTCTGAAACCGGAAACGGTACGCAGACGAATGTCAAGTCTGGCAGTCGCTAGCATGGAGGCAAAGAAGAAAAGAGAAGGAAACTTTTCAAGGCAGGATTGCCTGCTTTTGACAGAAATAATGGCACAGTCATTGATCAAAGAAAGTCAATGAGCTAACTAACTTATCGCTTTACTAATGGTATTTAATTGTACTTGTACTTGTAGTCTACAATATATATATATATAACGTTAGGTGAACGGCTGATTGACTATCAGTCATAAAGTGTGACTGAACATCCCCTTAATGAACTACTGATTGACTATCAGTCATCAAGTGTGACTGAACATCCCCTTAATGACTTGCTGATTGACTATCAGTCATCAATTATGACTGAACATCCCCTAATGAACTACTGATTGAATATTAGTCATCATTTATGACTGAACATCCCCTTAATGAACTGCTGATTGATTATCAGTCATCAATCATGACTGAACATCCCCTTATTGAACTGCTGATTGACTATCAGTCATAAAGTGTGACTGAACATCCCTTTAATGAACTACTGATTGACTATCAGTCATCAAGTGTGACTGAACATCCCCTTAATGACTTGCTGATTGACTATCAGTCATCAATTATGACTGAACTTCCCCTTAATTAACTACTGATTGACTATCAGTCATCAAGTGTGACTGAACATCCACTTAATGAACTACTGATTGACTATTTTGTGAAAATCCAATGAAGAATTCAACCTCTATTACATAAACAATGTTTTTTTTACAATATTACCCTGTGACATAGTTTTTGACCCTAGATGACCCATATTCAAAGTCGACCTAGAGTTCAAGGAAATAATATTGACCAAGTTTCATGAAAATCCAATGAAAAATGCAACTCGATTGCATACATAAGGTTTTTCTATGATTTGACCCTGTGACCTATCTTATGACCCTAGATAACAAATATTCAAGCTTGACCTAAATTTTATCAAGGCAATCATACTGACCAAGTTACATGAATATCCAGTGAAAAATACAGCCTCTATTAATTTCATACACAAGGTAAAGTGTGGACAGACAGATACAACAGATACTAGATGATCACAATAACTCACCTTTGAGCACTTCGTGCTCAGGTGAACTAAAAAACCTATTCGTGACTAGATGGGTGTTCAGTGAGAACTTGTGTTGCCCTCTTACACTTTGTCAGAATAACCAATAATTTTGTGAATCTAAATACGAAGAGGCAGAACTCTGTCAAATATGACCTTGACCTACAAAATTTGGCAGCATCATGACACTTATGTCATAAACAATACATTTTAAAAGTTTAATAAAAAACCCCTAAGAAATGGCAAGGTTATCTACAAAATCTAAGTACAAAAAGGGGTGTTACTCTGTCAAAATACTTTGACCCACAAAATTTGATATCATCATGATCTTTTATTCATAAGCAATGCAATTTGAAAGTTTGATGAAGAAATCTTAAGAAATGGCAGTTTAAGCCAACATTAATTTTTTAACATTGTTATTTTGTGAAAAAAATAAAAACACATAAAAGTACAAAAAAGGGCATAACTTGACCTTGACCTACAAAAAGTGCAGCATCATGACCATTTTGTCAAAAGCAGTACAATCTCTATTGTAGTAGATAAATCATATGTTTGATAACAGATATATTACAGTTAAGCTCTGCCTCTATACACAGTGCACAGAACATTGTTTTCCTATAGATGTATGCAGTAGTCATCATACAGTAATAGGTATATAATAAATTATGAAAACATGTTTGCGACTTAAAAATGTATTATTCAGCCGCAAATATCAAAATTACTAAATAGTATGTGCACAAGTGTATAAAAACTGTAACGGATGCGCTGTTAGAGTTAAATGAGACTTAGATATAACTATAAAAGCTGGTGGATTCTAATAACCCTTATAGATTTCAAACAGTGTCACAACACAACTCAAGTTCAATATCATCATAATTTACTCTCTGTTCTACTGTCATTTAAGTTTTAACACAATTTTCCACTGGCATAATATAGTCGGTAATACTACAGTTCAACATTGCAACTGTATTCCATAAATATACTATGGCCACTGCAGTGCACCGCTAACAGTCTATGATGTGCTACAAGTTAACATTACTCCATGGATAGACTACTGCAGGCATTGCAGTGTAAACAGTCTGAACTGTACTGGTACTGTCAAACCTCTGGCATTTCATTCCAGTGACCTAAACTATACAGTATAAACAACAACAATGAATAATGCATTTAACATACTTTATCATAATAATAGTTATGCAAGCAATTATACATGTACTCAACAAATATGTATTACTAAATATGGTCTGAACAGTACATTTTGTGTAGTGGTCAATAACAAGCAGTTCTCTTATAATAGCGGTATCATTTATAAAAAACAATTACCTATTTCAATAGATACATCATCAGAAAAACAATCTTGAGACTTACCAAATTATGGATCTGATCACCAAGATCACTAAAGATCACTCTCCCAAAAATCACATCAGTCTATCTCCCTGTGATAGTGAGTAGTCTGCACTGTTAAACTGCAAGGTTAAAAACAAGATTGTGTGCAAAGAGTTTTCAACATGTTTGGTTACAAGATTGTTGAAATATGGATTAAAAGATAATGTTACTGAACATACTGCCATTTCGAATGTCACATCTTTAACATGAAAATATGAAATCTCCCGAAACTATAGAAGTATTTTCGTTTACATGATACATTTGAAAACAACAATTATAAATGTTGCATAAACATAAAGAACTTGCAAACCATGAGAATGCCAAATACATACTCAAAATCCTACATCCAAATGAAATTAATAAAAACTAGAAAGATTAAATTCTACTGAAAAGACCAACATGTCTCGCTGAGTGGGACTGCACAACTAAGTCTACACCACCACAGGTAAATGTGTTGACCAATCAAATTGTTATAAAAACCTTAACACATATCAGGGCGGATACGGGTCAGCAATACGCATATACCAGAAAGGAGATAAAATCAAAGCAATGAAATGACTGTTTTCATGTCCTGTCAGAAAACTTTAATTACGGTAAAATGCCTTAAACTGCAGTGGTCATATGTCACTTCCAACAGCCTGGCTGATGGGTTTACCCTTTCGCGAACATGTTGTGGTGTCCGCTTCCCATGCTGGCGGTCAGGGTTCGATCCACTAACAAAGTTAGTACACTATCCGTATGCTAAGACCAGATGTCTGGCAATCGACTACTTTCGGTTTCAGTGAAACTGTCAAGGATCAATTATAAATCAATTCAGGTTGATAATATTTTTAGTATTATTCAAAATATTATCATTTGTAGCGGGTAACAATTTAAGCAATGTTTTATTGTTAAATGTATTCTTGGCTGTGTATGAATTTGGAATAAAAAAAGGAACAATGATCTCCGATGGGGAATCAAACTCCCGATCTCCCGCACGACAAGCGGGGATACATAGCACTGCGCTATCAAGGACTTTCGAAAAACATATAAATTTGTTCTTCAGCGAAACAGTCACAAGTGGACACTTCATTGGTAGTTTTGCAAAGTATACGTGTATATTCAAATATCTGTGAGAAAAAAATTGTCTGCATGTTCATATAAATTTCTAAGTCGGCTAAAAAGGCAGATTTCAGCCGTTACCCTGTGACAGAATCTCAGTTGTTCCGATGAATTCTGAACTTTATAATGCTCGTAAACAATTAATCATAACTCAATTTCTATCATAATTCTTTTATTTTATTTATCATTCAATATGCGATCAGAAACCGTTTTCAGTTAATCGATTTCCACCGTGCAACAGCGCGCTTACCGTTGTTTCATTTTCATACTTTATTCATAAACGCAGTGGCATAGAACTTTGTTAGTGAGATCCCAGCTAGATACTCAAACTTTTCTCCTCCTGAATTACTTGAAAAGCATAGATTAGTGGGACAGAACTTAAAAATTTCTGACTTCACCATCCGTACTGGACAGGCAGGTACTGACTTTACCATCTGTACTGGACAGTGGACAGGCAGGTACTGACTTCACCATCTATACTGGACAGGGAGGTACTGACTTTACCATCCGTACTTGACAGGCAGCTACTGTTGTTCATTAACTTTACAAAATTAATTATTAAGTTCTGTCTTCCACTGTTGGAGTGTACATAGGATGAACAATATCCTCTGCTTCTCATAATACTCATCACATCAATACAGGGTCGATGTTTAAACAATATAATTCTATTCTTCAAAATGAGATCGGTATTTAAAACAATGTCCTTAAAACAAACCCCTAATTGTAAAGTTGACCACACTGCCCTTCGTGTTACAGATTTTTCATCACATCGGGTGGAACATTTCTTACTTCTTCGATCCAATCACTTCCAAGCCCACTTCCAATGCGTGGAAGAAAGAGTAAATGACATGGAATTTGCATATTTGTTACATCAAATCAATCTGGTAGACTGTGTAGAAGATTATTAATCCGATAAAAAGCTGAAATTTCAATTCTCTTGAAACGGAAGCTATGACAACTTTACCTCCCCTGATTCATCGTCTAAACACGGAAAGCGAAAAAAAACACCGAAAATAACCCGCTGCAACTTTTTAATCGTATTAAACGGAGATTTTTTTACCTTTAACTGGGCGTTTGCTGTCTGGCGGCCATTTTGTTTATCAATTCTAAGAAAATTCTTAAAACTTAAGATAGGGGGGTACCTGTCTTAGATTTTAAGACAAAAAAGGCCAAGTTAAGATAATTTCTAAGCCAAATTTTGGTCTTAGAAAAATTCTTAGTGAAAATATTATCTTAGACAAAACTTAAGATAATATTGTCAAAATCTTAGATAATATTGATTTCTAAGAGAAAAAAAATTCTAAGATGCTTTATGAATACGGGCCCTGTTCTTTAACTTAGTCCCTTGAAAGTAGACATTTTCCTAAATTTGGTTCACTGTTTTTGTAACATACCTCATCATTAGACGAAAAGCCTTAATGCAATACAAAGTGACCTTCAGTGATTTAATTGTTTTTCATATTTCTTTCTTTATTTCTAATCAGTCACCTTGTCAGTTTAAATATCAAAAGATTACCGCATAGAAAAACGCCTTTGTGACGACACATGCATGGCAATGTCAGTAGCATTTAACTAAAATTTAAGTGGATGACTAATTTATTTGGTTTCAAAATATTTCGTAGTGAAATACCTCGTCTCATATGTCCGGACTCTAAGTAACGATGTTTACTTTAGTTTTCTTGTGCGTATTTTATTCTTTTTATCTCGTACACAAGAAAACTTAAAACTTTATCTTGAGCTAAATCCAAAAAATGATGTTGGGTCGCTTTTTTAACAACGCACCTGCGTCTAAACATTTGGTCGATGTTCCTTAATGTGATTTTGTGAAATGTACATTTCTGGCTAAAGTATCGGAGACACAAACCTGACAAGATAATTGGTTCAATTTCTTCGTATTGTCTCAAAGCCCAAATTATTAACTTTGCCAGATCACGAGAATATACGAACTGCCGTAACGGAGAGCCTGTACCATACACCACTAGATCCGTGTTATTCTCTGTTAAATGAAGAATAACACATTTTGTGCTTCCGAGAGCATGTCATATCCTTAAGAAGAGTTACCAGTATTCATAAACATTCAAATTTCATTGTAATTTTAAAATGTAGAACTCATTTCATGTAAAATCCCCCCCCCCCCATTCTTACTACTCAAGCTTATGTGAATGCATTAATTAAGACTGAGGATGATATTCCAAACATATGTTTTATCTAAAGTAATAGATTTTGTTTTTATTAAACACTATAACATGTCTTCATTTACGATAAGTTTTCTGCATAATATTTTCAGCTAATTAGAATCCTAGGACCATGATATGAAAACGTATGTCATTTACGCAACGATTCGATGAGCTCTTACTATAATAGAAACAAAGGTTAAATAATAATTGATTTAAATGATCAATATATGCATTCTAGATCCCATTTATGATCAGATGATATCTGATAAAACTTAGCAAATTTCGAGTTCAGGATATATGGAAGGTATCTGAGTAATTGTAAGCATAATAATTTGAAAACAGCATAATGATGCAAACTATCTGAATGACTTTTTTTGGTATGTGGCTTTCCCTGTTTGATATTATTTTTGTTATTTTTTACCATTTATCTTTACCGGCAACAATTATACATATTATGTTTCAAAACTAGTTATCCCTCTATAATCAAATGTGCAGCAAAATACCCTTCAAGATATAACCCTTATTAAAACCTTAGCATCTACACTTTTAATTTTCATTATAGATAGTAATGTTAATAAATTGCATAAAATGTAACAGCAAAGGAAATTACCTTTTGCCAAATATGTTTTGTTTATAAGAGCAGACAAAACATGTCCATTCTCCAAGCTAAAATTGTCGTTTGGTCCGAAAACATTACACGGAATCACGGCGGTAAACATGTCGCCATATTTTTGGTAAAATCCCCTAAAGATTTAGACAGTTGATAAAAAGACATAAAACATGTAAAACGTATCGATCTATAATTTTACACAGTTTACGTATAATGTTTATACGCTTCACGAATTACATTCAGTTCGCCTTTCTCCGGGACTTTAAAGACCACGTGTAAGTAAATGCACACAGGGAATGTATATGAAATTAGCTTAATCGTAATTCATTATATTTGTACATATTATATGTACAAAAATGTAACCAAACTATAATGCAGTGCTAAGAATAAAATCAGCTATGTCATTTACACAAACAAGAAATTAAACCTATCTTTGAGGTACCCTATCTTTGAGGTACACCTGCGAATAATGACTATCTTTTAGAAAAAAAAAACATGTCTTGCAAGTATCTATTGACATATGTTGTCGAGGTAATCAAAAATCCAGGTGATCAAACTTCCACGATCACAATATTGCTTTAGTTTAAAACTAATCATCTAATGTCAAACATGATCAAAGGCTTTAGAGATATCGTAATTATCGCATTTTTTTCGTCACTAAATTTACAAATTTGGTTATAAATATCTGTAAATTGCAGTATAATGTGAAATTAAAAGTAATAATTTAACAACAGCAGCAGCAACAGAGCACGCTGTTAAGATAGTTAAACTACTGTTTGATTGATTTGCTGGATTCTATAACACAAAGTGGCTTTGGATTACAATTTTTTCCCTATATATATTGCATGTATAGTGTTACCAAAGTTGGTATGTGAACAAAAAGAGAAACATGTCCGTGAGAGCATGAAAACGTGTTATCAAGCTGACCTTTTGCAATCGGGTTTAAGACAGAGAAACGATCGAATCGCTCAGGTCATTTTATTCTACACATTTACCTATATTACAATCTAAAAACTTTTAACATATTCATATTAAAATATTTCAACTTACTTGAAGCCAAGTATTTTTTTTTGCGAATTGGTGTTATACTTTACTATAATATCTTGTTTAATCCTCAATCCATTTTCTTGTGCATACAATTTATAATTAGCGTTAATCTTGTAAAATTTTCTTAGGTTGTACTCACCTGTTTAATACATCTATCATTCGTTTAGCGTGTGAATATCCGAAATTCGACTCATGAGGAGGTCCGTTGTGTATCTGGAAAAAAAACTGTACCTGGTAGTATTTTGAAGAGAGTCCTATGAGTAATTGCGCCAAACTAACAGTTTTTAAATATCTTGATGTAATGGATCCTTTGTTTTATTAAACTTAAAAATCAAGCCGTATTCATTTTATAAAAAATCGAAGATACAAATATCAGAATAAAAATGTACTAAACACTGAAATCGTGGCGAAAAACTATTCTTATTTTAATAGACGCTTACTGTCTACACGTTAGTGAAATTTCACAGAGCCGGCACATACATGCAATATTCGCGTATACTTCTGGTTCTTTTTTATGAGTTTTTTTTCTAATTCGCGCTAATAGTTCTGAAAACTGAAACATGCATATGCAATATTATATTATAATACAGCAATAACCAAAGTACCATTTATCATTAAAAGATCAATTAGCCGTAAAATCGGATTCTCCGTTTGAAAATGAGACTTTCCGCAAAGTTCTGTTGAGTTCCATCAAGTGTTTGCTGAGAAAGTACCGGTATTCTATCATATGCAAAAAATATATAAAAAACTTTAACACTTTGAGAATCAAAAATCTTGAATATGTTATATAGCACTGAATCATATCATTGAGTTCATTCAAAAACTGTTGTTATTGATACATGGAGCCAGATGGAAGAAAATACTACTTTATTCCCGTATGCAAATACCAGCATATGTGTATATCAAAGGAAAATATTCAATTAAGTGTGTTTATAACATTTTTCATATCCGTTTACCATGGTTTCTTTCAATGGGAGTTCTGTGTCATCGGGAAATATGCATGTAGATAAACAAGACACCACTTTCTTCACTCCATAATTGTGACTTAAACTCAGCACATTGTCATCAACTGATGTGTTCTTGATCTGAAACAAAAATCTTTCGTTTCATGTTTGCATTGTTTTACTTTTGCACAATCATGTAGTGTGTTTGACAAATAGCGACATTTTTCGAATCTATCATTGGTTTATTCCTTTCTAAAGTATTGCATTAATGTCTGAATTGGTTGTGCTTCTTAAGTAACTACGTTTTGCATTGATATTGATTTAAATTGTTTTGTTATGTACATAGTGTATCAACACTTGGTGTTGACTATGTCAAATTAAATGTGAAATTAAGTTTAAGATACATAAAAACCTCCAAACTAATTTAAATAATTAGCGATAAAGGGGCTGAGCTAAAGCCATAAGGCGTTCATTGCTTTGTAATGTTTACTTTCTCATTTGTAAAGAGTTAGTGTTTCTGAACTAATAGTACCGTGTGCATCTGGAAAACAAACATAATCCTTGTTTTTCGTAGCTGACTGTTAAGCATTGGTCGAGAAAGTATAATGACTCTACACTTATAATTAACATTATTCTGAGGTTACAACATAATTATGTTGATATATATAAGCTATTTATGAAACATTGAAAATGCAAGTGTATTGCATTGACATTCTGTCTTGTGGTATTGTCAAACTACAAGTTGCCTTACATAATAAACGTTCAAAAATGTTAAACATTCCTATTTTATTTTCATTGGCGGTTGAATGTTTTCAAACTTCCGAGCAAAATTTTTAAGTGGTAGCGTCGTAGTGTCATTGTAACTCTCTGCGTTATAATTTATTGTTATGGGCATGTTGTAATGTGATGTCATGTATTTCCCTCCGTACCTTATTTTCGTCCAGTTTGTGTTTTTAACGTTACATAATTGATTCATTATTCACTGAACTAAATAAGGTCACTACATGAAACATTCATACATCATTTTACATTATCATAACCCATATACACAATCACAGAGATTGTTACGTGTACTTACCAATATCGATGAAAATGTTAAGTATAGTTCTCCCTAACCGGTCGTCACTGTCATGCCTGCGCTAATCAATATACCATTGAACAAAGCTCATGTCGTCTTGGTGGTTTTCATTTTTTATTAGAAATGTCATTTGTTGTGCCTTTACAGGTAAATATGTATATTTGGATTGTGCATGTATCATTTGTCTACCATTTCATAACATTAATTTGCCTCATTTATTTGTATTTGGCTGACGTTAGATTGCGCACACATCAATACAATAAAAGCCATTTATTGTGCTTTCAATGGCTAGTACCAGGCCAGTCGTCATTTAGCAGTTGCAGAACTCACTTACCATATAACAACGGTTATAAGATTATGTCGAAAGGCATCGATACATAAGATCAGATAAAAAATATATATACAAGTTTAAGCTAAGAGCAGATAGATTACAAAAACCCATTTTTAATAAGTAATATATGATAATCAAACGGTATTAATGCCACCTTGGTGCATTTTGCAACGAGAAAAGATACAAACCCTCTTATAAACACACTGTTTATAAAGTTCATTATTCATTGAACTAAATAAGGTCACTACATGAAACATTCATACATCATTTTATATTATCATAACCTGAATATTTTATGGTATTTCTTTTAATATATATCATGTTTTGTATTTGTTTGTTTGTTTTAAAAGATAACAAAATAGTTTCTTTCTGAAGTCAAGAGCTACATATCTACTAGCAAAACTGTCATTACATTTTTCCAGTAGCTAGTGTAGGAATTCATTAGTGTGCTTCGACAAAAGCACCCCGTTAAGGGTACTCGAGGGAAAATAAATCGTTTAGCATATGAATACTAATTATTATAGCAGTAGAAGTACATAACAAGCAAGTTGATATATACTTTCAGATTGTTGGGGTGTTGCGTGAATAGTCGAATTTCACAATCCCGATAATCCGATCAGACCTTATCTGACCTAAATCGAAAACAAGGCTCAGGATGTATTGATTTTTACAACAATGGCCAATAAACACACAGATAACGTTGTTGATGTAAATATTGATAAATTATGGACATATACGTGTAAAGATTTGAAAGATATGTTGCGTAAACATGGACAGCCAGTGATAGGAAATAAGGACATATTTGTAGCTCGTGTTTATAGTGTTGTGTCAAAAGGAAAACAGAATAAAAACCGAGTTTATGACGACACGCCGTGTGTTGACAAAGATTCTCATCCGTTGAGAGTGCTCTTCGTAACATGCAAGGGAAGGAAACGACGTATGATGACAAAATGCTTACAACAAAAGGTCGGTTGTGGTCGAACGATTTATGTGATCTTCCGAAATTTACATTTGACAAGTTATTTTCATACTTGGTGGAACGTACGAACAAATACGGATCCGGTGAACTAACAGGTGCTTCGTACAAAAAATGAAATTATACCAATTCTTTGCAGATGTTCACATCACGTGCTATGAAATTGCCAAAAACTATGGACTTATATGGGTCAAGTGTAAAGTAATTGCCTCAATGAAACAAGAAAAGTACAAGGTAGTTCTGATATTCAAAGACAATGATGTACAGTTTGCAGCATGCGAGTGTCCACCAGGGTATGTATATATTTGGTAACATAGAAAACATAAAAATATATTTAGTGTTTACATCCGTGTATAGGAATAAATTCGTATACATTAACTGTAGCAGATATGTTAAAAAAACAACAACAGAATATATCAAAATCACACAGAAAATGATTAATTTTCCAGTGATTAATGTCGGAAAATAGCTCAAGTAGCTTATGTTGATCTGTTGTATATGTACCTGACATTAAATAAATATTCTTGTATCTTGTATTTTAATCGTTTTAAAGGATTTGATCTTATTCCCAGTGGCCTCTTCATTTGCATTGTATTCCTAAATATGGGTATGAAGTTGTAAACAAAATGTACCGTAGAAAAATATCAAAACAAAAATAATATCAAACAGGGAATGCCACGTACCAAAAACGCAGCCTCCCCAAAACGAACCCCACAGCACCCAGAAGTGCACACCACCAACACACACACACACGCACACACACACGACACACACACACAATCATGTACACACACACATATACACCACCAACACACACCAGCACACAAAGCAAACACACGAGGACAAAACGAACAATTAAAGGAACACAGTGGGACACCGCCTTGGAACGGTCAGTGGCAAAAACACCTAACTAGCAAATAAGGTTGGGACTTGAACTTATGTCACATCAATGAAGTGACTTATTATGTACACTAGAACGTGTGCTTATTTTAAAGCGTAAAGTCTGTGTCAGCGTCAAATTGTTACAGCTGCTCGTTCCGAGTGAAAAACAGCATTGCTACACTGTATGTTTATACAGGATTGTCAAAAGAATGTGGTAGTGATTGATTTAAGGAATGTATAAAATATTCTTTTGAAACGTCAATGTAAGAGGTTTTTTTTTCACCAAAATTTTAGAGATAGCAGCTTTAACATTGTTGTTAAACAGGATATCATTAAAGATATCCATTATACGATACAAGCTATTATGCTCGTTTGTTATCCTAATCAGTAATGTGACAGACTATTTAATATATCTGAATTTAATTTATGTATCTTTCTGTGGTATTTTTTTAGGCTTGGCATCAGTTGAGCCGGCAAGTGTTATCATGTTTGTGGTCTTCTTTTTGCTATTGAGGATTTCACAAAGAAAGGGAATCATGAAAAACTAGCTAAAATGTCCAGTACTTCCAGGTTGAATGAATGGATTGTTCCAAGGAATTTACATGTGCAAGCCACACCTTTGTCAGAGATGAAAATAAGAAAGTTTCGTTATGGAAAATCTCACATTGAAAG
This sequence comes from Saxidomus purpurata, assembly GCA_022818135.1. Taxonomy (NCBI): domain Eukaryota; kingdom Metazoa; phylum Mollusca; class Bivalvia; order Venerida; family Veneridae; genus Saxidomus; species Saxidomus purpurata. The sequence goes on from JAFMSR010000012.1 coordinate 50,960,806, forward strand.
AACAACTGTTAACAATTTTGATCCTCGCGCCCCAACAAGACCATGTATTGGACACATATGCGCTTCAGCAGTTTCACACTTCCTTGCAAGATTGTGCTTCAAGCTCTGGCTTCTTCCTGTACCACGATGACCCAGAGTCAATGTCCGTGCCAAATGTTGAATGCCATGATACTTTGATGGCGAGTGCTTAAGGCTGGATGTTCCAATAAATTCCTCATTCACAGAGACTGAATAATCTTCTTTGCCAACCGAAGATACAGAGTATAAACCATATAATTAGTGATCAGGAAAAGCTTGATGAGCAGTTTATTAACTCTTATGTGAAAACTGTGATAAGTAATGAGCAAATAAGCGAGGAAGAATATCCGAAGTTTAGAAAAGCACCAGAAACCAGGCCAATAGTGGTGAATGGCTACAGTGGCACAACCTTAAAATAACAGCTTCCAACTTTGATAAAGTGTTAAAATGTAGAAATCTTGAAAGTGCAGTAAAGCAAATATTATACACTAACGTCAATAGTTACTCTTTACAGTATGGTAAACACAATGAAAAAAATGCAGTTCATGAAAGAAAAATTAGGCACACCTGTAGAAGTGACAGATGTTGGACTGATCCTGTCAAAGGAAAGGCCTGGGTTGGGTGCTAGTTTAGATGGAAGAGTAACCAACAAATCTGTAGAAGATCAATATGGTGGACTTGAGTGTAAAGGCCCAGTCAGTCAGAAGTGAAACTCTGCATTTAATGCTAGGTTAGACAGAAAAATGTATTTGCAGAACGTACATGGACAAATATTTCTTAAAAGAAATAATAATTTCTATGCACAGGTGAAAGGTCAAATGTTTTGGACTGGATTGAAATGGGTTGACTTTGTTTTGTGGTTTGGGGAAGAGCAGGAAATATTATGTGAACGAATTTTGTTTGATGGAAAACAATGGTATTCAGAGTATCTATCAGTTCTAGATTTGTTCTATACATGGGTGTTTGTGCCAGAGCTATTGGCCAGGCGGTTTGAAAGAGGGCTATCTTTGATCAGTCCCGAGCAATGGAAAGAGTTGAAATTCTCGGATGAAGAACTTGAAAATGACTGAATTTGTTGCATAACATGTATGTTGAATATAAGAGTTTTACTGAGACTACTGTACAAGTATTTGTATATAAATGTTACGATGAATGTACTGTTATTCAACTATTATAGTGTGCGTATAGTGTATAAATTTGTCAGAAAAAATTTCTTACTCTTCTTTCATTTTCATTTATTAATTTTTTGAAGCCCCACAAGTTGGGTTTTTAATCAGTAATCAATGTTTTTCCCAGCATTATGCTTCTCTATGTGGTAAACCAACCCCTATTCAACAGCATTTCAGCTATAATCACAAAGAGGCAGTTTGCCTAACCATTGTTCCGTATAAAAGCCAGTACTAGAACCCTATCATCCGCAAGAAACTGCTAAAGTCACAGTCGGCCACAGAGCTCGAACTTGTGACCATTAATCAATGAGGGTTTACAACCACGCCCTGTTCAACAGTAGTTCAGTCATGCTAACAAAGAGGCAGTTTGCGTAACCATTGTGACATTGTGACAGACCATACTTACTTGCTTAAATCGGTACAGAACCATCTCATCCGCAAGAAACTGCCAAGTGTCTCTCAGTAAGAGACGTGGTTTGTCAATATACTTCAACATAGATTCTTTAGTTGGTGATCAGAACAGGAAACAAATTCTACAGAAAAGAAATTTATTATCCAAATTACAACCACAACCATTAATAATTAATATAATGCAAATGTGAGTAAACATTCTTCGCAACATAAAACTCAATTTAAACCCATCTCATTATTGTTTTGTTACCGGTGTAGACTATGATCCATTTGAGTAGTTTTATCACTGGTGACACTTTAATGACATTATTAGACTGGCATTTGTATACAGACCGAAAAGGAGTTTCTGTTACTAACCACAAACATTCATAGAAAAATATGCTGATAAGTATATTTATTTGATCATAGTCTACACTTCAAAATTATCAGATACTGTATGTTCACTGTAGACATCAATAAACAATAAATTAAGTACTATACTTTTGATATTTGTCAAGTTCCCATTACACAGTTAACAGGAAAACCCATAGTCTACATTGTTATATACTAAAGATATAGTCTGATCATGGTCTTCCTTGTGATATTATCAGATAACTTAAGTGATGAACAAGATACAATTAATTAATAAGGACTGTGGACCTTGATAATATTTAAATAAGTCAACCATTATGTGTACCGACAGACTTGCACATTGATATTTACATATGAATACTAAACTATTATGCCCGATACAGATAACATATTTTAACTCTTCTTTGCGGTATATATGCATAACAGTTATAAACCTGTAAAGACGTCCAGATGCAGTAAATATGATAAATATTTCAGTGAATATCTGTAATTATGTTTATCAAGATCAGGAATCGCAAGCTAATCATCAGCATCACTTCGATTTGTTTTTGAGTTGTCCGGTTCTACTAGGGGAGGGAGAAAGTTAGTCAAATATGCAATTCCTCTAAATATCTGACCAGCAATATGAGACAGCCTCAACGGTAAAACACCATCCAGTATATGGTAATTCTTTATACGGCCTATCTCTCTCTCAACATAAGTTTGAACGGGGGTCTATCCAGTGAAACCCCTTTCGGCAGAATGTCATCAATATTTAAACCTTTATCGGCCATTATATTGTCGCCAACATCAAGTAGGTCCTGCACTCCACTGCATTAGGTGATTTCCATATCCGACACTCTACCTCCCCTCGAATCGGACACAAATGTCACTGTTCCGTTTGGTGATACACCAACTAACACTTTGAAAGTGTTGTGGTGTTTGTAGTTTGACCAAGTTTGAGACTGTGTTGTCATTGAACTTGGGATCTCCACAAACACCTCCATGCAGTCTAAAATAATTTTAGTGGTGGAATATTGATTAAATTATTGCGGCATATTCTTTCGGATCCTTTCTTGTGGCGAAAATGGGAACATTAATGGCAGCTCATTGTGTAAACAGTTTATCCAAGTAGTGAAAATCTTTGAAAAATGGGAGACTGATATTGTAAATCTATCAGCGATGTTCTGTGTCTGATACTGTTAATTGTCTGTCTGTTCGTTTTGTCCTCTCCAGTACTGAACACTGCATTAAAACACCATAATTTTGAAAACCAAGAGCTGTAACAATGTTGTTCTACATGATGACTTGGACATATATCATCCTATAAGGTATGTGTGCCCATTTCTGTTGTAAAAGCCTCTGTCTATGTATACTGGCATGTAACCTGAAAAGCAAAATCACAGCATTAGCTTCTAAAGTCATAATTAGTTTTACTTCAAATCTACTTTCATTTTTTTAACAATAGTTGCTATACATCATGCTTTATTTTTTCAAAATTAATTCTATATCAAGCGTAACGTGGTATTTCCTTTTAAATAAGATTTTTGTCCTACATTTATGTAAAATAGAAAGTTAGTACTTGTCGAGTTTAAAGGGACATATGATATAACTGATGTCAAACTCTAACACGTAATCTAAGTTTTGATAATGTATTCGGCTAGATGTAGGGTATGCCAGTTTAAGAGACATAAATCTAGCATGAGCTATGGTGTCAAATGATGCAGCTCCAATGAAGTTTTCGGTGAATCGTGTTTTGATCATATATTCAAATATTTGGAAATTGCTCTCATGTATTTAGTCTGACACGCAAGCTAACTTACAACAGAAATTTTTATACATACAGTACACTCTGTTTAAAACGATCTTTTTGGGATCAATAACATTATTTCCTTATGTCTGAAGTTTGATATATATTATATAAAATAAGGAAGAAAAAGAAGCTTGAGCAGGGATAATTTGTTCCTTATTTCCGGATTTTCGCTGTATCGTTTTACAGAGTTTACTGTATGTATACTAGCAGGGCTTATACATTTTAACCTCAATCAATGTAGAAGATAATGTGTATGCCGTTCATCCTGGAAGTTGCAGGTTCGAGTCCCACTGGGGTCACGACCTTACCTCCTGATATGACACCACTACTGTTTTTTTCCAGGAAGCAGACTGGAGAGTGACTCGATAAGCTAAAAGATTTCTCAATCGAGCTCAAATAAATTGCAGAATATCACCGTGATGTTTTTATTTATAATAAGAATAATCTTTATTTAAAGTCAGAAAGGTGCAAATAACAACTAACATAATTATGCTCATGTGCTCTTGTGAACTGACCACGCAAGTTTGGAGTATGGTTGCCTTACTGTGTGAAGAAAACTGCAGAACCGTAAGAAAACCTGTCTGATTCAGGTGACCGCCTACTATCTCACATATAACCTAGGACAAGGACTGAACCCGGGTCGCATCGGTGAAAAGCGAGTTCGCTAACACAACAGCCAATTATTGTATAAATTTGTGCTTATCATTCATTGTTCTATACTAAAAGTTGTTTACTCAACATAAACTTTGTTCAATATCTTGATAAATCAAGATTGAAGATCTGTAGGATTACCAACTTCTTCCATTTTCTAAATTTACAAAGTTAGGCTACTTTTATTTTCTTCATGCAAAACGCATGTTAAATTGATCGAAATTAAAGAAATGACTTGGTGATTATAGTGTCATTGTATTTATAAACAATTATAAGTCAATAACTAAATACCCGTACTATGTAATAACCTGTTGTTTCGTGTCAAAAGATTTTTACTACATGTACATAAAGGACATGTCGAACTTTTCACTGATAAAACGCACCAAACAAGAAAAAATATATACTTATACAATGAATACACACAACGATATCGGTGTCATCAATATTCTTCAACATGAGATACACCAAATATACATATTTTAACGCAATTTTCAAGAATAAATCCAAATATTTACCTGAATATCGTATCGATTTCTAATGTCTTCCTTTGTTTACCGGTTTTGTTTACATCCAGAGCCTCGTTTTGGATTTGGCCCGAAAGGGAAGTAACTCGGTAACTACATTGAAGTAATCGATTGTGAAAAGGGACTATACACCATTTCAATTATACGGTAATTTGAATTATCTGCCCTTTGATGACGTCATACGAGGATGCGACTTGAGAACGAGATAATGGCTCAAGCGTGATTGTTAACCACTGCATATGCCAGATCTAGGTATATTTGTAGCTTTTACAGCTTGAAACTGTAAACAAATACTGTATAAAGATAAATTAAATTAAGTCATAGTGGAATGACGAAGACAAGTGAATTATTACATGTTTGCGCGATTTTTATACTTCAAGTTTTAAGCGACTGGTGATATGCAGGTTGATTTAGCAATTTGATAAACTGTGACAATAATGTGTGCATTTATTTTCGAATGAATTCGTTTTTTACTTTCAGGCATGGATTGTCAACCGAAATACCACGAGTATTGCCAGCAAACGGGATTAGTGTCTATCTCTCTTCCTGTCATGCTTGATCAAGTTACACCGGTAGCAAAACAAGATTGTACTCCGATTGACTCACCTAAAATTGTTTACTTTATGTATTAAGAAATATACAATAAAGAACAAATAAAGGAACTGCTACAGAAAAGTTTGTCTATTCTTACATCATTCATAAGTGATTAAATGACTGGCATGAAGAAATCATTTTCAGTTTTCACATCATCAGCAGTGATGCGCAACAGGGCACAGTCTTTGAGTTTAACACTCAACCATCAATTTATATATTTTGCTACATTCATGTACATTATTCAAACAACTATTTTACTCTTTCAAGGCAGAGACATTTTTTCTCTCTTTTGTTCACATCATTGCAGGTTCCCAATTGTCAAACCAAATTTCCTATGTGTAGGTGGCAACTGTGCAGCCTCTTTAAATAATCTGTTTTTGTTCCATAATATTTAGAGGTCCCAAACTGGGATAAGTCATCCACGGCGTTGGGATCTCGGACACAAACTATTTAGTTAAGAAAACAAGTACTAGGTATTTATTACAAGTGTACATAGATTTGTTAAAATAAACCATAATTTTTCCAATTAGAATAGTTATACTTGATAACATGTTAAACTGTTTATTAATTTGTATATAATTTTCATGCTGGGAAGGGCCGTTTGCTAAGTTGAAAGAACTTGTGACCCGAGCAATTGCATTTTGTTTCGTTGTGTATATACAAAAATGTATGTCATTGTATTAACATGTGTTTGTTGAAAAATAAAATATGGTTAAACTAAACTAATAATCTGTTACTCTTGATTTGTAAAATTAGACAGATCTAGTAATATCAAGGCGTGACAGTACTGCTTCTTAGATTTCATATTAGATTGCATATCAGTTAACACTAGTTTCACACTCAACTATAAATTTACATAAATGTTACATATCAATAACTGGTCACCTAATTTGTCACTAATTGGTTAGCTGTTAATGCGAGCACTGGACCGTTCGCAGGGGTTTTATGGCACTCTGTGTATTGTACATGATTTTGCCCAAGGGAATTCCGTGGCCACCTGATATTTTATGACATAATGTGCACTGCAGTAGGTCACCAATTAATTGTTTCACACATCTTATTAAAATTGACAATGTTAAGGGCCATCTACACAGTAAACCTTGCTTTATACATTTTGATCTATAAATCAAAGTTTACTGTGTAGATTGGTCAAACGTACATTTTTCCTGAAATGTATACTCCATTTTTTGGGATAGACACAGAGGTTTTATTTATGGCCTAGATGACAGCGCCTTAATTAGATTAAATGCCAGAGCAGTGAGAAAGTGTTTATCTTTTTGGTGAAAATATAGACAAAATGGCCTCCCAATGGAACAACACAGATACACAACAATTAATTGAACTTTTTCATGGAGAACAAGAACTTTGGGATATAAGAAATCCTAATTATTCTAAAAAGGATTACAGACAAAGAGCACTGGAAAGGGTGAAAGAAGGGCTGGAAAATAAATACACAGGCAAGTGGTTTATAGTTATTATCTATTTACACATGAAAGCAAAATCTTGTTAATAATCTTTCCTTTAATTGTGTTATAGCTAAATGGTATTTAAAAACAATGTAATACAATTATAGCTATCTTTTATTCACAGTTGATGAACTTAACAAGAAAATAATTCATCTCCGCTTTTATTATGGGAGGGAATTAGCAAAAGAGAGGAAGTCGCAAAAGTCTGGCGCTGGTACAGACGACCTGTATAGAAGCAAATGGCCTTTCTTCCACCTCCTGGACCAGTTTTTGCGGGCTCAAGTTACACCTCGTGGATCTGTGTGTAATCTGGTATGTACATATGCTATTTTTCAGAAATTGATAGTATTTTAAGCATAATCATGCTCTTTCCCACTGCCATTCAACTTGACCATTTGTGTTGAAATAATCACAAAATTCGTCTCTAACATTTCGAGCACAAACTGTATTCCTGTTTCCTGCTTGCTGGTCTATGTTTCTAAACATATTTACCCTAGATTCCTGTCTCCATTGCCCAAGATTATCGTCGGTATCAAAGGTTCCTTCAGGTGTGTACATCTGCCTACAAGCAGGATTACTTCGCAAAAAATTATGCAAAGCACATGCAGCAAGAATAACTTGAGTAGCCTTTTCCGGTCCTAAAGCAATCGGCCTCTGAAACACTCCAAATCGTGTTGAAAGTATGCCGAACACATTTTCAGATATTCTTCTTGCCCTTGACAACCTGTAATTGAAAATGCGTTGTGCAAAATTCATTTGTTTGTTCGGATATGGTTTCATGAGATACTCTTTCAAAGGAAAAGCCTCATTCCCAACAATAATGTACGGTATGTTCAAGTTCCTTTCCGGTAATGACCTTGCTGGTGGTATATTCAGCTGATTATTTTCTAGCAGTCTGCATAATTTGGAATTGCTGAAAACACCACTGTCATTACTTCTGCCGTTACTCCCAACATTTATGTATATAAACTTATAATCTGCGTCAACAACTGCCAACAATATCACACTAAAGAAATGTTTATAGTTGTAATAATCAGATCCACTTTCAGAGGGGCATTTAATAGCAATGTGTTTTCCATCCATTGCTCCAACACAATTGGGAAAATTCCATCTATCTTCATATCGTTTTGCTATTGAAAGCCATTCTTCCTGTGACTCTGGTACCTGTAATACAAAATATGAATGTATAAGCATTTATAATTTCCAGTTAAATAATTCTCATATAGTCTAAGAATATTATCTATCGTGATTACTGCAGGATTCTCAGTCAATTGATGATTCAGATGAGACAGAAACAGGGACGGAAAATTAAGATGGAGAGCAAAGTCATTGTCAAACACCTAGCCTAAACCAAGGAACCAAAAGGAAAAAGCTATTTCCAGCCAATGCTGTAATGGCAGATTTGGTAGATATATCAGTAATGAGATTCGAACAATCAGTGATTTGAGCATCCGGAATACTTTGAAACTTAACATACAAAAGCTAATATTTGATGACCAAAAGGAAGACCGTACATTGAAACAACGATCATTATGGAGACCCCAAATGTTACGTAATGAGTTTCCTGGAGGGGGTGGACGCATTGGAGTAAGCCCACCTAACATCCAGATGGATAATGATGCCTCTCAAAATGTTTATTTTAGACTGTGAAAAAGTGCATGTCAGAAAAGCAGACTTTAAGTACCTTGCTGAGATTCTATACAAATATTGAAGGGACTTATAACTGTCACCTACAAATATAGAACAATAATGCTTATCATATAATAGGTCCCAGTAAACACGCGACGTCGGTACAACGTTGGATCAATGTTGGATTTTGGTCATGACGTCGGCGACCATTATCCGACGTCTGTCAAACGTCAAAACACCGACGTGCACATAACGTCGGTTTCCGATGTTGAAACGACGTCGGATTTAGGTCGCCAGTTTATAATAGAGTAATCCCCGGAAATTATTTTATAAGATTGCGTGATAAATTAGATTTATAATAAAAATTCACAAAAGCCTCAACGCAATTGCAGTTATCAATTAGATAATTGCAACTGCGATGAGGTTTTTGTAAATGTTTACTTAACAAATTACTCCCCCTCTGCCCCTTTAAATATTTGCAATAGGTGGCGCTGCAACATGCTTGAATTATATTTGTAGGTTGCGCATTTCCAACGAATGCATGCATTTTACTTTTAAGGCCTCCACCATTACATTAAGTCACTAACGTATTACGGAACTTTATACAAATATATTTGCTATCACTTCTCTTCAAGTGCTTGGAAATTATATGATTCTAATTTCGAATATGTAAAATGCGCATGCAACACCTATCGCTTTTCAAGGAAAGTGAAAGACAGCAAACCGGCGAAGAAGTTTCGATCTCAGCTGAACAAAGAAGATATCCAGCAGTTTGCAAAGGTAAGATAAAATTTATTTGATTTCTTTATATTTTATTTACATTTAGTACAAAGGATACCCGTTTGCTTGTCCATGCAGTGTTGACGTAACGATCGATTAGACCGAATTCAGTGTCCGTACCCGACCCACTACATAATCACAATGCGCGGGTGTAAGTGTATCTTATAATAGATAATGCTTGCTTTTGGTTATTTTTTATTTTAACTTTTGTTCTTTTTTATAAGCATGATATGTAAACATTGTGCATGAAGTATGTAGCATAAATTCCAACTTAATCTACACGGGCATATAAAATGTGTACATGACACAATAAATCATTAATGTAGTGAGGAAATTCTACCTTGATTCTCGGCTTCGCACATCTGGCTAATGGGAAAATAAATTATATTCGGGGAGCTTTAACATTGATCGTTAAGCATTTTAAATTTTAAGTCCAAAATCCAAATGTAAATAAATCATGTTCTGATGTACTAATAAAAGTATATGATGATTATAATAAGTGAACATATAACTTGTTTAAATTTCACTGAACTCTATTTACGTTTTACTATATTTTCAGATTAATGTCCAATGAACTTATGGCAAAGTTCTACTTGAAGGACAATGCACAGAAGCTGTTATTAAAGTATGCAGATAAAATTTTGATTAATGCCTTTAAGTTAACATGTATTATCAAATATGTTTCTAATCATCTATAATTTTTGTTTTAGCCAGTGCAATGAAAATTTAAGTGGTGGAAGGGCTGGCGGAACATGACGTTACACCTTCAATCCAAATTTAGTGGGACGCCTTGTGAACTTTCCTGTTACGTCGCTGCATGAATGTCAGCCAGCTTATACCAGCCACATATTTGATTTTGATAACTCATTTTTACAAAAGTGTTATGTCTCTTTCCATTAATTACACCTTCCTTTAACATTGTTTAATTTTTACATATGACCTACCACACAAATGATAATAGCTCATATTAACTATGCCTTTTGTATGCAAATTGTATGTTCTTGTATTTTGTTTGTTACAGTGGTTTTATGTTGTTTAATATTTTGAAATATGGTAGTCATTCCGATAGACTAACTAGCTACAATTCAATTCCATTGCTTGCTTGAAAATATCTTTGATTTATTATTCATCTACTTTAAATTACTGTAAATGAAAGAAAGTACTATGACAGACCTAAAGGATGATTTAAACGTGCATAATGTTGCATACATTTCTTACTGTCTTTGACACTGAAATTGGTACTTTTAGAACAATAGAACAAGACATTATTTCAATTTTTATTATTTTTTTTTAATTTCTTGATTAATTGTAACATATATTATTGATACATGTGGTTTTGTTTATGTCTCTGATTTATAGTGTAATATGTCTATAACTAATAAAATTCGGTACTGAGCCGGTACTTTTATCTTTTTAATCCGAAATCCAACGTCAGGGTCTGACGTCTAACCAACGTCTTTGCATCGTCATTTTTTTGTTGGGTGGTTGGATATTCGTCGTGAATGGTCATATTCTGACGTTGAGTAGACGTCGGGATTCAGACGTCTAACCGGTTTGCAAAACCAACCAAAATCCAACGTTAATCCAACGTCGGGGTCTAACGTCTATACAACGTTAAGTTGACGTCTATTGTTTACTGGGGGTATATAGTATCCAAATTTACGGTATCAAACACACAAGTGGCGATTATAGTGACAATATAGCTTTTGTAGTCAGTATTATTCATATTCTATATTAAAATGTGTATTGAAAAAAAACAACATTTTATTATTTTTGTCTATACAAAATAGAAATTATTTACCTGTTGCTAAGAAGCGCAAAGTCAGAGCCAAACGTTCAGATGGGGATATTGAACACCTCATATGACAGTCCTTCCGTTTAATGAGAGGGTTTACTAATTCCAGCAGCTCGTTAAAAGATGCCCTGTCCATACATATAAAGTTTTTAAATGATGCTGGGTCTTCTGCATCAATCTCTTGTAAAAGTGCATTAAAAGCACCGAATTTATCTCTCCTGGCTATCCAGGGTCTCACCCATTCTCTCCCTATCAGACCATTCCTCCTAATTTCGTTAATAGCAGCGCAAAAAATTAACAAACAAACACACAGCAAAAAGTCATCTTCCGAAGTTTCCATTTTCACAAAAGAAATTTTGGAGGGAAATTAGTGTACATAAACCATGATTTACTGTGTATTCTCTCCTGGTTTACACCCAAGAAATGTATACACCTTAGCTTTATAAGTCAAGGTTTACTGTGTAGATAGGCCTTTATTATCACTATAGTTCACATTTTAACCTGAAAACAGGTTGCTGTATGATGAAACTTTTAAGTTAAAAGTATTTATGTTGTTGCACATTTATGTTGTACCTTTCCTTTTAGTTTTCACTTCATAACCTCACATTGTTGAAAAGATATATTAATAAATTGCATGGACATGAAAAAAAAATGGTGTTTATAAAAATTAATATTTCTTATTATGTCATTGATTGTTATTTCAATAGGCCCAAGTAACAAAATTAGTCCAGGCATATGGCAACTTTTTACGGTAAACGGACATTATTCCCTTAGCTCAATTTTTTTTTACAATGTTTCTTGACAATAATTCTCACTAAACCATGCATTATCTAATGTAATTCATGTAAATCACGTTATTCATTTCTGTTTATTTCAAAGCAGAACACTTACAGCATCCGTAAACTTTATTCGATAATACACCGGTTTGTTATAAAATATTTCTGAATAATCGCCGACCCTTTTCACAGCTAACATATCTATATGTATTATGATTATGGTAATGACGTAGTAATGTCGTGTAAAATTGCAAAATCATTACCGATTACGCCGTAAAAACTCGTTTAACATTATTGATGTTTACAAACTATTACGAAGTAAGTGTCAGCGATGTTTTCATGTGTGCAATTTATCCTCGTATGATGTCACAGCCGGTAAGGGACGCAACTCTTGGTCGGTAGATTATCGATTAATTGAAAGGATGTATAGATGACCTAAGACTAACCGTCAAATTTCGATGGACTAGCATAGTTCATATTTTTTGTGCAGCTAGTGTGCATATTTTTACTATATTGCAATTTTTAAATGGATATGTATTTATATTTTAAGAACAGTAAATCTAGATTTAAAAGGTACAGGGCAAGAATGTGATAATAATACTGGTAAGCTCAGCGGAAGCTTAACACAGTCATAACCCTAGTCCAAATCCTTGATATAATCCTGTCCGTATATATTGTTATGAGAGGTAAATAGCTATTTTAGTTGTTCCTCAATGAATTAAAAAGCACTCTTCTTTTATATTTGGATTGGCATTTCAACTGTATAGCTCTTCTGTAGTTTTTTGCAAAACATGATATTTGCTAAATTATGGCACATGTATGCCGCCTTTATAAATAACGACTATTGTTAAAATTCAATATAGCATGATCAATATGTATTTTCACGTCATCACTGAATCAATTCGTTCATACAGCGCTTAAACCAGACGGGTGCGATTGTGTTGTTCTGAACTGAGAATTGATTCCTTGAAGCGCTTTTGAAGCGTTCGATTAAGCTTTTTTAGTTCTCGGAATTAAATCTTTCACTTCCTGAAGGCGGGTGTGAATTCATAGTTCTGACTATTGAGATTTGATTCACAGAAGCTTTCCTGAAGCGTTCGATTAAGCTTTTTTACATTTCGGATTTATTTCCTTTAATTTGGGATTTCAAGCAGAATTGTTTTAGCCATTGTAATAAAAAAAAACGTAGCGTCCAGCAGCGTAATCCCCGATTGTCGAAATGAAATTTGGTGCATATTTTTATGTTATTCTATTGAGACATTTTATCACTGGTGCTTTAATCTTTAAAAACACTCTCCTTAGTAAAAAGCTTAGCTCATTCCGGAAAAAGGAATGTCACATGACATTCTGATTCTAGAATTACCAAACCGCATCCGTCTTACATGTTTGTGAACGCGATATAGTAGTTCGTGTGCACATTACACAGATACTACCTGAATGCCACTGGCTTCAGCTCGTTTCAAATATATTATACGGAAAATATTGAAACATGCATTTGAAAAATGTACAAATACAAACGGAAACGAGGACTGAAATGTATGAGTGTATAATATAGATATTTTTATAGTTCAATATCGACAATTAAGGATCGGTTTGATTAATTCGAATATAAAAGTAACTTATACAATCCGGTGTTCATTTCTTTTACTAACCCTTACTAGATGAATATTATGGGAGATTTTCCTAAACTTTCGATAATAAGATTTACAAAACGAGTAATAAGGGAAAGTATATTGTGTACTCACAAATATTTCAATCTCTGGATAGTTTTCCGCTTTTCGGAAAATACCACGAACTGTAGCTGCTAAATGCACGACATGTGTTGGTTGGTGCTTTTCAAACACTACCCTTGCCTCTGCTTGATCGCTTCAATTCAACATATATATGCTTTATTGGTATCAGATCACACAAAGAACAAAGTGACTTTGAACCTCCTATGTACCACGCAAAGACATTATACAATTGTAAACTTATACTATTGTTAACTGTGGACATATCATGGAGCTTTTCAATACAATATGGGCACTATAGCATCGTAATGAGATGTATTCCTATATCTTTAAAGCTACAGTTCCATTAAACACTGTTTAATTCTTTATGTGTTCATTTGTAAGAAAATTTGACTTATTTACAGGGTGAGGTTTATGAGGATTTTTAGAATTTAATTCGCATCTATCTTCTAGAAATTGTTTTACAAAATGATTTACTTTTGATTGAAATAGAAATGTTTCCAATGTTGTGTGTTTTGCGGATCGATGTTGTCAGCGTATGATTCGAAAATCAGTACAAATATCAGAACAAGATTCCATCAAGGGAATTTTCGCTTAAATCCTACCGAATGATCTTACCAGCTGCTTACATTATTCGTTCCTTTTTCAAGGCCTTACGATTGCTACATGGTTACAGAAATATGCAGCTGCTAAGCAAAGGACATTTACCGTGGACCCTCTCCGTTTAGGTTCAATACTCTACAGACTGAGCTACCTCGCCACTAACACATTCTCTCTTTTCCATAGTGAAATCTCGAACCGTGAGAGAACCAGAGTATAATTCATAGTATCGCCAGGAATGTGGACATTCTGTGCCATATGTGTCTCAATTCATTTCGATATATCTTCTAAATTGTAACTACTTCTAAATCTCCAGCCAATAGATGTTAGTTAAACAATATCCTTTATTTCTAAACATGAAACAACATAGCTATATATGATGGTAAATGATTGGCTTAGCATCGTTTACTGGAACATTCTGGACAATGGCAGCCACAGTCATCATATTATATGATCTAAGATATTCTGCAATTAAACTTACGATAAATCGCCATCTTGCGAGGACAAAAATATCCACTTCTCATTTATGCTGTGTCCTTCATATTCGATAACATACTTTATGGCACTACCGACAAGTCCCGTTCCACCAGTCACAAGCACGGTTTTCTTATCTTCCATTATATCTCACAAGGAACTAGAAAATTTCATGGAAATAAATTAGTTATCTATATGAATACTATTAAAATTCTTAAATAAGGCAATATCAATTAAACCAGATATACAACAAAGTGGCTTATGAGGCGCATAAAATGAAATGTAAAACTGGCTTTACAGTTATTTTTCATGTATAAAGTCAACAACATCTACAGAAAATAGATATTGGATAGGAACAGAAAAAAATTCCACAAACTCTATCAAATACAAGACCCGCCTAAAGTTAGACAAATTCACAGAAGAATAATCCTTAAGCTATGATAATAGGCACCATACAAAGCACACTCTGCAGTTATGATCTTAAATGTATTAAGCAACATCCTTTACATGTGCAGCAAGCGAGAACATCAATACAAAATTATACAACACATGTTTATGACAATATTGGTCACAAATTTGTATGTTAATTGAAGGAACATATTTTATGACAAGAGGGATGATTTTAATTTTAATATTGTAAATTTCCCCCATTTGGATGGGGATGTACCTCATGCTACATCTTATGGGGTATACATTTCTCAGTTAATTCGGTTTGCCAGAGCGTGTAGTCATGTTGAGGATTTCAATGAACGTAATCAATATATTACAAATAAACTTCTTCAACAGGGCTACCGTTATTACAAATTGCGTAAATATTTTGCTAAATTTTACTATCGTAATTCTGATTTGGTTTTGAAATTCAATAGTAATCTAAAGACTCTTCTGCGAGAAGGTATTTCAAAACCCGATTTTTATGGGGATGTGGTTTACAAACTTCGTAAGATTTTGGGTCATGGCAATTTTCCAACTGTATTTGCTAAAATTATAAAACGTTTTGTTAAAAGAGGTTACGACCCAACTGTTTTGAGACACACCGCATGTTTGGTGTTCAACCCGTTTACAGTTGGACGCTATGCTTCCCTCTTTGATTGTGTCTGACGGAAGAGGGGGAGGACTCTGTGATGGGCAGTTTTTAAATCCCACTGGGACGAAACTGTTTTGATTTCTGTCGTCTGGCCTGTTTCGTCGGGCCCTTAAGGGTGTTTCTCTTGGTGCTCTGCCTTCTGCAAATGCATTGAGTACATACGTTTTTTGGTTCTCAAGGTTTGCTTTTTATATATTTATACACGAGCATTTTTGTGTTTTACATACCATGCCTTTTGTTTCCATTGCGTGTGTTAGAGATTCACCTAGCAGGGATTACTTTTATTTACACTGTCCTGTGACTTTGGAACATGGTGGGGGTAAGAGTGAGGTTGGGTGCGCACCATAAACCGGTTTAAGCTCCCCAGTGGTGTTTTTGCCACTGACCGTTCCAAGGCGGTGCCCCACTGTGTTCCTTTAATTGTTCGTTTTGTCCTCGTGTGTTTGCTTTGTATGCTTGTGTGTGTTGGTAGTGTATGTTTGTGTGTGTACATGATTGTGTGTGTGTGTGTGTTGTGTGTGTGTGTGTGTGCGTGCGTGCGTGCGTGCGTGTGTGTGTGTTGGTGGTGTGCACTTCTGGGTGTTGTGGGGCTCGTTTTGGGGAGGCTGCGTTTTTGGTACGTGGCATTCCCTGTTTGATATTATTTTTGTTTTTTTGTTTTTCTAGATACACGGCCGCGTCGGGCCGGGACGTGATATTCGTTCCGTAAAGAGCTTAACGGCACAAGGGATCTAGCTCGAGTACTACTATATGAGTTAAGGACGGTTATTAAGACATGAACCGGTTCAGTCGTGAAATAACGACAATGCATACTTACGTTTTACATTTTTAGCTCATTTGAGAACAAAGTGCTCAATATGAGCGATTGTGATCGCTTGATTCCCATCGTCTGTCTGTCGTCTGTTCACTTTTTACCTTGTGTATGCAATTTATGCTACATTTGTCTTTGGATCTTTTTGACATTTAGTCCGCATAAGTGTCTTGATAAACTCTAGATCGAGTTTGAATATAGTCTGTTTAGGGCAAAAAAAACTAGGTCACCAGGTCAAATCAAATAAAAACTTTGTGTTGCAAAAGAAGCTGCATTTTTCGTTGGATTTTCGTGATACTTTATAAGAGAAAGTAAATTGATCGAACCTAAATCGAAATTAAATATCCCGGTTAGAAACAAGGTCACCAAAGCAAATTGTAGGAAAACCTTATTTATGCAATAAAGGCTACTTTTTTCATTAGATCTTCTAGACCCTTAGTCAGAATGAGTTTCTAGATAAAAGCTATGTTAAGTTTGAATATAGGTTATCGTGGAAAAAACCTATTTCACCAGTTCAAACAATAGGGTAAACTTGAATGAAAAATAAAGGATTTAGTTGTTGTTAGATCTTCATGAAGTCCTTTGTAACACTCCACACAGGTAGAATTGCCACATATGTAAATTTCTTGTAAAGAACATGATTTCTTCATGGCAAAACATGTTTTCTCCAAGAAAAGCATACCGTATGTTTTACATATGGTGCGAACGCATTTTCTTTAACATGTTTTACACATATGAATATTACATGTATATGTTTTTCATATGGTTTAGCAAGACATGAAAAGTAGATAAAACACCACTATAGTTTACGCATGCTTTAGATATGAACACATATAATAACATCTGTTTTTCATATGTGTCAGCAATATATAATCAAAGCGCTGTGAGCGCTGAAGGCCTGGGGGCTATAGGTTAACTCCCCGAAAACAACTTTTCACCTACGTGTTCTGCGTTGAATCTTACCTAAAGCGCGGGTCGAAATGTGCAGAGGACGAAATTCAATATATGACACAGAATGAATGATTCACAAATATATGGGTGACAGGGAAGTTTGTTTTATTATGAAATGTACGTTAAATGAAAAATAATCACATAGTCAACATTATAAAATGTTTAAGCCAGTACAAATAATTCGATCTGCGCTTTGTACAACTTCAAGCGATA
Source organism: Saxidomus purpurata (assembly GCA_022818135.1). Lineage (NCBI taxonomy): Eukaryota > Metazoa > Mollusca > Bivalvia > Venerida > Veneridae > Saxidomus > Saxidomus purpurata. The sequence continues at coordinate 50,978,625 of JAFMSR010000012.1, forward strand.
TGATCTGATGATGTGGATCGAAAATTATTGTGTACCAATGACAAGACCTTGAAACAGAAATAAACAAAGCAATACCAGCAATGAAATATAAATACAGTACTGTACAATGTGTATAACAGAGAAAACCAAAAATGATTCTGGGTTACCTTGTAGTTGTAATCAGTGAAACCGTTCACTGGGCCTCGACATGCAGCGTCCTCGATAAATGGCGGGTGAATTTGATCACGTTAGTTCATTCTCGGCAATGTACGTAAATTATATCTTTTTTTAGAGACATTTATTTTTAGGTAAATATATATGTTATCGTTCGTAAATAACAAAGTTGTCAATGAAATAACATCGGAAATTTTAAAATCAAACTACAAACTCTTATATCGAGCTTCGTACGTTTTCGTAAATTTCCGTAAATATCCGTACTTTTCCGTGATATGCATATGATTATCTTCCGTAATCAGCTAACAGCGCATTAATTTCTAAAACAGAAAAAAATGTGTAATGCAGCCCGTAAGCTATGTACCTTCCTGCAGTCGTTTGAAGTTTTATGTACTATTTTTATTTGTAACATGTTCTTATCATATGCGGCATTCAAACAGAAGATTGATCTGGTCTGTCTTGCACTACTTTCGCATAGCGCATGTTTACAGTTGTTATTCGCACATAGCACGGCTAAAATTCTTGCAGGGTTTGAAATGTGGTATACTAACTTAGGCCTTGGGGACTTTCAGTCCCCAGGCCAAAAACCTGGTATTTATTAAAAGCACAGTTTTCCGTCAAAAGGTCGGCTTTTTTCTTCTTTAATTTCACTTCATCAGACAAACTATAAGTATGACCTCAGTTTAATCTTGTTCAAGCAAGTGTAAATGATATCAACGGGAACTTACTTTTAAAATAAAAATAACTAAGATATCTGTAAAAACCTTTGTGTTATTTGCGTGTTTTTAACAATAAATATACAATGTAGTTAAAGAGTCATTCCCTATAACTAGTACATTATACACTGAAAATGTAAAAAATGAGCTAGATGTCCGTAAAACAATATATAATGAAAATTGTAAAGAAGAACATATATTGAAAGATGCCCCCACTAAAACATTAGCCTTATCTAATAAATCGCCTCCACCAAAAAATTGTACAGCAACAATTACGGAAATTCACGAGCATGCACACTGTAATTAAAACTTTAAATCGCAAACAAAATGGCGTAGCCCATGAAGAAACCACGGCTATCGCTCGGACGTCCGCAAAAATCGGATTTTGTCAAGAAAAGACGCAAGGTTACAAGCCAGAAGAATCTTAACAGATCGAGAATATTCATCGGAGTGCAGATTGGCCGATGGAATGTCCTCAAGTGCCAAATTGGAGCGAAGACTAACTCTGGATTGGCCAGAAGTTTTCTTGACAAGTATGCTGGGATTTTTTATCTTTCTCATCATAAACACGCATCTGTCAGACTTGCAACTGTTACATGATTGTAATAATGAACGAATACAAAAATAGAGATGAGGAACCCGCCATGAACGAGCAAATTATAGAATTTCTTTATTTCTAAAGGCTCCCGAGGGAAACGCTTGGCGATATTTTTTATAATCACAAATATGCAGAGAGCATGATGAAAATACAGGTTCTATGGTATATCATTCCCACACAGGTATAACACAACTGTATAAAAAAATGGCATTGTTACTCATTCAAGTCTGGCTTCCAAAGCTAATGCTGCTACTTTTATATTTCTTATTTCATCATGTGAGGCTTGTTTTTGATACTTTTTGAAAGTGGTGGTCACTACACATAGAAGATGTAAACAATGTGTTCAATGAATTAATAACATTATAAAGAACAACATAGAAAACTTTTATAATAACTTACATTTTGGGTCATATATGACGACTTGCTAGCTACCAACAATCATTGAAAGTGTACAACATCTTTACACAGATTTTTTAATGTTTTACGGTACTGCAACATATTTAAAACCACTGTCTATGCTGATAAAGCTTAACTTTTATACAGGTAGTAAAATTTTCAATAGAAAATGAGTACATATGTATAGACTTTACCAATAAAATTCTACCCGTGTATGTTTAATATTATGAAGAAAATGAAGGTAAGCTAGTCACTCTAAGCTTATTCTTATATTGATTTAGAAGACAATACTCTATTTTTCTTTTTGAAAACTTCATTAAATTATTTTTAAGGTAGCTTGTATACTCTCCACCTGTGAGGACTAGTTTGATATAAATAAAAGTCAATCTAGAAATTCAAGACTTTCATTATGTTTGTAGAAAATCGTAATATCAGGGAATAAAATCATGTACATGTATATTTCTCAATTTCTGGTTATCTGAGAAAGTCAAGATACCATACATGTACATACTAGTATATTTGAGTCACAATTCAGAAATACAATTCAGCAATAAAGTAGTAGGATTGTACTACTGACACCAAGAAAACTTATCCATGTCACTTTTATATAAGAACAGAAAGCATGATAATTGTCCATCACAGCTTTCAGAATGAATATAATGATACATATATGATATCATTTATGATTCACTGTTACAATTTAATTACCACATTGGTTAAAATGTAAACTGCTACATTATAAGTGACTTCTACACAAAATGTTAAAAATAAATTAACTGTGACAGAACTTGGAAACATCTAAATAATCTTAACAGTTTGATTTAAGTAGATTCAATCTCTACACTCTATAAATTAAGCATAAAAGTCAACAAATATTCTTCACTGCTAGTTGCTGTAGGGATTCTTAAAACTATATAACATTAAGCATAAATGTATGTTTTTGACAGGTTTGAACCAGGGCCATCAAGGGTGGTAGAAATTACAAAAAGGAAAAAAGATTTCTCCAGTTTCAACATCTACCCCAGCATCAATGCACAGATCTCTAGGACCATCCACAGAGTAAGTGGCTGTATTTATTTAGACAATATTGTTTAAATAAAATGTTTCAATGATATTTTGTGGAAAGCCATTTCGTCCAACATAATCATGTATAAACAAATGTGTGGGAAGGCCTAAATGAAATTTTGTTTCTCTTCATTGAAACTATATTGGTAATTAAAATGTGTATTTGGAAAAAAAAACAACTCAAAATTGCTTCCATTTACAGGAGATCTTCAATTTCTGGTGTAGGACCTTTGGCATCCAGTAGTACTTCTGCATCCAATTGTATAAACATTGGTTAAATTAACCCACGGTTAAATCTTAACCTTGGGTTAATTATTAACCAAGTTGCTTCCTTTGTCAAGCGTGAGGCTCCTTATGGGAAAATTTCAATATGTATTATCATAATTATACAATTTTTTAAGTGCCTTTGATTATGATAACTCGTACTAATTAAGCATTGTTTACTTTATAACCAAATAACATGCTGTATTTGTGAATGCCATGTCATTTATATAATCCTTAGTCGGAAAACAAGAGGGCCATGATGGCCCTATATAGCTCACCTTGGGCCATATTCCAGTAGCAACTGAAGTCAAATCTTAATATTTTCCTGAAACTTAACAATTTCCTTAAGAAGATAATTTAAGAAGGAGAATATGCATTGCATGTTGGAAATTTATTAAATCTTCCATGACCATTTTTTATAGTGATGATGAAATTACACACAGTCATTGACTTTTGAGAGAATTATAATTAAAAATTTTGGACTCAAGTTAAAATACTTAAGAAATCACGTAAGATGCTACTGGAATATAGCCTCTGAATACAAGTCCACTTGTCTGATGGGTGTGGTCGATTTTGACCCAAGAGGCGTGATTTGACTTAAGTAGGTGGAAGACCACACAACAATGTTACATACCAAATAGGTTTTTCTATATACGTCCTTGTAAATAAGCGATCTCATGGGCCGGACCAATATTGACACGGGGGTATAATTTGAACAAACTAAAGAAGTCTACTAGGCCGTGCCACATGCTGAAATTTAAGCTCAAGGCCATGCGGTTTTAGAGAATAAGATTTTTAAAGATTTCCAACATAAGCCTATGTATAACTACGTGACAAATCAGGTGGGGTCAATCATGACCCTGGGGTCATGATTTGAACAATGTTGGCGGCGGTCCACTAGACAATGACACATGCTAAATATCTAATTGCTAGGCCCTGTGGTTTCAGAGAAGATTTTAAAAGTTTTTCCCACATAAGCTTATGTAGAACTTTGATAGAGTTTGTTGCAAGGCACATCCCTGCGCAGTTTCGTCAACCATTGGTGATTGGACCTTTAACCCGTGGAATACCTGTGAAGCGAAACTGTGTGAACATGTTAGATTTATCACTACATAAAATTTAATGAAGTAACTGGTTCTCAACATTTTGATAATTGTCTTGAAAAATTTGATACAGGCTAAAAAATCATAATTTTTTAAAATGGAGGTTATTCATAAAATAAAATGAACAAATATACCAATTGAGACACAGATAAGGACACATTTATTTTCTTGCATCTGTATATGGGCCGCTCTCCAGGAAAACCGGGCTTAATGGAAAAAAGTCGATTTTTGGGTTTTGACATTTTCTGATATTTCAGACCTTTTGATCAAGGAAATTAAAAACCGTTTGATTATAGACCAATAAATTTTAATTTTATGAAGGTTTAAAGACACCTAGTACTACGCGCATTCTGCGTCATGACGTCGTCCGTAATGCGCCAAAAAAGATTTTCAGGACGATGACGTGAACAACTTCAGGCTAGCTTATTTTGGCTGCCAAATCACATGAAAGTGTTTATTGATCACAAATAAACCTGTATGACATTAACTAACCGGTTATCTTAACAATTTATATTTCACAAGAAACATTTTCAAGTAAAACTTTTGTCTGGGGCCACCGATTCCGACCAATACTTACTAAACAGTCCGTTACTGTATTACTTATAATATACAGTGTGTTGAACTGTTCTATCGATTTACTCCAGTATTAAGAGACTGTCACCATCACATTAGAAAAATACAATTCAAATTTAATATTTCATCTCAAACATATTTACCGGGGAACGTTATCGGTGCCTAACGGGAATGTAGAATAGTTATTTTATACTGACAGTAACTGTTGTATATTTCATACGGATTAGTGTACAACTAAAGTATGTGTAAACCTCACTTCTAGCTAGCAAACAAAGAAAAGATCATATTAAATTCATGTTTATTCCCATCGCTACGAATAAAAACATGATCATGCAGAAAAATACAAACAAAAATAATATCAAACAGGGAATGCCACGTACCAAAAACGCAGCCTACAAGTTTGTATCAGGTATACAAAGTAAGTCAATTACGGACCACAGGAGCTGGACACGACATTCTGGTATGCTGGTCGCACATACGGTCTGACGACTTTATATAAATAATCCTGGCGTTCTTGACTTAGTCCATGGGCATGTATAACTTCTGGGAGTCCGTCTGCCGGAAAAACGAAATCACGTGTACGTAAGATGTCCACCGTAGTTTCACATGCATCAGAGCTTTCCTTCAAAGTAACAATTCCTGGTGCATCCGAAGACATCTTAAAGTACTGGTACTTCCTATCAAAACATAATGTAATAAAAGCGCTGTGAGCGCTGAATGCCTGGGGGCTATAGGTAAACTCCCCGAAAAACAACCTTTGACCTACGTGTTTTGCGCTGAACCTTACCTAAAGCGCGGGTCGAAATGTGCAGAGGACGAAATTCAATATATGACACAGAATGAATGATGCACACATATATGGGTGGCAGGGAAGTTTGTTTAATATAAAACGTACGTTAAATGAAAAATAATCACATAGTTAACATTATAAATTGTTTAAGCCAATAAAAATAATTCGATCTGCGCTTTGTACAACTTCAAGCGATATGATCTGATGATGTGGATCGAAAATTATTGTGTACCAAGGACAAGACCTTGAAACAGAAATAAACAAAGCAATACCAGCAATGAAATATAAATACAGTACTGTACAATGTGTATAACAGAGAAAACCAAAAATGATTCTGGGTTACCTTGTAGTTGTAATCGGTGAAACCGTTCACTGGGCCTTGACATGCAGCGTCCTCGATAAATGGCGGGTGATTTTGATCGCATGAGTTCCTTCTCGGGAATGTACGTAAATTATATCTTTTTTTAAGGAAATTTATTTTTAGGTAAATATATATGTAATCGTTCGTAAATAACAAAGTTGTCAATGAAATAACATCGGAAATTTCAAAATCAAACTGCAAACTCTTATATATCGAGCTCCGTACGTTTCCGTAAATTTCCGTGAATATCCGTACTTTTCCGTGATATGCATATGATTATCTTCCGTAATCAGATAACAGCGCATTAATTTCTAAAACAGAAAAAAATGTGTAATGCAGCCCGTAAGGTATATACCTTCCTGCAATCGTTTGAAGTTGTATGTACTCTTTTTATTTGTAATATGTTCTTATCATATGCGGATTGATCTGGTCTGTCTTGCACTACTTTCGCATAGCGCATGTTTACAGTTGTTATTCGCACATAGCACAGTTAAATTTCTTGCAGTGTTTGAAATGTGGTATGCTAACTTAGGCCTAGGGGACTTTCAGTCCCCAGGCCAAAAACGTGTCTTAAGTGCATTATGTTTTTACGAATCTAGAACGATTCTTTCTGAAACTACACTTGCAATATGTCATAAAAACAAAAGTGAGCAAACTTAAAGGGTTTGCGATGAACATTATAGTATAGTATTTCATGTAACTTTAGCGATATCTCATGTATAGACAGTACATGTAATATATCTAAAATAGTAGTAACGCATTTCATCCCGGCTTTAATATTTTAAAACTAGATTTGGTTTCATGCATTTTTTCCTCATTTCAGTCAGAAATAAAAGTAACATTTTCCATCATTTCAGTAAGAAAAATAGAAACCTATTTCAGAAAAATGCTATTTTCGACGCTGTAAAAAATCAAACTCGGCTAAAGTGGTGTATCAGCTTCATACATGTACATCTGCATATAAGCAAAACGTAAGCATTAGTTTATATAGTTTATACTTATTTATTTTAGCTCGATTGTGAAGAACGCTTGTAGCTTATAGTCACTCACGATTCCTCTTCCTGGAAAAACCAGTACTGGTGTCATATGAGGAAGTACGGTCGTGACTCCAGTGGGGCTCGAACCCACAACCTCCGGGATGAGCGGCCGACACCTTAACCTCACACGACACACCACCGCTCCCCTTGATTTATTTATAGAATGATTTATGAAAACGTATTAACGGATACGATAATGTAAGTGTACCTTATTCCCCGAATTGGTTTAAACACCGGTCCAAGAAATACTTTCCAATCACGCCATTGCCATGCCGGATACCGGACTGCCTCATTAGTAGCAGACGACATGTCAACAACGTGCTGTAGCTGTTCTATGGAATCGCAATCAGTGCGACGATAAAGTTTTTTCAATGAGGCAAATCCACTGTCAACCAGGCACCTTGCATGCCCTGGAACCTGCATAAAGTACTCTATTTGCCGGTGTCTTCCTGTCATGATACGCCACATAAAGTATCCAATTACGTACTGGTTTTTATTCTGACCTGAAACAGAACATCTTCAAGTCAGTTCACTTAATTAAGATTTCGAATTTTGTATCATTTACTTACAATAAGTTTCAATTGATTTCTTTTTAGAAACACGTTTTATTTGAGGATTAAATGTTTGTAAAAGTCTATGAAAACTAAAAACGTTCTTCAAAAACATGTACATGATGTTTTTCTTTCGACTGCCCATTTCAATACGTTTTCAGTTATATACAGACGGGCAGTCAGTACGTGAGACCCGTCCTACGCAAGAAACTGACAATTTTCTCATTTTAACATCCAGGTTGGTAATAGGGCTCGAACTGATGACGCTCGATTAGTGTGAGGTTAAGTGATACCTTATCAACAATCTTAATCACTCGAGTACAGAGGCGGGTCAGACACATATTAATACGTGAAATATGGTAAATTATATAAAGCATATATGCAATATTTCATTTTCGGGAAATGTTATAAATTAAATAGACCTTATAATCTCACCTGGACAATTATCTGCATGTATGGTACACGTTGTCTCACCCGAGCTGTATGTCTCCATAGCGTAGTCTATCATGGATATGACTGAATTGGGTCCGTGTGTTGCCGTGCCATCTTTCCCAAAAGTTTCACTTTCGTCGATGAGAAAATTTAATTGTTTTGGAATTCCATCTATTCGGAAGCCAAAAATATGTACCTTTCTCAAAGTTATGAAGTATAATGGGCCCATTTGTCTTGCATGGTGTGGAACACAAACATTTTGGCAGAAATCAAAGGTAATATGAATGTACTGTTCCATGTTTTCATTTTGTTGAGATTCCTTCGCCAGTTTAATACAACTATTGTAAGCATCTCTTTCTTTTTAAGCTTCAATTATGTGATTTTTCATAGTTGTCGTGGATTCTTATTTTTCTTCCTTAGTGACGGAATCAACAATCGCTTTTCTCATTTTTTCACATGTCGCACAAATATCGTCTCTAGGAGAAGCTATTCTGATATGCGATAAACAGTGTGTCCAGATATTACAGAATGTTGAGTATTTAACAAAGCGACACTGAGGTACTGACTGCAAACATGTGTCAACATACTTTTCATGCATTATCTTTTTTGTTGTTTAACTGGTCAAATATATAGGCGCAATATGATCGCGACCTCTGGGTGCAGCAGGTTGAGGAATACCGTATTCATCTGCATAATTTGAAATGTACTGCACTACTGTTTTGATGTCTTCAAATACAAGTGATTTAGATGGTTTCCTACCACTATTTCCATGAGTTCTAGGCACAACACCAGATGTATTAACATGGGTCATAATGCTTTGCAGACTGTGTTTACCTATGTCAAAGACCAACATGAAAGTTTTTTTGCATACTTGTTTTCCAAGAAACATAAACTCGTGCCGAACCCTCATACGCTTCTTTCCTTTCTTGGTTTTCTCTTTGTCTGCATTGTCTACTAACGTTGCCATAATGTACATTTCTTTGTCTTGTTTTTCCATTTCACTCATATTCAGAATGTGTTTATGAATATCGGCTGTTGTAAATACAATATGGCAAGCTCTTTGGCAACCACAGCCATCTGTCTGAAAACGTCTTACTTTGATTAAGTCCGGGTCATCTTGCGCGATTGTTGCACCCTCATACTGCAGTTCGTTCCCAGAATCATCACTGTCATCAACATTCTCCATTTCTGAATTGAAAAGATACTCTCTAGCTCTGTGATCAAGGTCTGGTACATCCAGTTCAATGTCATCATTGGTATCGCTTTCATTTTTGTCACTTGCATCACTCAACTGGGAAGCATACGGAGTAACACTCGGCGTCCGACCAAAATGCTCGGAAAACAAACTCTCCAGTTCCTGAAAATATGATATGTCTATTGTTTTTATTCATACATAATTTCTTGCAAAAAGTCTTATTTAAGTAGATTAGTAAACTTTTTTTTAAATCAAGACAAAGAATCAAGTAGAATCTACATGTACAATACATGTACAATGTGTATTCGTAAAAATAAACTCTTATTTCTATTCCCATTAATGATCTTGTGCATGAGTGAACTGCATGAAGTGCTCGTTTTAAGACAGAAAAGCACAAAATTACTCGAAAGGATTTTCTAAGAAATAACAGAAAAACATTTTACAAAAAAAAATGATGGGTGTATGCTGGTTTTGAACTCACGCAAACAAATTCTTCAGTAAAACAAACAACTGGTCGTCAGCGCATTAGACCATTCGGCTACAGCGGACTTAACCTTTACTACTTGTAATTAAATTACACAAATCCATCCGATAAACTTATATAAAAAAAGGAATTTACATTTTTTATCAAATAACTATACAACTGCATTGCTATCAATTCATATTTCATGCTGTAAAGTCAAAAGTAAGTTCGTTAATCTGATTAAACGTGTACGTACGACCAAAGTTATAAAGGATGAATGGGTGGGGTGAATTAAAGCTGGCAATTTAGACAGCATGTTTTTTGGTATTTTAGTTTCTTTTTCTAAAAGAACACAAAAACAGATCTACTACATGACTGTTTCGAAACTTTAAACTGCTTGAAATCTGAACTGTAACACATATTACAACAACACAGTAAAGATTAAACAAAACAACTTCGTGATTTTCCGCGCCAAATATTATTGTGATTAAATACATATTTTGCCCTTTCAGACAAAATGATATTAAAGATACTGCGAATAAAAAAATAAATAACTCACCTCCAATTCGTCGTCCATAATATATAATCCAAAAATCTTTTAATATAACTTAGACCAATTGTTTTTTAAAATCACATGTAAATTTCCTGGTGCGATTATGACGTATTGCTGATGACGTCAACTTGAAACTGGAAAATCCCAATATCGTTCCGAATGTCAATAAACCCGGTTTTCCTGGAGAACGGTCCATATGTTTCTGTATGCACAGAATTCAAATTTACAACAGCTATCCATACAATATAGCATATACAGTATAACAATTTTAAACAAAATACCAAATTTATAATATGCATTGATTAATGCAACTGTCTACAAAACAACATTCATCCAACCTCAAACATTCAGCTTGACTTATAATTAGTATTTAAAATATACAAGCATTGTGTTTTAAACATGTTTAGTATCAGACAAAGCTTATTCAATGTTATCAAGTAACATTATCTTGAATACAATAGGGTCAATATGACCCTTTATCCCTAAGCTGCGAACATCTGCAACATACATTGAACCTGAATGAAAAAGGGCATTAAGGCCTGCATGATCAATTTTTCTATAGTGTTTACATATTTCACTATTTTCAGCACAGTATATGATGATTCTTTCTAACTTAACATGACTTTTTTATTTACTTAAAAAATGTAAAAGAATAAGACACCTACATGGTTTCCACATTTTTTAACAAATTGTTCACCCTAGACTTATAGTCAAAAAGTTGATTAGCATAATATTTCATCAATCCAAACATTTTGAGTGATTTCTTCTAATTTCATGTTCAAAATCTGATCGTAAAACTTTACCATACATTTTTAAAGATTTGACCTAGTGACATTGTTGTTCATCTCACATGACACAATTTCAAAACCGTCCTTATCAATACAAACAGTCTCGTAAACAATTATAGTGATTGCTTATCAAAACTTAATTTTACATAAAACTTTTTTCATTTTTAATATAATTATTTTGGTATACCTTATCACTTCTTTATAGACAAATAATCAGTTATACTGTTAATTGTCCTATTCTTAAATTATTTCAAGACTCTTTTCAACAGCCAGTCATGGTAGTATAAAAAATGGCCACTTTCAGTATATGGCTGCTTCAAACAGGAGTGTTTGATTTAACAAGAGCTGTCCATAAGACAGCAAGCTCGACTATTATGGGTGCTTGCTAATAAAACAAAACTTTTATCAGTATAATAGCAAAAAACAATCTGCTAACTTTTAAGTATAAACAAGGAAAGTTGAAACAAAAAAAAGGCAAAATCTATCACTATACATTTGAATTTTGATAAATCAATTGTTTGATACAAAATGTACCCCTGAACACTATTGCTAAGTTTGATACAAATACCATAAGTGGTTAGATGCAAAACTTAAACCAAATTTTCAAAGTCAAACAAGGGTCATAATTTCTGCTAAATTTATACAAGAGTTATATCTGACTTGTTTGTATGACACCCCTAAAGACATAAACAAAGTTTCAAGTCAATAGCATAAGTGGTTACTGAGATATGTGCGTGATAGTACTTAGCAGGCAAAACTTTAACCAAACCTGCAACGCCAACGCCTGTAATAGCTCTCCTTATTCTCCAAATAGTCAAGCTAAACAAAAATGATCATTTGGAAAATATCAGTACTGACTGATAATTACTAAAGGTGATCAAAACACTGGTTCAATTGGATTACTTGAATCATCAACATATAAGTATTTGAAACAGGAGGACCATAAATGACATTCAGCAAAGGCAGTGGGTATCGATAAGCTATGTGTAGTTCTCATAATATGAGATACTTTACAGTTATACATATTATTCACTACTTAAAGTCTAATTCATTCCCTCACACTGTTTTACAGTTACACTATTACTTGTTTTCACATATTGATTTATTGACTTTTAACTATAATGCCAACATTCTCTTTTCATTAGATCTCCAGAAAGACGATAATAGTTTCAAGGGAATTTCTGATTGCAGTGGTGACCATTGCAGAGATGAAACTAAGATACAGTAGTTATTTCTATAGCACTTTATGAAAAACAAAGCATGTGATCAATTGCAATGAACATGTCATTCAATAGTTCTCTATATTCTCCTAATAGTTGACGACGAGCAAAAAATGCAGAAATATTAAATCTTTATTTATACTTATAGGGTTTTTTTCTTATAATTAATAATAAAATATCTTAATTTCAGACTGACTGAAGAACCATACTATTTACTCTTCAAACTTTGAGGACAAGCTGCTTTAAAGTCTCATTAGCACGTTGGATGTAAAATTACTTGTAGTTCTTCTATTACTTATTACAAATAAGATGATACCTTTAAAGCAACACTGATCTTTATTTGCTATAAATGAAGAAGTGCAAAAAATATGAAGAAACTGTCACCCTTAACTTTATAATCATCATAATAATTATCTTAAGTGTTAATGAGACTTTAATAACTTTTGCACCAAATAACTCCATACTTGGTAAAATGTCTTTTATGTTTGATTTAAACATACTTGTATGTTTTATTCACCAAACATATTGTATTATATCATTCTCTTCAACAGACAACAATGACACCTCAACCATCTTTCAACAGAAATCAATGTCAGAAAACAGGCATATGTCTACTGCTAAAGGTAATGTGTGCAATATCATTATTACAAGTTTTCTGTTATACTTCATATAATTGTTTGGAAGAAAATTTGAAATTCAGAGACATTTCAAGGTAATTACCAATATGCTTATGTGACTCTCTGTGGTTATTGTTTGTGTCCTGTACTTTGAGGAATTCTTTTATCTAAAGATGTATAAAGCATCTTTCTCATTAAAATATATTTATTGTATCTCTACTATTTTGAAACTACATTATCTTCAACAGACAGCAGTGCCACTTCAACAACAGTCAGACAGGATTCATCACAAACCAGAGATAAGTCAACTAAAGGTAATAAATGTTACAAATATAAATTATTCATATAATACTGATCAATTGAAAGACATGCTTAAGACACACCTGTTCAACAGTTACTGTATACATATTACAAACTTTTGAGTATTCCATTTGTCTATTTCTTTAAAGAACATTTACAATTCATCAATAAATTAAATCAACAATGTATTAAACAGATGTAGTTTAAATATTTCTGTTTTTTGACATTTTATACAAAAAGACAATTCTGAATTTTAAAAAATAAGCATGCTTTCTCATTAAAGCAAAAGTTTATTTGCAATATTTTGATATTGATAAGTTTTTTCATAACAGACAACACTACAAGTTCAACAGCAGTATCACAGCTACCTGCCTCTGGAACATTAAAACCACATGATTCAACAAAAGGTATAAGTTGCAAATGTACAATGTACATCATTTATTGGCGCCGCCGCTGACGGCGGCGGCCTATTATGGAATAGTTTTTCCGGAAGTACATGGTAGGAGCGGTTATTAGAATGCGAAGAAAAATGGTTTTAACTGTATGCTAAAATAATACGAAATAGACATTAAAATATTGATTATACACATTTCCTTCATTAAAACGTAATTGTTTAATTGTAATGTTCCTTTTCATATCTTTTAGAAAAAATACGAAAACGTAAAACAACTTCTCCCTTATCGGTTTTGCAAAATTATAATATCAGCTTATTTTTTACCACGTGCTTTAAAGTCAGTCTCCGTGGTATAGTGGGTAAGCTGATGACCGCCTAATTTTACTTGAGAACGTATAAAAATTGAGAAGCATTAATTTTGATTAATTTTATAGATTAATCATGAGAATAAAAGTAATGCTACCATCACACACACGGATTTGTCTTACGAATCCTTACGTATGGCACAAATTCGTAAAAGTACACGGATGATTACGATTTGGTCACTTTTATGAGTTATTACGATGTATTTACGGCAAAAATCTACGATTGCTTCCGAGTTACCACGGATAAATACGAGCAATACAAGCTTTTTATGGATTGCTACGAGTATGTTACGGAATGTTACGATTTAAATAAAGCTTTTACGCGTACATTACGCCCTGTTAAAGGCCTGGGAACAAGTATAAAAGGCAGACAACCAGAAAAATGGCCACTGTTGTTGAACTCTGTATGCTGTCTGCTAGCATAATCAGAGAGAGATATAAAAATGAAATTTCAAAATTTAGAGAGACATACCACATATTATATGCTATAAATTGGCACACCACTTCATTATCGTGTAAGCAACATTCCTTGAAAGTTTTAGAATAGAATAGAATAGAATAGAATTTTATTAATGCAAAAAACCTAATAAGGTTCATGAGCATTGCTACAATAAATACATATACAAAGTATATACAATAATAGTGTACGACAAAATGGCAAACATTAAACAAGTAGAACAAAGTTAAGGCTTAAAGTTTACATTTCAGCATTAAGTAGTATTAATATGATGCTGTTGGCGAGACAATTCATGATCTTCTTTTTAAAGCAAATGCTTTGTACACGCACATAGCTAGATTTCTAATTTCTGTCATTTTGTTGCTGTTAAGAAGTTGTAAAAATTTAACAACATTTGGGTGTCGCCAATAATAACTTTTAATATGTTGTTTTCAGAGGTTTAGAAATATACTGCATTCCAAAACAAAATGGTACTCATCCTCCAGGACATGGCAATTAGTACATTTACGTTCGTTAAATGATATACTGTCCGGTCTATGTCACCTTCCGGTTTCTACAGCTAATCTATGTGAGGAGAGTCGTAATTGTGACAAAGCCAGTCTATATTTTCTAATATTTATCATGTTTAAGTATTCCCCAAAATTAAAATTAAAAATATGTCTATAAAATAAAGCCCTGACTGGCACTTAAATCTTGTACAAAAGTATCCTTCAATCGTTGTCGTAATTCTTTTAGAAAACTTGTGGCATCACCTACACCTTGTGCAAAAAAAAAAAAAAACAAAAATAATATCAAACAGGGAATGCCACGTACCAAAAACGCAGCCTCCCCAAAACGAGCCCCACAGCACCCAGAAGTGCACACCACCAAGCCAAACTTCATAAAATCCAAACGTTGATAATAAAGTCCTAACCTGAGATGCTCAATTTACTTTTGTTGGATTTAATTCTACATACATTTTAATGTCTTCGTACACCTGTTTCAGATATTTCTGAGGTTTACAGTTACACATTTTTAACCAATACTTTATTATGTTGTAATACCGTTGGTTGGCCAGATTAATTCTACCTGTCTCACTATAAATAAAATTATTTTGTGCGGAAGATTTAACACCGAGTAAACGTTTACAGAATGCAAGATGGGTACGTTCAACATGAATGCCTTTATTAAACCCCATATATAAAACCCCCAAATTTCTGAAGCATAGTTCATTATAGGCCATATCAGTTTGTCAAATACATCAAGTGTATGCTTCGGCTGTAAATCTGAAAACTTGTAAAGGCATTTGTTCATTTTAAATATTGCTTTAAGAGCCTGACCACTTAGCATCTTGTCCATTTCGTTAAATGAACCCCCCGTTGTAAATAAAGCACCTAAGTATCTAAATTTTGACACTACTTCCAATTCATCACCTTTGTATAAAAATCTTAAATTTTGGTTTATTCTCCCCCCCCCCCCTTTCTAAATATCATAATCTTGCTCTTGATAGGATTAACTGTAAGCTTCCAGCACTTTTAAAGACTGTTGCAGACCATCAGCGGTTTTTGAAAACAAAATAATGTCATCTGCATATAACAATAAGCATATTTTACATTGACCTAAATCAATTCCTTGTATTCCCTTAAGAAAAAATGTTTCTTCTATGTCATTTAAGTATAAACTAAATAAGAAAGGGGACAGACTCTCACCCTGTCTTACACCCAAAGTGCACATAAAACTTTCACTGAGACATTCAAAACTTTTAACTCTAGAGCTTACGGTGTTATACATCGAGCGAATCACATTTAAAATATTACCCCTTACCCCATATCGGATTAATTTGTACCGTAGTATGTCTCTTACGACGTAGTCAAACGCCTTTTGAAAATCGACGAAAGCACAGAATAGTTTATCCCCATTATTAAAACAATGGTTAATTAAACAATTTAAAATGAAAATATTATCGATTGTGCCCATATTCTTCCGGAAACCAGCTTGTGCCTCTATGTACACGAAATATTTTTCAGCCCAGTTAAGTCTCTCATTTAGAATACGAGTGAATAGTTTCCCTAATGTGCTTAATAATGTGATGCCTCTCTAATTAGATGGATTGCTGGCATCTCCTCCTTTTGGTATTGGGACAATAAAACCTTCCGACCATTTTTCTGGGAAGTATCCTGTTGAAAGGCAAGTACTAAACAAGCTAAGAAAATATGGCAATAAATTATCAATACCATGTATGAAAAATTCATTTAAAACTAGATCAGGACCTCGGCTAGTATCTGACCGTAATTGCTTTACAGCTTTTCTTATTTCAGTATCATAAATTTCAGTGTCTAGTTCAGAGAACATAGTCTGAAGTTCACCATTCAAACATCTTTCATTAAAATAAAGTATATCTTCGTCTGCTTGATAGAAGCGGTCTTCTGGATTATTTATCGCCCTAAAATAGTTTGCAAAGTTATCCATGCTGATAGGTTGTGTGCGGTTATTATTAATAGAATCTTTCAGCAATTTCAAATAAAATTTAGCATTCTTAAACCTAAAATCTACGAACGTGTTTGTTTTTATTTTTCGATCGATATATTTCTTCTTTCGAATGGCAGTTTTGTATTCAGATCTGTATTTGCTCAAGTTCGCCCTGTTAATTTCAGATTTGTCTAACCAATATTTGTTTAAATAAAAATAAAACCGCTCTCTTTTCGTTGAGCAATCTTCATCAAACCATGGTTTGCTTTCTGTGACATCGTTTTTATCTTTTAAACAGTGCGAGTCACGCGTATTCTTTTTGAATAAAGGTGAACATAAGTTATCCATCAAATTCGAGAACTGTGAAAGACTCTGGTCAATACCGACATCCGTTTTATTATTATTCAAATGATCAGACAAAATGCTTAATGTTGACTTGAAACTATTTTCATTTAATTTGTCTTTGTAATCATTTCTTTTACTTGGGTCCCATTTAAAATAACTTTTTATTTTTGCCGAGCTTTCCTTTAGTGGATTATTTTCTAACAACTCTTTTTGAAACGTTAAACTGAACTTTACAACGCAATGATCTGATAAAATATTCGGTTCCTGTACCTCAAAAGAATTGAAAACATCTAACAAACATTGGCTGCAAATAACATAATCAACTAAACTACAGCCCATGTTACTAACATAAGTATATTTTCCTACATAGGTATCAATCCCTACTCGGCCGTTAGCGATACGCAACCCAGTCTCCCGGAGGAAATCAATAAGAAATCTACCATTTTTATTGATAATGGGATCTTGTGTAGACCTCTTAATAGGGTTATCACATATATAGTCGTCTGGTAAGATGTGTACATTTAGGTCAAAAGTTTCATTTTCTTCAAAATCATTTAAGTTACCAATTCTACTATTTAAATCACCTAATAACAGGAAGTTACACATGTCATTAGTTTCATTTGAAATTTTAACAATGTCAAGCAATAACCTGTCGTATACACTATGTTCTGCAAAATTTTCAATGCTACTACCCTCGGGAATAATATAACATAAACACACATACAGATCTTTTTCATTATGAAATAATCTGCCTGAAAGTTTTAACCATATCATGTCATCACTGTCCGTTTTATACAAACTGATAAAATCAGCATATTCATTTCTTATGTAGCAACAAATGCCCCCCCAAATTACGCTGGGTGCTGTGGGGCTCGTTTTGGGGAGGCTGCGTTTTTGGTACGTGGCATTCCCTGTTTGATATTATTTTTGTGTTTTTGAATTAGATTTTCTATCACTTCTATGAACTGAATACAAAGTAAAACCATTATAATTCATGTCAATTAAATCGCTTGACCATGTTTCGGTGAAGAAAAGACAATCATTACTGTCGAATAAGCTTTTCAATTCGGACGACTGCAATTTGTTTACATTTTTTGATATCAAACACTGAATGTTAAGTAATGCAAAACGTAGAGATTGTCTCTCCCGTCCGTCCTAATCTACGTTTCCATGACTTTGTGGTGGCATATCGTCTAATACAGTCTGCGTTCTAGCTGCCGAACTATAGTTTGAATGCAACGGAGGAAACTCATCATTGGATAGAAAATTGACGCGCCCTTTATAATTCGGTACATTCCTACTCGAGCACGTGTTTTCCGACTCGGTTGGTCTACTGTCTATGGTTTGCGATTTCGTCATAGAATGTGTTGACTGGTCGATTTCTGTCTCTACTGAATAAACTGACTGCGTATTAATTTTTGATGTTTGAATGTGACCTTGTTTTGAACTTTCGTCGAGCCTGCTCTTATTTAAAACTTCATGCCAGTCTGGAAATTCGTCTGCAACAACTTGATGGTTTACAACAAGCTTCGCTGGATACTGAATTTGCACTTTATCCCT
The DNA here is from genome assembly GCA_022818135.1 of Saxidomus purpurata. Classification (NCBI taxonomy): domain Eukaryota; kingdom Metazoa; phylum Mollusca; class Bivalvia; order Venerida; family Veneridae; genus Saxidomus; species Saxidomus purpurata. The sequence continues at coordinate 50,997,369 of JAFMSR010000012.1, forward strand.
TGTCGTGTATTTACCTTTCTGAAAGTCCCAAAGATGTTTCCTAGCTTTTGAAATTTCCATTGGGTAATCTCGAACGATTGCAAAACGGGTACAAAAAACAAAAATAATATCAAACAGGGAATGCCACGTACCAAAAACGCAGCCTCCCCAAAACGAGCCCCACAGCACCCAGAAGTGCACACCACCAACACACACACACACACACACACACGCACACACACACGACACACACACACAATCATGTACACACACACATATACACTACCAACACACACTAGCATACAAAGCAAACACACGAGGACAAAACGAACAATTAAAGGAACACAGTGGGGCACCGCCTTGGAACGGTCAGTGGCAAAAACACCACTGGGGAGCTTAAACCGGTTTATGGTGCGCACCCAACCTCACTCTTACAAGCCAATTTATTTGCACATTTCAAGATGTACTCTGTATCTCCATAATCTCTAAAAGCAGCGATTATCGGTCGTTTCGGTACTTGACTCATACTGCTTGCCTTTGCTATCGACCCGAGTCTGTGGACTCTGTGAACATAGACATCATCCAGTTCGAGCTTCAAATAGTCACTAGAAATTGACTCGGTAAATCATAGGTATCTTCATTCCTTATGTCAGCAAACCCATAAAATATCAAATTGTTACGTCTTGACCGAGCTTCAACATCTATGCTGTGGTATGCTAATTTCCTCATAAAAAGTGACAACACAAGATGCTCCAATTTAGCAAAAATAAGCGACAATTTATCATCCATAGTTAATGAGGAAAACGTACTTGAACTCACATTACTTGTATTAGGTGGATTTTGTGATGTTACAAGTGTTCATTTTCTCGGTACGTTTCTGTTTATAGGTGTCTGATCACACTCCACCCACTGCTGCTGTAGGGCGGCAAATCTGTTTTCAGTGATAAAAGTCTCACCCGACCTGCTAGGAGTTCTAGTACGACGTCCGAACCCTGATGCCATTATACTAAACAGATCCTTTAAGAATAAGTCCACAAATATTGTTCCTACTTGCTAATATTTTTAAAAAGCCAAATAGCACTGATCATTTTCAAATTTTCCGCCTGTCATTTTCTCGTACCCTTAGGCGAATTAGATCTCTGTGATACTTAGAAGTACTACTTCTAAAAAATTATTTTTGAAAACAGTTTAAAAATTCAAATTCCCCAGTGTATTTGATTGACAGTTGTACAGAGGTTTTGACCTTTCTCCTGGCCAACTAGATTTCTCTAGGTATAAACATTCTCACCATAGAGTTTGACAGATAGCCCTAAATAAATACTACAGTGAAAATACTACGGTAGCAATGAACTTGAATTTATTTTATTTATGTATGTAAAATGTATGATTCCATACAGGCATGAAACATTCTCATTTGCACTATAGATAAAATTACTGTAATTACTTTATGATCAAGAGGTGAGGTATTGGTCAGTTCTAACACAAAATTGAAATAGTCTATCTGGTAAAATAGGCAAAGTTCGTATCAAAAGAGAAAAGTAAAATAAATAAGTTATCTTTTAGTATATAAACACAAAAATAATATCAAACAGGGAATGCCACGTACCAAAAACGCAGCCTCCCCAAAACGAGCCCCACAGCACCCAGAAGTGCACACCACCAACACACACACACACACACACACACACACACACACACACACACACACACACAATCACGCACACACACAAACACACACCACCAACACACACAAGCATACAAAGCAAACACACGAGGACAAAACGAACAAGTAACGGAACACAGTGGGGCACCGCCTTGGAACGGTCAGTGGCAAAAACACCACTGGGGAGCTTAAACCGGTTTATGGTGCGCACCCAACCTCACTCTTACCCCCACCATGTTCCAAAGTCACAGGACAGTGTAAATAAAAGTAATCCCTGCTAGGTGAATCTCTAACACACGCAATGGAAACAAAAGTTAAGTTGTCTCAATTCAAACATACACATTCTAAGTTACGATTGAAACACATCCAAGGTATATTGACAATGCAATAATTTGAGTAAAATTGATATAGTGCCATCTTCATTACCCTTGATACAGAAGGACTCTCCCAACTAATTAATCCCAAATCCCTAGTATCATAACACTCCTACTCATTGCCACTAAACATCAATAAATGCATCCTGATAGCACTGCTATTACCTTTTCATAAAATTGTAAAATCATTACCCCAATAAAGCACACAACTTCTTTATCTCTCCTGAATGCTGAACTCTCCCACAATGTATACTATTGCTGACCACATGTTTATATTAACAAGCATGCTGACCTCAAGTCATGATAATAAAACCCCGCCTCTTGTGCCTAATATGCTTAATGGCCATCCGTACGGATATCTGAGTTCACAGACCCCGGCCTTTAACATGTTGTTACGAATAGTTGCGAGTTAGTTACAAGTATTTACGAGTCCATATGTTGTTTTTTTGCAAAAAAAGTATGCAATTCTCTATGTATCATTCGATAACTGACATCCAGCGAGACAACATGGCATATGAGAGAAACAGATTGCAGTCATATCAACGATTTCTGCAATTGCTCCTTGCACTAGCTCAGAGGGAAGAGGAAGATGTCCAACAGCAAATAGATAAACCTTACCTAAATCCTAAAGTATACGTATGTATTCGTAAAGTTGTCGTAACTATACGTATAGTGCTCGTAATAATTCTTAACAATCCGTAAAAACAAAAATAATATCAAACAGGGAATGCCACGTACCAAAAACGCAGCCTCCCCAAAACGAACCCCACAGCACCCAGAAGTGCACATTGTAACACGACGTGAATGAAATCGTTAACATCACTTAAGCTCTCGTTATAGTCCGTAAACAAACGTAAACTAACCGTAACAAATCGTAAAGCAAAATGTTTACGCGACAATTACGGATTCTTGCGAGTAGCTTACGGAGGGTTACATGTTGTTACGACCGGTTTACGATACTGACGGATTGTTACAAGTTATTTACGAGTTATGTACGGAAATGTTATCCGTGGACAATTGCAAGAAATTTTTTGACATGTCAAATAATTTGCTTCTACTTTCACGGATCCTCACGCGTGTTTGCGAGTTGTGACGAGTTATTAACGGATACTAACGAGTTTATACGGATGCTTGCGATTGACCCGTATGGACTTGTAAGAAAAAACCGTGTGTGGGAAGGGGGTATAAAACAGGGGTGTTGCAGTATAAAAAAATCGTTATACGTTTTCGTCAGGCTACATTGCGATATGCAAAAACCGTATAACTAATAAATGTTGAAATAGGAATTATTTTCGGCGCCCTTTGACGCTTTGCATCAATGGTACATTGTATTCTTGTTGCACAATGTCATACTGAAACTTGAAACATGTATCCCATTTTTTATAATTATTTTTTACCAGTAAACAGCAGTGACCAGCATATTTCATGAACATATCAAAATGACAATATCCTTTGTGTTGTAAAATAAATACCCTGGGATTCCATCTACTTATGACTCATCATAAAGTTATGCTGTATAGTGTATACTATATAATATTAATACATGTCTTAACATTACACTATCTAAACACAACTTTGCTTTCAGATAATGCAACAGAAAATACAGTGAAATCAAAGCACTCTATGCAGGCTAATTCTCAGAAGAAGGAGTATGTATTATTTGAATTCCTTTAATTTTTTTACCCCAAAAAATGCACCATAAAATTCCAAAACAAAGCCAGTTCTATTTCAGCCTACCCTTATTCTGTTTAAATTTCTACAAAGGAATTGTCCATCTTTCAACTTGGACAATACCTGTAGTTGTTCAGAGAGTGTTCAGACTAAATCTAGTACATATCATTATTTGACTGTAAAGATGATTATCAATGATCACAAAGACAGATTTATAGAACAAAATTGTTGTTGCTGCTGCTGATTAAAAATAGAATGAAATGGAAAAGTCAATAACAAAGGTGACAAACTTGCAATTAATCGCCTAAATACATATTTCAGTGAATGCTTCTCATTAGTAAACAGTAGGAAAAATACTGAGCAAACCGTTCACAATGCATTGTGCATACAAGCCTAGATCAAAAGCTCTAAGTTGCCCAATCTAAAATAGTAAATGTCTATCAGTTTCATACACTGAAAACTGTAAATATACATGCATCATCTTTCCTGTAGATGTTACAAATACTAAAAGCAAATCCAATGGATGAATTTACATCATTTTTGGAGTTTTATCAAGAAACCAATATGCAGAGACAATTGTTCTTACAGAATTACATTCAGTCATGTCTCAATGTTAAACTGAAATACAATATCATTGGATCTTCCAAGAAGCAGATATTCCTTAAATATTGTTGCTTTTCTCCTACCCCATAAAACGAATAGTCCTACTCTGGTGAATATCATTTCATAGGCCGAAATGTCAATATATCTTTTGATATCATTTTTTTACAGAAAGACACTAAAAGAGTTACAAATTGACTTCTACACAGCTGCAATTGAAAACCAAAAGCAGAAGTCTATCCTTCACAAAGAGCAACAAGAATTGTGCTTGAAGCAAAAGGCGACACTGCAAAAAATAAATACTGCCATTGATTTCTTTGTAGACAAATTCACTACCAAGTAGTTACTGTTAGCTGTTCCATTCGGTGATGTTCTTCTTCAAGATGTTGGTTGTTGTTTTTTATCATTTTCATAGATATCTGAAATTTATGGAAGAGCATTTAAGTGATACATTGTACCTCAATTAACATTGACATACACTTAAGAAAAACAGTGCACATAGATTCATTATAAAAATGAATTCAGTTATGTCAAACCTATAATTTGTTTCGCTGAGCTTCATTCATTCTGAATATATTGAAAGTGAATGTAAATATTGTCTTAGTATCCTCATCGAAAACTTGAATTAAACCCATACTGTATTCAGAAATATCTAAGTTTATTTATTTCATGTAATTCATACTGTACTTAAAGTATTTACAACAACTTAGCAAATTGCTTGACCATAGAACAAACTATCAACTTATACATTTTGTGTACGGTAACAATAATGTTAAAAATGTTAAATGTGTATGTTCATACATGACTGTTGTTGGTATTTTATAGCATTGCTTCAAAGCAGTTGAATGTTTAACATTAAATTTTATGTTAATTATTAAAATATCAACTCTTCTGTTGACACAGTTTCAATATAGTGTTCATATATTATGACACACCAGACAACCACTATTAGCACTTGTCTAACTGCACCTTATTATTTAATGTCACACAGAAATCTTGTATGGTAAATGTAAATCCATGCTTAATTGTTTTTATCTACACCACAAAGAAGGTTGCTTATTAATTAATTTGCAAGGACAGAGCCTTTCCAAAATATTTCCTCCTGGAATGTTAAGTATTTTTTCAATAATTGTTGTGAGAAAATACCTCAAGTTCAGGTAAAGTAGTTGTTGGTTATGTAATTTCGTATTCCATGACCATCCTGTGGGCCTGCATAGTTATCCATTTGTGGCTGATCGTCTACCATGTTTTGGCCTTCATCGTCTTCTAGTTCTTCCCACAGGATGGATAGATTGTACAAAACTGTACAACCAACAATAACCCAGCTCACTTTTCTCGGTTTCATCCGGATCTGAAATTTACAATATTATACATGTACTAATATTGGATTATGAAATTTCTCCTACAAGTGTTTTCAATTTAAAGAAGTTGCCAGTGTCCAAAAAAAAGTACACAATCATTATAGTACATGTACTTGTCCTCGTGTGTTTGCTTTGTATGCTAGTGTGTGTTGGTAGTGTATATGTGTGTGTGTACATGATTGTGTGTGTGTGTCGTGTGTGTGTGCGTGTGTGTGTGTGTGTGTGTGTGTGTGTTGGTGGTGTGCACTTCTGGGTGCTGTGGGGTTCGTTTTGGGGAGGCTGCGTTTTTGGTACGTGGCATTCCCTGTTTGATATTATTTTTGTTTTTGTAAAGGGTGACAAAAACTCAGCTATCTCATTACAGTTATACTTGATATATTGTTATACATGTCATGCATTTTTTTATGAGATCAGATCGATATTTGTATTAATATGTTATATCTCTATATATTATGATTAATTTACTTTCCATTAGTACAGTAAATTTAATAACATAAATCATATAAAATAAAATTTTACAAAAGCTTAATTAAAATGTACATGTAAATCATCAGACACTGACGATCAACAGTCAATAACATGAACATATCATGCAAGGTAAAACAGGTAAAAAAAGTATTTTCCTGTCTGCATTAATTTCCCAATGAACTGTTCAACATGGTTTTCAAGAAAACAACTGTGTAAGTGCATTAAAAATTTATCCAATTCCTTAACAAATATAATAAACTAAGTTTTAAAGTCAGGATAGATTTCAATCATTTTTGTATAATTTTACACCACCAAAATATTGTGTGTATAAGCAGTATGGAATGACTTGCAAATGCATACTTCATAAGTAAACCAGAGTTAAATATTCAATTTCAGCCTTTTTAAGTACACAAGGATTATCATGTCATCAAGTTTTATAAGATGAAATGGAAATGTACATAATATGCAGCAATTTTGTTTTATCAATCAACAATTGATAAGGTATATTTTGTAATAGTTCAGTATTTATTACCTCTGAATGTAGAACATGGAATTTCCTTTTCCACATACCAAAAACCCTTTCGATGATATTTCTTGTTCCCATTTGTCTTGTGTTGTATCTCTCTTGTCTTTCATTTAAAACATTAGGGTAGGGCGTCAACAAGAAGGGTCTGCAAGGGTACCTAATGTATCAGTTTGCATGTAGATGTGTATGGATGGCAAATAGTCATTTACAATGAAGATACATCAGACTTGCAAATATAACTGAGATCAATATCTTTCTTTTTTAATAAGACTTAATCTACTTTACATAATTTCAACATGATTTAAAAACAATCATCACATACTTGGCAATGGTCAGCATTACTCTTAAAATACACTGGGCAGGAGTGAACATTGAAATAATTATGGCACAATGGTGATTATAAAGCTCAATTGCACCTGGATTCAAATACCAAGAATACAGTTCATGTTTCCACATTATGTAAGATAGTTGTGTACATGTAGATTGCAGGATCAAATGAGGTAGTTGTGGTTTAGTGTCTGTTTAGACTTAGAAAGTGAGATCTACGGCTAAAAGCACATGTTGAAGAGAGACAGATGCAGATACAAGGCAGACGACGTGGTTGTGGTGTCTGCTTCCTATGCTGGCGGTCAGGGTTCAATCCCAGCTGGGGACACGAGACTTTACTCCTCTGAAATTAGCATATATAACAAAATAACCGGTGTGTATAGAAGTCTGTGATCTTATTTGAATTTTTCAACTGACTATAAAGTAGCCAGAACTTTCGAAACACATCACATTGGATAAAAATTCCATAAAGCTATATTTATTAATATTGTAAAGTTAATAGAGCTTACCTTGATGATGGGTTTCCAAATAGTGGCACAAGTTGGACACCCTGAACACATGGCTGTCATGACAGCTGCCTGGCCACGATGCGTTTATACTTGTGAACTTTCCTGTATATTAGAATATAGCACTGTTAGTCTGTACTGTAATATAAAAGCTTGAAGCTTGTTCAAAAAGTGTTGGACACTGTTAAAGAGTGTTACACTATTTTTAAATTTACTTACACTTTAACGGCATACAAATGCATACTTATAAATGGTAATCCAACAACAAATCTCGTTAACTTCATAAACGAACTTTATGATCAGTTTATAGCAAACAAAGTCACTTATTTCGTTTTAAAACTAATGTTCTCCCAAAGTAGGCTCTCTACCTTGACCTTTGAATCTGTCATGAAGGGGAGTAACTCCAAAAGAAAAACAAAGACGACTTACCAAGATGATCGCAAGTAGCTTGCACATTTATTGAATGAACCATTTTGCGGTTGACATATGCTCGTTCCTCTGCCTTTAGAGGGGCAATGATACGTACATGCGTGCCATCTATACAACCGACAACGCCTGGAAAGCCACGCATCGTGTAAAACCCACGTTTTACCGCCAGTCTCTGGTTGTCAGTCGTCGGAAATTTGATGAACTCGTCCTTTAGATCAAAGAGTACGTCGGTCACGCGAGTCACAGTTCTGGACACAGTGGCAATATCAACGCCAAATGTATCCCCTATCAGTTGGAGAAAGCCCCCGTAGGCATAGAAACGAAGGGCAATCATTATCTGTTGTCTCGGTGTCAGTGAGTTGTTCCGTTGTGTCTGTCAATGACAATGACAATGGCAATGACAATGACAAAGTTTATTCGCTATAAGGCCTCCGGCCCATGCAAAATATATACATACATTTATATATATTACACAAAAGCATAGTATGTGTACATAACTGATCATTTGTCGTAACATAGAGTATAGCTCTTAAGTATGCTTAAACAATACATATTGATATAAGCTACAGCTTTAACAAAGTATTTTATCATAATTATTATGTACTTCTAAGTGATGTAAATTTGTTTTTTTCTTTTGTCGAAAGCATAATAAAGAAAAGTTGCAATCGATTTTACTAATGTTTCATTTTTTGTAGACATTAAAATACAGAATTTATTTTGAGAAGGGCATATAAAATAGTTTCTAGGTAAATACACTACTCTTAAATCCGAATAAAATTCACAAGATAACAAAAAAATGGTATTCGTCCTCAATTGCATTTTTATTACATGCCTTACATAACCTGTTTTGCCTTGAAATATTCCGATGCCGACCTGTCTCAATTTCTAGTTCATGTGAACCTACCCTAAAATTTACAAAAAAAACAAAAATAATATCAAACAGGGAATGCCACGTACCAAAAACGCAGCCTCCCCAAAACGAGCCCCACAGCACCCAGAAGTGCACACCACCAACACACACACACACACACACACACACACGCACACACACACACACAATCATGTAAAGCATACCTAAATTTCTTAATATCTAACATATCCAGATAATATTCGTATGTAAATGTTTTTTTTAAAAGTATGTAACAAGAAAGCTTTCTGTTTGAATTTACTGCTTCATGCCAGTCCTGTAAGAACATATCTTTTAATCTTTGTACGAAATGTTTTAAAAACAGTTGCTCTGAGTTAATAGACTGGTTTGCCCACACATTTCCAAAACCATGTATCTGGAGACATTGTCTCAAAGATGAAACCCAGTTTATATGACCATTAACATCATCATTATACATCATTAAGTAACATTTTTTAACGAATCTAGTATTTGGCATTTTGAGTATTTTTAACCAGTATTTAACACACCTTTTACGGGATTCGATATACATTGGGAATCGACCACAGTCACCAAGTATGGCTACGTTTGAAGAATTTTGTTTGGCGCACATAAAACGCTTACATGCGTAGTACTGAATGCGTTCGAGTTCATCAAATTTATCAAGACCCCAAATTTCGGAACCATATAGCAATTGAGGATATATCTTTGTATCAAACAGTTTGAAAAATACTGTTTTATTTAACTTTCCAAAGTTATATAAAGACTTTAGCAATGATATTAACACCCTTTTACCTTTAATACATAGTTCTTTGACCATAATATTCATGGATAATTGCCTTGTTAGTGTTAAACCAACATAGCAAAACATATTTACAACCTCTGAGTATTTTTGTACACCCATTTCTCATTCTTAGCTAAGGTGCCACCATTTTTGAATACAACAATTTTTGTTTTATTTTCATTCACTTTAAGTTTGTACGTATCACAAAAATAAGATAAAATATTTAACTCCCTTTGAAGACCAAATATTGTATCTGACATTAAAGCTATATCATCTGCAAACATTAATGAAATAAATTGGGCAGTATCTGGATGTAACTGAATTCCTGTAACACCATTTTCTTCTAATGTACGTTCTAATTCATCTATAAAGAATGAAAATAATATTGGACTTGCCAAACAACCTTGCTTAAGACCGACCGAACTTGTCAGATACTTACTTCGTGTATCATTGCAGCGTACACATGACTTAACTGTATTGTACATGCTTCGCAACGATCTAAACAGGTTGCCTTTAACCCCACCTTCCTTAAGTATTTTCCAAAGTATTTGCCTATTTACAGTGTCAAAACACTTCTGGGAATCGATAAAAGCTACATACAATGTATGCCGTTTCTTTCTATAATTGACTTAAGTACAAAGGCATTATCAACAGTCGAATAACCTGCCTTAAAAACCACTTTGGTTTTCTGAAATTTTATTATACATTTGGGAAAAAAAGTTAAGTCTGGCCACTAAAATGCCACAGTAAATATTCCCAAGTACATTCTGAAGAGAGATACCTCTGTAGTTGTCTACGTTGTTAGTGTCACCTTTCTTATGCAGTGTTACTATAATGGATTCGCACCATGTCTCTGGATATTCTCCTTTTGAAAATAATCGATTAAATAATTTTACTAGAATGTGTATAAAACTTTCTATACCACAGATAAAAAATTCTGGTATAATATTGTCAGGTCCTGGTTTCTTACCGAGTTTTAAATGTTTTATCGACATTCTAACCTCCTCTTCAGTAATATCAGAATTAATAATATATAGCTCAACATAATCCTCTATTTCTTCATCAAATAGCTCATAATTAATATTATCATTTTCGTCAACTGTATATGGATTCAATAAACGCTCGAAATGTTGCAACCACTCATTGGTAGATATATTATTGGCCGCTTGTTTCTTACGGTTTGTCATACGCTTTAATTTGGACCAAAACGACTTAGAATCATTTACTTGAGAGGTGAGATCATCTAATGTTTTTTTTTTTTATTGTAACTATGAGCTTTTAAATTACACATATTCTTAAACTCATTTCTTTTTGTTAAATATAACTGTAAATTTTCTTCAGATCTACAACGTCTATATTGTCTTAATAATTTATATTTCAAACGTTTTAGCGTTCTGCATTCTAAATCAAAACAAAAATAATATCAAACAGCCACGTACCAAAAACGCAGCCTCCCCAAAACGAGCCCCACAACACCCAGAAGTGCACACACAACACACACACACACACACACACACACACACACACACACACACACACACACACACACACACACACACACACACACACACACACACACACACACACACACACACACACACACACACACACACACACACACACACACACACACACACACACACACACACACACACACACACACACACACACACACACACACACACACACACACACACACACACACACACACACACACACACACACACACACACACACACACACACACACACACACACAATCATGTACACACACACAAATACACTACCAACACACACTAGCATACAAAGCAACCACACGAGGACAAAACGAACAATTAAAGGAACACAGTGGGGCACCGCCTTGGAACGGTCAGTGGCAAAAACACCACTGGGGAGCTTAAACCGGTTTATGGTGCGCACCCAACCTCACTCTTACCCCCTATATAAATGGTGTTCAATAAAAAGGAAAGGGCTTTACAAACTTCGTCACAGGTCCACATAGTATAATGTTTAACAATACAGCTAGTAAAAAAAGCTTTATCGAAATTGCAGGCGAGAAATGTAACATTCTCCCTGGCAAAAGTCTTTTGAATTAGGGCAGTTAGCTTGTCATTTATCAAATTATGTGGTAAAGTGGTATACAGAGTAGAAAAATCGTATGTACTGACTGAAGTTACTTTGTAATTATTAACTTTAAACTTATCCAGGATTTCGCCAGAATTTTTGATCGACCAAAATAAAAGTTTACCAGAGTTTTCGTATACTTTATCACAATATCTTTTCACGTGGGCTTTTATAGCAGTTAGGCAAGATGTTAATAGTTTTGAACTATTTGTAGTGGTACAAGAGCTTGAATTAGCGATGAAACGAGCTTTATATGGTTGTTTATGTAATTTAGGAATCCAGTACATAGTAGGAAGTTTAATATGTTGATCATCTATACGAACTTTCAAATTAGAAACTTCACTGATGTGATCAGTGACCACATTTTGTTCAACGGAAGGACTCAATATATAAGCTTCAGTGCTATTTAGTTAGTTTTGTAAAACATTAATATAATGTAGGCGTCAAATGATGATAATATTGTTGGCCGCCTTGTCGCTGGAACTAAGACATACTTAGAATGAAATTCTTGGATTTCCTTTTTCAGATGTCTTAAAGTAAACTTGGGTTTTGATGGAAGTAGGTGTTCATTTGTTTGGTAAAATTTTATACGAGAATCGACAATGTTAAAAATACTTCGTTTCCAAGACGTTAATGCATTTGGATCAGCATTCTCACGACGACACCATTTAACACAAAACGTTTCGATGGATTCCGCAATATGACCACGACAAGCATGAAAATCAATAGTAGAAGGAATTCTGTATTTTGGTCCTTTAAAGAATAAATTACGAATACGCTTGTCTTTAATAATATCAAAATTACCAGTGATGACATGACCGGCATCTGAATAGCAAAATTTACAGAGTTTTTACAATCGCAGTAAGAAGGGGTATTTGTTTGAACATCTAGGTCGGAAACAATTTTATTGTAATTGAATATAACATTTCTAACAGGTGTTTTATATTTATAACAGATAATAGGAACTTCGGAGTTTCGGAAATACTTAGGCACAGAATCAATGACACGTCTATCACAAAAATACTGGGTACATCGATGAAGTCAATACCTTTATTAATGAAATGAATTTTAAGAAAATGTCTATCATGATCAGATTGAGTGTCAATGTGTGGACGGAGAACGTGTTGTGTGTAATTTTGGATAAGATATGACACAGTGTAAAACGGATCTGTTTGAATAACGTACTGGTCCGCTTCCTCGTCTAGTTTTTTAAGAGACTGAATAGATAAAGATGTGAGACGAGAAAGCATTGAATGTCTACCAGAGTTTGAAAGAATTATATCGAGGTCTGCAACAGAAATATTGACTTTGGATTTGCGCTTAATATTACCATTGCGTCTAATTCCATGAGACCTAGATTTACGTTTCCTGATATTTAAAATTGAAAATATATCGATATCAGGGTTTTTAGAGATATTACCTTCTTGATAAATATTATCATTTAAGCCCAACGGAAACGGTGACTGTAAATTTTTAATCCATTTGAATTCTGCTAAATGTCGGCTTTGATTTTAAAACTAGATGTACACTTTATATCATAGACGATTTGCTCTACTGGCTGAATGGTTACCTGATCAATTGTATGGCCAGATTTACGAAAGTGTTGATATAAAAATGTAGTGAATTTGTTCCGACTTCGCATTTTGTAAGAATGCTCGCGGAAACGAATTTTTAAAGATCGCCCAGTTTGCCCAACATACTGAATACCACAATTGGGTGCGTTTCAAGTCAGTACATAAATCATGTGGGACGTATTTCAATCAACGTCAGAGTTAAGTACCACATTAAAAGTTCTGCCGTTAACATTTGAGGTAATTGTAGACCTGTGCGATAAATGATTGCAACAACCGCACCTCTTAGCATTGCACTTGTTAATAGAACGGTACCCTCTACATCTCTGCGGAAAATTTGTATGTTTTATTTTATATTTCTTCAGTATAGTAGAAGTTAAAGGTGATAGACGAATACGTAGATTATTACGAAAAACGGTAGAAAAGTCATCAGTATCAATTCGTCAAGCGAAAATGTTAAGCGACGATTAAACACAACCTGGTTAATCGCGCTGGAGGTCGCACAATACATTAGGACGGGATAACTAGCATGGACCCGAATGCCAGTGTACACAAAACCTTCAACACGGTATAAAATACTCCTCATCTTGACAGAGGCCGAGGGTTTAGAACGAATAACAATCTCTGAAGGATGAAAATATAACAACATTGATTGAATGTACGGGGAGACTTTTTACGGCCGCCACACGGCACAAACAACACAGTTGTGAGCATAAAAACAAAAATAATATCAAACAGGGAATGCCACGTACCAAAAACGCAGCCTCCCCAAAACGAGCCCCACAGCACCCAGAAGTGCACACACACACACACACACACACACACACACACACACACACACACACACACACACACACACACACACACACACACACACACACACACACTACCAACACACACTAGCATACAAAGCAACCACACGAGGACAAACCATTTTGGCGCATTTGTATTTACGTATTTCATTTTACTTTGAAAACAATTACCAACATCCTTCAAACAGGCGACAAAATTTGCAACAATATCGTTAATATCAGATCGATTGTTATCTATTGCCAAACATATCCTGTTTATTACTTCTAATGTGAATGTTTTACTACTTCTGTTTTGGAAAGTAGCCTTATCTTTACTTGAGATATGATATTTGATCTCTTTAAATGGAGTAATATGTTCGGGACTCTCCGTTATATTGTATGAAAAATTCAGTGAGACATGTAAAGGAAAATGTTTCGATTCACCCCTTTCATCTACTTTAAAGTCAGTGATATGGTCTACTACATCTTCCGAACATAACAAGTAATCGATAACGCTACAACCCAAAGTAGAAGTGTAAGTAAAATGACCTACATTTGTATCTTGACCTATACGTCCATTCATAATGTGTAGTGAGTAAACTTTACAAAGTTCTAATAGTAATTTACCTTGTGCATTTACTGTTTTGTCACAAGATTTACGCAATTCACGTACAGGACAGTGAAAAATTTCACTTTACTCTTGAAGTTGGGGAATACTTTCATCTGTATGAATACATTCATTTAACTCGCCGGTTCTGGCATTCAGGTCTCCCATCAGTACAAAATTACACTCTATGTGATTTGCATAAATAGAACTTAATACAACATCTAATAAATGTATACCTTTGAATGTTTTGTTTACATAAAATGGTGAGTCCATGGGAGGTAGATATACAAATAATATAAGTGTGTCTTTTGTTAACTTAGTAAATGACTTCTTAAGTCTAAGAAGTATACCTATACCTTGTTCAATAGCAATACATGATATAAAACTTTGTAATTCTTTCTTAACGTATACAGACATTCCACCCATAGCTCTACCAAACCTGCTGTTTTTAACTGCTGGTAAAAAATAACAATTATGTGAATTCAGAATATCGCTCGTCATCTCATTGCTTAATTCCCATGTTTCTGCTAATGCAAAAATTCCGTAAGAACCAATGAATGAAATGAAATCATCAAATTTTGTTTTCGTTAAGATACCTTCAATATTCCAAAATCCTATTTTTAATGAACTTTTGTTTGGGCTTTGGCCGGACCCCTAGTCAATGTCTATTTGCATTGTTTGATTTCTTTCTCCACCTAACATACCACTGGTAACTTTCCGTTTAACGTTAAGAAACGTACGTGAATTCGCTGACTTATTCTCATTTCTAATATGCATTTTACCTTTATAAAAATAACCAATTTTTACCCTGATTTCTCAGTTCAGCTAATGAGAATCTTTGTCGTGAAGTAAGTTCCTCTGATATTCTAATGTCATATGTACGTAATTTATCACGGCCCGTGAATAGTTTGTATTTATATTTTGGATCTGTAAATTTCACAATAAGTATCCTGTTTGTTCCTACCTGCTTATTTCCAATTCTGTAAGTTTCTAATATGCAATTGGTGCCCCAAACATCATTAGGACAAGCAATTTCTAACACATTTTCTAACATTTCACTTTTCAAGGAATTTTCTGTTTCATTTTCTTTTTCATTTAGGCCAAAGATTCTTAGGTTATTTTTGAGACTCTGTTTTTCCAACTTATCAACAACATCCTCAATTATATTTATGTTGTCCAGTTTAGCTTCAAATGTGTCATGTAGATGGTCGACATCCAATTGTAGCATATCCTTTTCGTCATGTAAATTCTCCAAATCTATTTCCACACGATTAATTTTGCTGACTAAAACCTTTTGCATTTCGTCTAACTTATCAACTCGTTGTTCCATTTTGAAACAGATATCTTTCACAACTTCAATGTCAGATTTTATTTTTGAAACAACGGCTCTTACATTTTGCATTTCTGTATTTAACTTTTCGCCATTTTGATTAATTGCATTCAGAATTTCTTCCTTATCAGTCAAAAGCCCCGGATTTGATTCTATATCCTTCGAAAGTACTAGTATTCTTCGAAAAAATGCTTTATATATAATTGGTTGTAACAATAATGTTTCATCATGTATATAACTGCCTACATTTACTGGAAAGTGAGAATCTACTGACGCAGAGTCTAAAGTTGCATTTGCTATTGCTGTCCCAAGTCCCAGTGTTAAGATCAGAAAAGTCCCCATAATCAGAACACGGTAATGTATATCCGATCCATTTGTATTTGGACAATATCTAATTTTATTCCGTCGGCCTTTAAAACCTCTTCCAGATCCAAATAAACCAATTCTCAGGCGATATGTATCCGCATCTATATTCATTTTGACTACAATACGCTTCCGTAGATTATTCAAACCGTATAGTATGTTAATCAAGTTTATCGGTCAGGTGCCTTTCTATAAAACACACAGATTATCACACAATACACAATAGTCGATAGTAAAGCCGTATGGTCACTATGTGGTTATCAATGCGTAACAATATCGAGCTTTCTAAAAGTGACTATTGTCCTTTGTTTTACATCAATAATTTTAAGATAAACAACTTTTATCTTCAACCACTGTAATGTTCATAAAGCTGATACCTTGTCCTTTAATCCAATATAAATTTTAATGCACTTTATTCCTTTTTCAAAGAAATATTAAAAGTTTAAATCAGAGCAAAAACACACCGCCTGTCATGTACACATACTACAGTACTACCGCTGTCGCTGTAGTCTGTCACCAAGCAATGTCACCAGTCTATCCAAGTTGGCTGCACCGAACCTGTACCTTCTGCGCAGTTCATTGTCGTCTAAATCGTCCGTCTGTCAATCAATTATACGAAATTGTCTGGGTCGTCTAGCGTTCGGGATTACCAAAGCAGCCATTTTGTTTTCTGGTTAAATTTTAACCAGAAGCAATACCACCTGGGTTAAATTTAACCCAAATCTACTCTAGGTTAATATTAACCAGTTTTTTATACAATCACTAACCTTAGATTTAACCAAAAACTGAAGTTAACCTAAAAGTTAACCCAATGGTTAAATTTAACCAACGTTTATACAATTGATGATGATGATGATGATGATGATGATGATGATGATGAAGAAGATGACGATAATGAACAAAGCTTTGATATATACATTGGGTAATTAATTAAAAAACGATGTGAATGTTGCTGGTGCTTGCTTTATTGTGCTGAAAGGATTCATGCTGTGTTATTTTATAACAATCAAACTTAATTGTAATTGGCAGCATAATTGCGTTTGAGCTTACTCGGATATTTGACAAATATGTTGATACTTTCAGCTACAAACGCATCTTTTAATTTCCTGGCTGATATTTGCCAGACATTCCTGTGGAATAAGTCCCGTTTCGATTTCATCAGAGGGGACTATATATATGTGTTGATGAAATATTCATGTCAATGATCCTAATATAATTATCTTTTCTTGTGATGTAGACACAATTTAATACAGGTTCAGCTCACTTTAATCTAGGGTAAAAAATCTAGGTAACCGTATGTATGCAATAGAGGCTGCATTACTTCAGAGATGTTCATTAGACTGACGGAGTGCTTGTCTTGTTGAAAGCTAGGTTGAGTTTAAATAAGGGTCGTATTGGGTCCAGAACTGAGTCACTGAGACTAGGTTATCTTGAGGCAAAATTCTCAAGTCATCATCAAAATTGGTGAGAATGATTGTCTCAGTGATTTGAGGCAAGGGTCGTAACTGGGTAACACAATGTCAAAAGATAGGTCAAGCGGTCAAATAAATGACTTGTGAGCAAAGACAATTCTTTGTTCACAGGTTTGAATGTACAAACGAGTGTGTTGCAGTTTCTGTCATGTTGGTGCCATGCATTTGAAGAAATGTGGTGGCTAATGCCTTTTCTGTAAAGATGTAACATAAATTTTATATGTACTTTTTAGGCTTGTGCAGATGGTCATGATGGCCCAACTTGGTGTTCTCAGGCATTAATGAGACGTGGAGTGCACAGTGGAGATTTAATGATATCTGCAGCAGTGTTATTTTCTGGGAATAATTTTCTGAAAATTTCACTGTTTACAGATTTCTTGAATATGGTAATGCTCAGCCCAAGAACAGTCATATTGAACAGATATTAGACTAGAGAAAAGGAGAAATTGTTATTCTGGGCATTTCAATTTTGTCAAGAAATTTTTGTTGAAATGTTACTTCTTGTGTTTTCTTTTTTATATAGTTGTGAATGACCTTTGTAAAATACATTTGTCTGTGTAACAGTCTTTATTAATAAAGTTATGTTTACCTTAGGCTTGGAAAGATGTAAGAACTATGCTTAATATAATATAACGGTATAACACTGGGTCTAGGATGGACTCGCCAGGACACTGTGCACAATATTGCACATATACTACAATGGATAATGAGACAAAGCATATTTTGTCTGTAATGACGGTTGACAAAAGAGAAACAGGGAAGTCCACATTCGTATGGAGAAGGAGACATTTGTCCGAACTTTAGACCATTTGGGAACAGAAGGCGTAAAAGTTGGAGAAGTTGTGACTGATGCCCATACATCTATTGCAGCTCACCTCAGTTAGTAAAAAATATATCTTTCTTTTCATTAGTAGAAACATATTTTAGAAATTTAAAGTCCAATTTTGGAAGTAGTGAAAGATTGTCATACATCTTACCTAAGTAGCTAATGTGTATTTGTTACCTACCGACATTTTGCCAAGGACAATATAACATACATTAAGTGAATTGCATAAGGTTGTTCAATTCCTGATAAGACTATTGGAAATTGGTGCACTGTACTATAATCAGTGACCATGTTAGCTAAACGCTAATCAATAATTTGTAATCTAAAACCTGCTATATGAAACATCTTTTTTTTTCAGGAAAAGAATGCTGTCTGTCCAAGAATGGCCGTATATGTGAAAAGTATGTCTGAGATTGATTATATGTTGAGAGTCTGTGTATGAATGGTTGTTTATGTTGAGATTATTTCTAAGAATGACTGTATATGTTACGATTCTGTCTGAGAATGGATGTATAATGTAAGGTGTCTATCTCAGAATGATTGTATAAGTTAAGTTTCTGTCTAAGAGTGATTGAATATGACTCTCTCAAAGAAATCTTAATAAGATTTTTTCTTAGAATGAGTGTACGTCTTAAGTGCCTGTCCAAGAATGGTGTAGAGGTTCGGAGTTTCTTTTAAAAAGGTATAAATGTTTAAAGTATGTCTAGAAATGATTGTATATGTTAAATTCCGTCTAAGAATGGTTGTATGTGTCAGGAGTCTGTCTACGAATGGTGTATACTAGTATCTTAAATGTCTGTCTAAGAATGGTTGTGTATGTTAAGAGTCTTTTTAAAAAATATGATATATTTTAAGAATCTGTCTAAGAATGTCGTATATATTCAGTGTTCAGAGTCTTTCCAAGAATGGCTGTATATATGTATATATATATTATATATTATATATAAGTGTCGTGTAGATGTTTCTTTATCAATCGCTCAGGCCTTCGGCCTTCGTGATTAGATTACTACACATTTACACTCCCAACAGTTATATACTAACCGGTATATAACTCAAAAGTGAAATCTATTTCCTAAGTATATGTGGCCTTTTAGGCAAAAAAACCCACATGACTTAATATATAAGCAAGATGTATATGAAATCTGACATTTTTATATATATTATGTATTTGGCATATGAAATGGTCCTTTCAGAGAATAGTACATACTTGTTCTTGAGCCTTCACTAATTTTATCATGGAAACATGATTATAATTCATTTTTATTTTGTTCCTCTGTTTTAAAAAGGTCCTCATGTTGAAATATGAGACCTCTAAATTCATAGTGTTGCACATTACAAATTATTGATTGCCCCAGGCAGTATTGAAATCCTTCTTATCAGTATGTTATGACAGATTGCATAACCTAATAAAATACAGGATCACAATGCAAGACAGTGTAGACCCAGATTCTTCTGTCATATAGCACTGACCAAAAGCATAGTTGAACAAAGTCATTAAGAAATTTAATCCAAGGAAACTATAGCACTATTAAAAGAAGGGATTGTCACTTTTTTTCCTGAATCTATCATGAATATGAGAAAACAGTGGACAATGTTCTTAATAGCTTATACTTGGCTTTGTTACCTGAGACACTGTGTCTTTGTACACATTTGTTTCTTATTAATGTTATCATAGTTTTGAATCTTTACTCTGTTGGAAGCAAATTATTCTGCTTTTGCGATTTGTGAAGTTCAAGTTCAGTCGGCACATCCATCAAGTCTGATCATAATCTACACTGTTCACTATTCAGTCAATACATTTTCAGTGAACATTAATTGAGCCGTAATTCTTTTATGCAAATTAAAATAAAGACATACTGATATTTTTAGTCTTTTGTAGAAATCATGCCTATGAGCATGTTAATAATAAGTGTCACAAGCATGCAGTGAAGAGGCCAGAAGATGGAAGTTCTGAATTGAAGATTTTGTTGGAATTTACACTTCAGGAAGGATTTTGTTATTTCAGTAGCAATTATTTTTTAAAATAGAGAGATTCAAAAAGATTTAAGCAACTCCGTATATTTTCAATAAAATACAAGCTTATTTCCTGCAAAATTAAGAGTAGTAGTTTTGTGAAGGAACCATAGGAAAACGGAGATCAATAATCATTTGTAAAAGGGATAACAATGGTAAATGGTACGTACCGTGTAGTATAATATAATATCTCTGCATTTATATCCTTTGCACAGCCGGCATATTTTGTTACACACTCGACAGACATGCATGTGTTTTTGTAAACACTGTACATCACGTTATGCTACTGTCGGTTTACTGCGCGTTTTGTATACGTCAGCAAATAGATTGAGCTGTAACATGAAAGTACAATTTCCATTGGCCCACCTACAGAGGTCACGCGAAGGGGTCACACTGTCTGCTAACCTGCGCATGGACTTCTTTTTTTCTTCTTTTTTTGCTAACGAGAGGTCGATTTTTAGCGTTCTCATAAGATGTTAATATACCTAGGTTTGAGAACAACATGTCTGCTTTATGTCTATAAAAAAATATTTGCACGCGCTCAAAACACTATCCCACAGGGGCCTGTACGCCAACGTTGGTAAAACAAAAAAATTCAAACCTGGTAGAATTGTGTCCAAGGTTGTCTTAAAGTGTCAGCTTTCGCCTCAGACACCGAGTTTTCAACATTCAGGAGCTGCCGGCATAGCCTTTAAATTCATACAGACAAAGCGTGTTCAATACGGTAACTGTCACTTCTATGGAAGGCCAAACCTGTCTTAACCCGCGTGTACGGTTTATTACGTTATGGCCGAATTACGTTCTGTAGAGCTCTCTGCAAGAGCGTTATTTTCAAACCCAGTTAAAACCTAACATATTGTACATTGTACTGGAGGGGGGGGGGGGGTCATTTGTAAATGATAAGCATAATCTATTATGTCTTGTATTTGTCTCAAGTTTTATCCAATAAATCTATCTTTTACATATCCAACATGTATTACTTGCTTAAGCCTGTGTGTCTGCGTGAACTTTAGCAGCACTTTTATAATCCGTAATAAGCAGGCCTATTGGACGCCAAATTTATAGATTTATCGGATCACCTTTCTTATATAGCAATGATAAAACTCCGGTGCATCGGGACAGTGTAAGTGTTTTGGCAAGAAACCCTCATTTAGAACATCATTTACTAAAGCACCTAATTTACTCCAAAAAAAAACTTTGTAGAATTCAAGCATTTGACAAAGACTTAACTTCATTATGTTTCAAAGCATATCGTCATGCTGAAGCCACAGACATATTCTCGTGGAATGATTACCCAGCAAGAAAAATCGCTGCTCAAGACAGAAAGATGTACACAGAACACGTTGATGCCTTCATACTATAGGTTATTGAATTTGTATGGTGAAATATTACTTGGAACGAGTTGATTTGGCGGGAACAACGAGCTTGCGAGTTGTTCCCGCCAAATCAACGAGTTCCAAGTAATATTTCGCCATACAAGTTCAATAACCTTTTTATTATATACTTTCATATTGAATATGAACAAAAATGACATTCTGTAGCAAAAAGCAATAAATGAATCTTGAAATTTCTCAGACAACTAGCGTACTATTTCACCATGTACATTTTCTTTATTGCGTATTAATAGACTCGATTCAATATTGTTGTTTATACGTGACGTCATTTATTAGGAGAAACGTTGACGTCAATTATACGGTTAGAAATTTTAGTTGCCGTCCGCCATCTTGTTTTGAAAAACGCAAGACTTTTCCTACGGATGCAGGTTTGTACTTTGAAATGTGAATACATCAACTTTGTGTTCCTTCCTAAAAATGTTTTTTCTTTGTAATGATTACATGCAAAACATCGTTCCTTTTGTTTATCAATACTTGGCCGAGAAACGTACCAGTAACTTTCGTAACCGGAACTGGTATTGCGTGCCCTAAAAAATTCGAACCTTTTTAAAAATGAAACTCTTTTACGTCTACTTGGAAACGATTGAAGTTTCTTTTTATTTTAAGACCGTAGTTTATTTAATTGTAAAAAACGGTCACACTTCGACAAATAAACCTCAGTAAAACGATGTTTGCAAACAAATAAAATAGTCCGTACAGCTGATCGCTAGGAGCACCCCCCTTGCCACCGTTCAGTATCATTCCTTACCAACGTGCAGTACCGTAGAATACTGAACGAACTCTCTAAGGCAAAGTGAACGGGGCAATATGAAAGTATATAATAAGTGATAAAACAACATGATCGCTGCTTTAGAATTTGAGACAGACGATCTACGTCTCTTTCAAAAAGTTATCCTCAAAAAAGTATTATCTCAAACAGACAGAACTGTAACTTTGATTTGTTTGTGACAAGAACGGATACACCGGTAAGACCTGGTTAGCAAAATACATGAAGGTAAACACAACGCTTTTCTTGTTGTAGATACACAGAAGAAGGCAGGCATCATCTCAGGCTACAGAGGCGGTGGTAGTGTTTGACTTCACCAGAGAAATCGAAGACTACACCAGTAACAGTGTCATAAAAAATGGATTTATGTACTGTGTCTAGCTAACGTTATGCCTGACAGAGAGAAACTATCTAAAGACAGATGGGACATCTGGTGTGCAACAACTATTGACCATGTCGCTCACATTGTTAGTATGATACAATAAATGACAAAACAAATCATATCCGACTCCTTGTCAATCAAATTTAAGCATCTTTATTCCTCATGAAGAAGAAAGTGTAATATCCCATGGAGTGTTTTTTTTCAATTCATGTATCCTACTGAGATTGTCTCCCAGCAACCAAACTATAACCACTTCGTTGTCTCCACGGCAGGAGTTGTTCTCTGTAAAATTAATGTGGGTGGGGGATGCTTACTGCTCGAGAGTCAGTATGATAATATGACCATTTTCAACTATGCATTGAGTTCGTCCCTTACATTTGAAATGGTTTAAGGTCTTACTTTTCCAACATGATAGCAAACATGTAATATGAAGAACCGAATGGTCGTATACATGGTTTTTGCAACTAGTGAATGATTTACTATTACATTATTGCAAGTTTTTTTTGGCTAGATAAAGTTAGGCAAACACTATAAGCTATGTCTGACGTTAACTACATTTCACTCTTACTGAGATTCAACACATTTAAAATTCAGCCTTTGTATACTAGTCCTAAAAACTTCTAAGCTCTGACAATACATTGTCACAAGAACTCTTCATTCAAATACCCCTGTACAAATGCTAAACTGCACAATTCATTCAAGCAAATATCGGTACTAACTAACACATCTTGACTCGAGTTTGAGGCCACAGTAGGACATAATTGTCAAATTGTTTTCATTTACAGCATACATAGCAAAACATTGTAGCTTGGATTTTGAGCAGCCATAGTATGGTAGTATTATAGGTTTTACACAAGTGAGCAGATTTCTCTTTATTCTGCTATCAAATTTCAACCAACAAGAGATACATGTTGGTGTGTTCGTTCAAATTTCCAGAGAACAATATCTTACAATAATGTAGAACATGGTTACTCGAGTTTCGAGTAGCATCCAACGTTATACGAGTTTGAATAGAAATTCGTTGACTCTGCATTTGTTCGGCCTTGACATGTTTTGAGAGAGATATTCTATGATAGATCTCCGAGACATGTTAACGAATTTTGTTTTGAAAGTATGTTCAGCTTTTCAGCAGAACATTTGCTCTGCATGGACATGCAAAAGCTGTTTTCTGTCTTGATCATGAAAAACAACTCTCGGTTACTTGCTGATGCTTAGCTTTGCTCTGTTATGTCTATGTGACAGTAAAACATCTTAACTATACTTGAACCAAGGGCTGATTTTCAGCTGCTCCCATTTCAAACAGTCTTGCAACTGTTTTTCATATAACTCGAAGCAGATATTGGTACAAACAAGAAAATCATGACTCGAGTTTCGAATCACAGTAGTACAGAATAAGTTGAACAGATTTGATTCGCACTGTTCAACAATGCTAAATTTCTAGATTTGATCAAACGAATGTCATGAAATTCCACACAAGATTATATACAAAAAAAATCATGGTGGCTACTCGAGTTTCGAGTAAGTTTGTGCAAGATTCGCGGCTCTGCATTTGTTCGGGCTCGCCACCGACATGTTTCTGAAGAGACATTGTTATTATCTCATTGAGACATGGCTGCATTATCGAATTTAGGGAGCTTTGCGTGTCTCTCTATTCTGGTCTTGTAATATAGAGTTCATTTTCTGTTTCAAGTTGTACAAACTGACAACTCGACTAACTCAACAAACTAGAAACTATGACAGAACATGAACGCTTTTCTACAAGGCAGAGAGACAGGCATCGCTGTTTATCTATCTATGATATCTAAAACTCATACATGTAGTAAATGTTGTGCCAAAAGGAGATGTTGTGAGAGACTGACAAATCTATGTCGCCTTATAGGTCCATGGAGCATTCTGGCCATAATGCGGAAACCTCGCAGTTTCAACGCAGACACCGTCCCTCGAAAGGGACCCCTTCTAGGATGCAACACAATTCCTTCTGATGACGGGGACAAGAACGGTTTAAGCAACACGGGTTGCATATCATGCCGTGTACCGTTCCTCGCCCTACAGAAGTACCCCTGTTAAGGTAGGACGTTCCTCTCTACTGCAGCATCTCCGAGACAAGATTTGAATGCCTATATATAGCTTTTTATATTGAAAATACGCAAGGGCTTTTGCTTTACAAGAACGTATAACCAAATGAGAGCTGTTTTTTTCTGACTTACAACATGTAAAAACAGCTCTCGGTTACTTACTCATGTTCAGCTTTGCTCTGCTCTAGCTAATTGACAATGATCCTTTTTTGACAACAATCAGTCATGTCAACAAATGTAAACTCGTAACCTACGGCTGATTTTCTGCTCCCATTTCACACAGGCTTGCAACTGTTTTTGGTGAATTACCAAATCAGCCGTCAGTTACAAAGTTTCCGAGCTTTGCGTGTCTCTATCTGCTGTCGTCAAAGCTACATGTATTATTTTGTACTTGGATAACGCTAGAAGCTTGTCACAAGTAGGCACACATTTGGTATACAGAGCTGGTTTGTATACCCGATCTAGTAATCTTCGCGGACATTTTAGTGCCAGGCCCTGTTACTAGACGGTGAGACTCCTACCTTTCCAAGCTTATAACGTCTCATGATGGCCAGAAGCGATTCCTAATGCTATTCCGTGCATCACTTCATTGTAGCATTAAGTCGGTCTAACGACACCTCCATACTTATAGCTTCCTAGAATTTTCTCTATCATCTACAGTTCAGTGAGACACACAACGCATATGTCAGTAACTAACGGCTGATTTCTACTCCCGTTTTCTACAGGCTTGTAACTGTTCCGGTGAAACAACACCGACAGCATGATTAAAAATCAGCAGTCAGTTACTGACAGCAAGGAGAGATTTTCCATTCAAGAGTTTGAATTGTGAGACGATGCGTCTGGTCCGATGTACTCGCCGAAGCACAAGCGACCTACAGTTCAGCATGCAAAGTACCACGAAATCTGCGACGGGCAAGAGAGCAGAGCCTTGCACAACATAGACAAAACACATCGTAATTTTTGCCAAACTGACAGGGAGTAACCTCGAAAGTTGTGTGACTCAAAGAAACTCCTTGTGCAGCTCTTTATATACCACCCCAAGTAAGTGGGCGGGACCAATATTTTTTCGCATCAATCTGAATGGGATCACCCACAAGATTAAAAAATATCTAAAGCTGATCAAACTATGAGCAAAGAAGGCAAGCTTTCTCAACTTATCCAATGCAAAATCCAGGTGGGTGGGTAATGTTTACTGCTCGAAAGTCAGTATTGTTATGTGACCATTTTCAATGATGCATTGTGTTCGCCCACAAGATTTAAAACCAAATATTACAGAAAGCAAACCTTTTCAATTTATTCTATGCACAATTAAGGTGTGTGGGGAATGGTAACTGCTAGAACGTCAGTACGATTGTGTGGCCATTTTCAATGATGTATTGGGTTCGCCCACAAGATTATAACCAAAGATCACTGAAAGTTAACCTACTCAATTTTTTCTATGCAAAATCAAGGAGGGTGGGTAATGCTTACTGCTCGAACGTCAGAACGAATATGTTACCATCTTCAATGATGCATAGAGTTCGCTCCTTAGGTTTAAAACTATTTCATAATGATAAAGATTGATGATAAAGATTAATGGCATGTTTGCGTCTACCATGCAATGAAGTGGATGAGATGATATGGACAGCTCAAGAGCTAAACAAAGAATGTGACCATTTTTACTTATACATTGGGTTTACCCCTAAGATTTGAATTTTAA
This sequence comes from Saxidomus purpurata, assembly GCA_022818135.1. Lineage (NCBI taxonomy): Eukaryota > Metazoa > Mollusca > Bivalvia > Venerida > Veneridae > Saxidomus > Saxidomus purpurata. The sequence goes on from JAFMSR010000012.1 coordinate 51,024,355, forward strand.
CTTGGAAGGTGTGAATAGCTCGGAAGCATAACTGTGTATGTGACCGATTTCAGAGATCATCACTGGGTTTGCCGTCAAGATTTCAAACAGTCATTTTTTTTCAATGATGGTTCATTGATGATTTGCGAGGGAAAGGCAGACATCTTTGAAAAGTCATATACCTAGTTTTGTATCCAGGCAAGCAATTCAATTTGGCTCCGTCTGAAAAACGAAACGCACACTGCTTTACTTGGTCAGGGACAGATGGTCGGACCTTAGGGAACTCCATACACTAAACTAAAGTGCCTGTCTCTCATAACGAGCTGAGCCAAGAGAAGCAATCACTCGCGTAAGACTGTGTTTGAAAGACAAAGCTCACACTGCTTTACTTCGTCAGAGATAGATGGCCAGGACAAAACTGTCATTGCATGAGATACCCCCGAGACTTTAATAAGCATCACTTTCTGCTCGTTTGGCAAATAAGTTGCTATGTGTTTGCCTTTCAATCCCAAAGAACTGAAAGGAAAAACAAATGCATCTCTCCAGTAAAAACATATCATTCTTGATTAGAAAGACAGATTCAGTTGTTGTCTAGGCTAGGTGGGTCTTGTGCTAACTGCATCAAAGCGATGTTTTGATGTATAACTTTGCTCCTCAAGAGTACTCATGCAATGTCTAAATACAAGCATAACAGGACAACTCTACCAAACAACAACACATGACCACTTTATGGGCCAAACTTTCCAAGTTTTTCTTGTCTGTACATTTTTCAGTATACAATGTTTAAACAATTCATCGTTTCATTTTGCATCCTTGTGTGCCGCAGGGCGATGTAATTTGTCATCTATCTGAAATGTGAATTACAGCAGTTATCATATCGTTCTGATCAAACATACTTTCTTTGTCCTGTAAGTATTACACGGTAACATTCATATTGAATTTCATTGAACAAACTGTGACTGTCAATAGTAAGTTTTACAACATGAAAAGTAGGACTTCATACACACATGTAAATGATACTCCAAGGTAGCTTTCTGTTAACTGCTGACCACACAACCACATCATTGAAATTGTTTTATTTGGAAGCATATGACAATAGTCAACTATGGTATATTGTGCTGTCTGACTTTCAGTTTGTAATTTCAAATTGATCACATCAGATGTGTTTTACTTAATTTCTCATGATAGAAGACAGAGATATAAAACCAAGATATCCAATTCAACTTTAGCTAGCATCACAGAGACACTTAACTTTGTAAACATCTATGCTTGTGAAATCATTTGAAATTTGAGTACCTCACTTTGAGCAGTCAGCCGGTCATCTACTATTGTCATGTAACTACTGCAAGACAACCATCCTTGTAAAAGTGGAAAAGTCAGCTGATAATATGAAAATTGTATTAAAGTCCCATTCTTTGAGATTAGAAACCATTGTTAAAGTGCATGCTGTATAAAAAGACAAATCACAACTATACTGAACTGTGTTAACTGTTACCTTTATTGTGAGATCATTATCACTTTAAATTTAGTAAGGTTATTTTGATGTGCCCCAGGGCTCCGTGATCTGTCAAGAATTGTGTATGATGGTTTTGCATCATCTTTGTGAAAAAGAAAATTGCTTGTAACAGATGAAACAGGTCATACATTTTATTAATATAACTGTTTATCATTTCTGTCAGTATGCATGAAATCTGTCTTGATGTTTAGATTTTCATCTGTGAGGTATCTGTAAAACAAGAGTTTTGTTGTGAACCCAAACTTATAATATCAATTTGGCTTAAATACAGAGGTCTGTTTGAGAAAGTTCCATAATGCAATTTGAACTGTATCATTTAAGTTTACAATGAACTGCTTTGAAATCAAATTATATTGACATCTTGGCAAAAGAATCACCTTACCAAGGGAGACTATAGTTACTGTATAATCAATTGGTACATATTTCAAACAGACCTGAAATGTCTGTCTGTGCTTTTTGCATATTAGTCTAGAGACAACAATAAGATAGATCTGAGACTGATCATTTATTCTCATCTTTCATGAACAAAACTTCACTTTGAAATTTGGTGTTTTCTGTCACATTAATGAAAAATAATCACTTCCATCTGTTGTTGAGACCCTTTTAAACAAGAGTATTTTGTTGTGATTCATAACTTGTAAAATCAATTCATGCTAACAGCAATTATTGTTTGATGAAGGCTCAGAAAATAATACAGATGATACAGATCATATGAAAGTGTTTGATCATACCTTCTTGTCTGTTTCCAGTGAATGGGTGAATCTACTGGGTCTAACAACATGACAAGTCGTGTACCAATAAATCAGAGAATCACATTGCACTATGAAGCAAATGTTGCACAGTATCATCAGCAATCATTGAACAATTTATATTTGCTATCAAAAGTTTGGGGTTTTTGTACAGAGAGTTAGGTGTGTGATTGCATGCAGCGGTTGTCTGTAAATACAGCCACGGTATTGTTATACTTTGGCAGTATGTTGTCATTGCAAAACACTTTGACAAACAAGTGATCTCTGTCATTTAATGTAATAAAATGTGGTGTGCCGACAAGCAAGTATTTCAGCAAGGTCTACTCAGTACATGTATGTCAGTACAAACACTGAAACAGACAGTAATTTGTGAAACATAGCCAAGATAAATTCACTCACCTCGACCGTTCTAGAATTTTCCCCACCCAGCATGATTTTCATCCTTTGCCAGATTAAATCTGCCAGATTCACACAAGTCGCCAAATCAGGAAACATCAAAGAGACAGCGGTCACAATTTCACAATTTCTCAACACATTTTGTCCTTTTTCGACCTACAAGACAAGAAATATGGCTGAAACATCTCTCAACATCTCTAAACGCTTCGCCCAGCGCCGGCTATTTGCATGCTTCGAGTGACGTCAGCATACCACGTGCTTTATATATAGTTCTCACTAATGATCAATGGCGTATACAACCCTCGATGCAGATAAAACTCAAATATAACTCTTTCTCCTTTGATGATTTAAACTGCAAGTAAGTGTATGGTTTATTCTAATAATTTATAGAACGGTATTGGTAGTTTTTTTATCATTTATTTCAACATATATGATTTATGAGATATACATACACTTATTTTCATACAAAAAACAATATCTGATATTAAAATCCCTTTGTAAATATGCTGATTCACGCTTAGCACTTCAGAACAATATTGTAATTTAATATTGTATTTAATTCAAAATGCATTAAAAAAGATAATGAAAAGGGGAGATATGATTTGTGTGTCGTCTCCAGTGTAGGTTTGTTCTTTCTGTTATTTAGTCTTATACAAACGTCTATAAAAGTCATCGTATAAAACAAGGTACGAGGTTTTGTTGTGTAAAAATTTAGAAAATATTAAGAGTTCCCCATTTTAAATTATGATATTAAATTTTGCCATTCATTTCAGCTATTTCTTTTTCTATCCTGATTCTGTTTTTCAGATAATTAATGTAAATGTCAAAATGTGGTAACATTTTTCTGTATTTCATTTCAAAAATAAAAGGCTTCATCAAAATTATAAGAAAGTTTACAACATCATTTTTCATGTTATTTTGTAATATTTCTAAATTAAAATGAATAACAAAGTTATGTCTTTGTAAAAACTCACTTAATCTATTCCATAAAATTTGAGCATAAGTACATGTCCAAAATAAATGTTCTTGACTTTCAGGATGCATATTACAGAAGTCGCATATATTTGTGTTAGCTATGTTCATTTTTAATAAGGTCGAGTTTGCGGGTAAAATTTCAATATTTCCGAAATTTGTAATAATACTGACTAATTCATTAAATGACGTTTCTTCTCCATTTTTCAGAAAAGTTGCATCATCTGCAAAAAGTGTTTGTTTAATTTCTTGTCTATGTATTGTTATACCTTTTATTTGTTTATCAATTTCTATATAGTTTGCGAGAGGTTCAATACACAAAATGAACAGCAGAGATGAAAGCTCTTGTCTTAAACCACGCTTTATGGGAAATTGTTCGGTCAGATAACCGTTATTAATGACTACGCTATTTATATCGTTGTAAAACAGTTTTATCCAGTTTATAAAAGACTGTCAAAAATTAAAGTTCTTTAAACATTTGAAAACAAAAGAATGACGGTATTGGTAGTTATTTAAATGCTTACAGCAACGACACATGGACCGACGAAGATACTTTTCAAAATACATAACGAAGTGTGTCCATTATCGGCTCTCATGAAATACCTAGAATTTCGTAACAAGCACATAAATAGTCATACCATCGCTCTGTACTTCTCAAACCACGTGTTCAAAACTCTGAATGGAAGATCATTTTATTAAAACGCTTGGTAGGTGGTCTTCAGATTGCTATACTAGGTACATACGCACTGATCAAACTACGATTTAAACGCACATCTTTCAATGTCGAGATTGACGTGATGAGTACATACGATTTTTCTACTCTGTATACCACTTTACCACATAATTTGATAAATGACAAGCTAACTGCCCTAATTCAAAAGACTTTTGCCAGGGAGAATGTTACATTTCTCGCCTGCAATTTCGATAAAGCTTTTTTTACTAGCTGTATTGTTAAACATTATACTATGTGGACCTGTGACGAAGTTTGTAAAGCCCTTTCCTTTTTATTGAACAACATTTATATAAGGTTTGGGAATGCAGTTTTCAGACAAGTAATCGGTGTTCCCATGGGTACAAATTGTGCACCCCTTGTCGCAGATTTGTTTTTATATTGTTATGAAAGAGACTTTATGTTGAGTCTTTCTCCAGATACGCAGGCAGACATTATCACTGCTTTTAATAATACATCACGCTATCTGGATGATATTCTTAATATGGATAACCCGTTTTTTGGTCAATTGGTGGACACTATTTATCCCCGGGAACTCCAGTTAATTAAAACTAACAATTTGGATACTGGTGCTTCATTTTTAGATTTACATCTCTCTATTTATAACAATATTATACATACCAAAATTTATGACAAGAGGGATGGTTTTAATTTTAGTATTGTAAATTTCCCCCATTTGGATGGGGATGTACCTCATGCTACATCTTATGGGGTATACATTTCTCAGTTAATTCGGTTTGCCAGAGCGTGTAGTCATGTTGAGGATTTCAATGAACGTAATCAATATATTACAAATAAACTTCTTCAACAGAGCTACCGTTATTACAAATTGCGTAAATATTTTGCTAAATTTTACTATCGTAATTCTGATTTGGTTTTGAAATTCAATAGTAATCTAAAGACTCTTCTGCGAGAAGGTATTTCAAAACCCGATTTTTATGGGGATGTGGTTTACAAACTTCGTAAGATTTTGGGTCATGGCAATTTTCCAACTGTATTTGCTAAAATTATAAAACGTTTTGTTAAAAGAGGTTACGACCCAACTGTTTTGAGACACACCGCATGTTTGGTGTTCAACCCGTTTACAGTTGGACGCTATGCTTCCCTCTTTGATTGTGTCTGACGGAAGAGGGGGAGGACTCTGTGATGGGCAGTTTTTAAATCCCACTGGGACGAAACTGTTTTGATTTCTGTCCTCTGGCCTGTTTCGTCGGGCCCTTAAGGGTGTTTCTCTTGGTGCTCTGCCTTCTGCAAAGGCATTGAGTACATACGTTTTTTGGTTCTCAAGGTTTGCTTTTTATATATTTATACACGAGCATTTTTGTGTTTTACATACCATGCCTTTTGTTTCCATTGCGTGTGTTAGAGATTCACGTAGCAGGGATTACTTTTATTTACACTGTCCTGTGACTTTGGAACATGGTGGGGGTAAGAGTGAGGTTGGGTGCGCACCATAAACCGGTTTAAGCTCCCCAGTGGTGTTTTTGCCACTGACCGTTCCAAGGCGGTGCCCCACTGTGTTCCTTTAATTGTTCGTTTTGTCCTCGTGTGTTTACTTTGTATGCTAGTGTGTGTTGGTAGTGTATGTGTGTGTGTGTACATGATTGTGTGTGTGTGTGTGTGTGTGTGTGTGTGTGTGTGTGTGTTGGTGGTGTGCACTTCTGGGTGCTGTGGGGCTCGTTTTGGGGAGGCTGCGTTTTTGGTACGTGGCATTCCCTGTTTGATATTATTTTTGTTTTTTTGTTTCCATGTACTCTCCCGCAACGTAATGGTTATTTATTTGTCTATTGTGATAACGTTTATTTCCCATGCAAGTACAGTGTATTTCTAATTATTCCAAGTCTCGTTCTCTGCATACCAAAAAGAGTTTATACGCTAGATAATAATAACGAAATAAACACCACTTTATCAAGAAACTATCTTGTTTATCGTAAATTGTCAGAAATAGGTGTATCACTAGTCCAGTACACCGCAAGATTTAATGGCTTTTTGATAAAGTCTTAATGGGTAATTTGTTGTTAGCAGTCATTCTCAGATACCTTCGAATTATCAAGTGCACATGTGGTTTATAACTCATGAATGAAAAGCCGCGAATAATGAATGCCTCATAAAAGGATACACGTGTTGAAATTACGCTTTAATTATTAAAAATTGATGTACATATAGAACTGCTCAATCTATAAATACTTTATGTATAGGGTGTACCCTGCTATCAGAAAGGCATTCACGGTTCGGGAATGAGAGTGATAAAAGTCATAGCATTTAGTTTTAACTAAGTCAACAGACGTTCATACAGACGAGTCGGCCTGTAAACTGTCAAATAATACAGCGCTGTTTATGAAGTTGCGAGGTTTTGATGTTCAAGACAATTCTGTCGATAGACGCATCCTCGATCGTAGACTTTTGCATACATTGCCCGCAGGTTGCCATCGTAGGCTAAACTGCCGAGTCTGTCATCGAAGACTCCTGCAACCACTGCCCGCAGCTTGCCATCTTAGGCTTAACTGTCGAGTCTGCCACCGTAGACTCCTGCAACCACTGCCCGCAGCCTGCCATCGTGAGCGATAAGAATCGAGTCTGCCATAGAAGACTCCTGCATCCACTGACCGCAACCTGTCATCGTAGGCTAAACTGTCGAGTCTGCCATAGTAGATTCCTGCATTCCCTGTCTGCAGCCTGCCATCGTAGGCTAAACTGTCGAGTCTGCCACCGTAGACTCCTGCAACCACTGCCCGCAGCCTGCCATCGTAAGCGATAAGAATCGAGTCTGCCATAGAAGACTCCTGCATCCACTGACCGCAACCTGTCATCGTAGGCTAAACTGTCGAGTCTGCCATAGTAGATTCCTGCATTCCCTGTCTGCAGCCTGCCATCGTAGGCTAAACTGTCGAGTCTGCCATCGTAGATTCCTGCATTCTCTGTCCGCAGCTGCCATCGTAGGCTAAACTGTCGAGTCTGCCATCGTAGACTCCTGCATCCACTGCCCGCAGCCTGTCATCGTAGGCTAAACTGTCGAGTCTGCCATCGAAGACTCCTAATCCACTGTCCGGATCCTGTATTCGTAGACTATAACAATCGAGTCTGCCATCGAAGACTCTTGCATCCTGTCATCGTAGGCTTTGACTGTCGAGTCTGCCATGGTAGACTCCTGCATCCCCTGCCCGCAGCCTGCCATCGTAGGATAGAACTGTCGAGTCTGCCTTCGTATACTCCTGCAACAGCCTGCGTCGTAGGCTATCACAATCGAGTTTGCCATCGTAGACTCCTGCATCCACTGCCCGCAGCATGCCATCGTAGGCTAAACTGTCGAGTCTGCCATCGTAGACTCCTGCAGCCTGCCATCGTAGGCTTTCACAATCGAGTCTGCCATCGCAGACTCCTGCATTCACTGTCCGCAGCCTGCCATCGTAGGCTAAACTGTCGAGTCTGCCATCGTAGACTCCTGCATCCACTGCCCACAGCCTGTCATCGTAGGCTAAACTGTCGAGTCTGCCATCGTAGACTCCTGCATTCCCTGTCCGCAGCCTGCCATCGTAGGCGATAAGAATTGAGTCTGCCATCGTAGACTCCTGCATCCATTGCCCGCAGCCTGCCATTGTATGCTTTGACTGTCCAGTCTGCCATCGTAGACTCCTGCATTCACTGTCCGCAGCCTGTCATCGTAGGCTAAACTGTCGAGTCTGTCATCGTAGACTCCTTATCCACTGTCCGCAGCCAGTATTCGCAGTCTATAACATTCGAGTCTGCAATCGTAGACTCCTGCATCCTGCCATCGTAGGCTTTTACTGTCGAGTCTGCATTCGTAGACTCCTGCATCCCCTGCCCGCAGCCTGCCATCGTAGGATAGAACTGTCGAGTCGCCATCGTATACTCCGCTCAGCCGTCATGTAGGCAAACTGTCGATTGCCATCGTAGACCCTGCATCCACGCCCGAAAGCTGCCATCGTAGGCATCACAATCGAGTCCGCCATCTAGACTCCTGCATCCACTGCCCGCAACCTGCCATCGTAGGCTTCACAATCGAGTCGCCATCGTAGACCCAGCATCCCTGCCCGCAGCCTGCCATCGTAGGCAATAGTCGATTCTGCCATCGCAGACTCCTGCATCCCGCCCGCAGCCTGTCATCGTAGGCTAAACTGTCGAGTCGCCATCGTAGACTCCTGCATCTACGCCCGCAGCCTGCCATCGTAGGTTATCACAATCGAATCAGCCATCGTAGACTCCTGCATCCACTACCCGCAGCCTGCCATCGTAGGCTAAACGTCGAGTCTGCCATCGTAGACCCGCATCTCGCCGTAGCCTGCTATCATAGGCTGCTGTCGAGTCTGTCATCGTGACTCCTGCATCTTCTGCCTGCAGCCTGCCATCATAGGCTAAGCTGTCGAGTCTGCCATCGTAAACTCCTTCATCCACTGCCCGCAGCCTGTCATCGTAGGCTATCGCAATCGAGTCTGCCATCGTAGACTCCTGCATCCTGCCATCGTAGGCTTTTACTGTCGAGTCTGCATTCGTAGACTCCTGCATCCCCTGCCCGCAGCCTGCCATCGTAGGATAGAACTGTCGAGTCTGCCATCGTATACTCCTGCATCAGCCTGTCATCGTAGGCTAAACTGTCGATTATGCCATCGTAGACTCCTGCATCCACTGCCCGAAAGCTGCCATCGTAGGCTATCACAATCGAGTCCGCCATCGTAGACTCCTGCATCCACTGCCCGCAACCTGCCATCGTAGGCTATCACAATCGAGTCTGCCATCGTAGACTCCAGCATCCACTGCCCGCAGCCTGCCATCGTAGGCTAATATGTCGATTCTGCCATCGCAGACTCCTGCATCCCCTGCCCGCAGCCTGTCATCGTAGGCTAAACTGTCGAGTCTGCCATCGTAGACTCCTGCATCTACTGCCCGCAGCCTGCCATCGTAGGTTATCACAATCGAATCAGCCATCGTAGACTCCTGCATCCACTACCCGCAGCCTGCCATCGTAGGCTAAACTGTCGAGTCTGCCATCGTAGACTCCTGCATCTTCTGCCTGTAGCCTGCTATCATAGGCTAAGCTGTCGAGTCTGTCATCGTTGACTCCTGCATCTTCTGCCTGCAGCCTGCCATCATAGGCTAAGCTGTCGAGTCTGCCATCGTAAACTCCTTCATCCACTGCCCGCAGCCTGTCATCGTAGGCTATCGCAATCGAGTCTGCCATCGTAGACTCCTGCATCCACTGTCTGCGCCTGTCATCGTAGGCTATGACTGTCGAGTCTGCAATCGTAGACTCCTGCATCCATTGCCCGCAGCCTGCCATCGTAGGCTAAATTGTCGAGTCTGCCATCGTAGACTCCTACATTCACTTACTGCAGCCTGGTTTTGTAGGCTTATACGATCGAACCACATTTATAATGTTTTTATTTTTTTCATTACTTGTATTGCTCAATGAGGAATCTTTTCATCATTTTTGGAGATGAACCTCCGCTCTTGGTGCCTCCAAAAACATCTATTGCTGGAGGCAATATCGGAGGTTCTTTGGGCATTCGGCTGTCTAATAACAGCCTTGTCCCCAAGAAAGGCGAGAGCAGACTGGCTCGGTAACACCAGACTTGATATTTGTATTTCTCAATTTATGTCACTTGTAATCATTAAGTATAGTGAGTGTTTCTATGTTATTTAAGTCACGGTGTATCAAGCTAGTTGTTTGCCAAAAATAAATTACTTAGACTTTCGCTGGTGTTTTGTCAGTTACTTTGTAGTATGCAGTTTGAGTAAAAAAATATTTATACAATCCCTGCTGAAGATATCTAGCGCACATGTCATCAGAGTCGTTGCGTAAAACTGGAGAAACCAGTAGTAAATGCAGCTTTTAAAAACAAAAAGGAGAGCGTTTACCTATACCAGTAGTCCAACAATTTAGACATAATGCTTGTTTTTTATTTCTACATTTTTATTTTAGGCGTTTATTTTTTTACATCTTTGTTAGCATGACTTTCCTCGATGAATATAAAAAAACAAAACAATCATAAAGTGTGAAAACTGTAAATAAAAAAATGCAAGGTTTTATTTCTGGGACTAACTACCTATACCGATGGACAAGTACAAGTTAACATATCGCCAGTAGAACTGAAATTTACTTTGTTTTATAAGAAGTTTCGTTTACTTCATTGGTGACGATTACATTTACAATCGAGCCAAGTATTGATGTTTTCAATTTGTGTTTATTTTATCAACATACGATTTGACTTTTCGTAAGTTTGTACAGCGATACATTTACCTGAATATGAGATGGTACACGGACGTTTGCTATCGGACGTTTGTTATACCTGTGTACAAATATTTACACGCAGAGCGTATGTACCATGTATATAGATCATAATGTAGTTTCAGTACAGTTGTTAAACTTTCGAGGTTTAAAATTAACCGATTTTATCCTATAAGAATACATTATCACTAGATTCATAAAAAAATAAAATAATGTCGCAGTTGTAGCTTGAAGATGTGTTATCTTGTATATATAGTTGTACTGTCAGTATAGTAGTGAGCGTGTACGATAGATAAAGGTATCGATTGGGGCGGAGCTAACTACAAATTGTGACATCAACGTCATCTACTACCTGTGTGTAAAGCAAACACTGAAACGGCGCGCTGTTATGAAATCTGCAGTATTGTTTGAGAATAAAATTGAGGTTAGATAATTATTTTTTATTTGAAGTTAATAAATAGTATTGCATTTATTTTGGTAGACTATAATTGACATTGTGTGTTAAAAAACAGTGAATGTGGTAGCATGCATAGTTCAATATTGCGGCAATGTGAGAAAAGCCTTTCTTGTTTGAAAATGTTGTTGATTTGGCATGTAATTGTACATGTAATCTTACACCAAACTATTAACCCTTAACTGTAAACCATAATTCTCAACATCATCCTGACACTGAATCTAACCTGACCTAAAATATAACTCTTGCCCCAACCCTGACCCTAAGCCGTGAAGCAAAGCTGACCCTAAATCCTTAACCGTCACCCTCAAATAGAAACAAATCTTTAACCTGGTCCTACTTCTTAACTCTAAACCAAACCCTTAATTCAGATCCCAAACTTGGACCCTCTGACACTGAACCCAACCCTAATCCCTTAATTGCAGGAGAAAAATTACATTAAAGTTAAATTTCTATCAATCACACACTTAAGCCCATAATAGAAAAAGTAAGCACAACATTTATCAATTTCCAAGTCAGATCGGAACAATTTCATGACATTCCATGTCAAAAAAATGACAATTTAAACAAAGAAAAATGGTATGTGAATCGAATGTCCACCATATTTTGGCATCCGCTATTTTGGCCAAATTACTCATTTGGGGAAATCTCTAACCCTAACCTTAACCCTATGAACACTAACTCTAAACCTGACCCACACTAGAAAAAAAACAAAAATAATATCAAACAGGGAATGCCACGTACCAAAAACGCAGCCTCCCCAAAACGAGCCCCACAGCACCCAGAAGTGCACACCACCAACACACACACACACACACACGCACACACACACACAACACACACACACACACACACAATCATGTACACACACAAACATACACTACCAACACACACAAGCATACAAAGCAAACACACGAGGACAAAACGAACAATTAACGGAACACAGTGGGGCACCGCCTTGGAACGGTCAGTGGCAAAAACACCACTGGGGAGCTTAAACCGGTTTATGGTGCGCACCCAACCTCACTCTTACCCCCACCATGTTCCAAAGTCACAGGACAGTGTAAATAAAAGTAATCCCTGCTAGGTGAATCTCTAACACACGCAATGGAAACAAAAGGCATGGTATGTAAAACACAAAAATGCTCGTGTATAAATATATAAAAAAAACAAACCTTGAGAACCAAAAAACGTATGTACTCAATGCATTTGCAGAAGGCAGAGCACCAAGAGAAACACCCTTAAGGGCCCGACACCCTTCTCTCGCTTATATTTTGTTTTGTACCAAGTATTCGAAACCTCATGATTTTCTTCGTCATAATAACTTTTATAATCACGGTTTTTACATCGATGGCGTTTGCCCTTTTCCGTTCTATTTTGTTGTTGTTTTGCTGTTCTTTCATTTTAACGAACGAATGAGTGCAAAGCGATTTCTGGGAATAATTCAATTTCATTTTTAATACTGAATTGTTTGTAAATACCACTTTTCTTTTTGTGATTGAGTTTGACAGAACACACTAAGCTGTCTAAACCCATGAACATGGTAAACCTTTAAGTATTTTAATTGATTGTTAATATAATAGCAGAGATATAGGAATGTTTTGCCAGACTCATTCAGTTAAAAGGTTCATTCAAATAAATGTGCATTATATTTATGTATATAATGGATAAGAAAGTTAATCGAAATATGATATTTGTATTCTTTTGTGTTTTAATATGTATTTTAATTAATGGTAGAACACATTTAAACACAGGTTTGTTTAGCATTTATTTCTCTTTAGGAAAAATGTTTAACGCATGTACCCGTATTTCACTTTAAAGAAGAACTGAAATTTTAAAATGGTGTAATGCATTTGAAGTCATTTTAAATTTGTTGAGATATAAACCCAACAGTAACTTGATAGTTGTTATATAATACTGTTTTAATTGAACGCTCATTTCTAACCAGTTTCGAAATTGTATCATTACGTTTCTCCTTACAGAGTACTGTTTTAGTCGTGCGATTTTGCATGTTTCTGTTATGAAAGAGCAGTTCCTTTTTCAAGAGATTTTTATATCAACAAGAAAATATAATTACATCGTACTATCACATAATAATTAGGAATTTAGATATTGACATATAATAAAAACACGCTATAATCTGATGTGAAGATGGAAACCTGAATAGCGTCTGATAAAGGGTATTGTCTCAAAAATAGATTTTTGTGTATAATTTTAATTTCAAAAATAGATTTTTGTGTATAATTTTAATTTTGTGTGTGTGTGTGTGTGTTGGTGGTGTGCACTTCTGGGTGCTGTGGGGCTCGTTTTGGGGAGGCTGCGTTTTTGGTACGTGGCATTCCCTGTTTGATATTATTTTTGTTTTTTTGTTCCAATACTTTAAGTTTGATTCTTAAATGTCCGTTATTGTCAAAGTACTTTTATACTGGGTAAAGAGAAACATAAACTCATTCAGAACACTGTTAATATTCTACATGTTGTCTATGCGTACTTCACTTTAAATACCTAGGATTACAATATATGTTACAATTATTTGTAGTATTAATATATCCAATGAATTGACTTACCGGCGAAAACTACATTTACTTTTAAGGAAACGAATGAGTATACCTTAAAATAGTTCATCTTATTAATTGATTCGTGCTTTAGGGTATTGTGTTATAGATATCTGTGATTATTGTGTTCCACATTTATGACCATTTTCGTATCAAATTGGATGATTATGCTCTTCTATCACAGCACATATAGAAAACACATAAATCTGACGACAAATGACAAAAACCTGTAGTACTGTTCCCCCAGGTCGGAAATGAGCCTGAAAGGAAACACAAACATTCGAAATAGGTAACTACCCCATGCTGTAAGTCTTGTCAAACAGTGTTTATTTTGTAAAACATTTATAAAATTTGATGAATAAATATGGGACCCATATGACTATTCTATATGTCTAACAGATGAGCCTCAAATCGTCAAATTAAACTGCTTTCTCAAACAAAAAATTATAAAATGTCGCGTATGGTGAGTCCAAAATAAGAGTTTTATTCACACAGCTGATTTTTAAATTTCTGAATATAACTGTAGTATATCAGTATCCATGTATGGCACGAAATGCATGTTAATTTAGTCAGTGTTTGCCGCCAAAGAAAACGTAGGTCAAGAAAATTATCGCTGCCTCCACACATCACCAAATACCGAAACGGGCGGTTGTAACCCCTTTCAGTACTGTCCTAACGCTAAGAAAGGCAAACGTGTTTAAGATAAAGGTACATCATATAATTATCCGTTGAGCAACAATATATAAATTTGTCACTGAGTGAACTCTACATCACATAATACTTGCCTGCCTTTGTGTTTCGTAAATAATAAAGTTACAAAAATATAACCCATTACTTCATGCCTATATCGGCAACAACTTTGAGAATCTTCCCCGTTTTTATCGCTTATATGTTATCCATCTTCACATCTGTCACTAGCGTGTACATTTCTATTACAAAGACAAAACATAAATTGTAAATACACTTTCATATTCTTTAAATATTTATTCACGCGTTTAGACTTTTAACAAGCTTTCACTCTTTAACCGATAATTCTAAAAAAAAAAGAAAGCTAAACCATACGGCTCAGTCTAGCAGATGTATTATTTCTTCACGTATCAGGACATTTTGATATACCAAAAATGTTAACTCAGGACAAGAACGAATCGCCTCTACAGCTAAAGCTTATTGTACAGAATACTGGCTTCCTGGAAAGAAAAGGAGATTCGTCCAAAAAGGAAAATACAGACTTCGCTTTTTACCGAAAAGACACAACACCAGAAAAAACGGTTTGAAAAAATAATTGCTTTTGTTTCATGGAAGGTTAATGACTTGGAGGAAATAAATTTAAAATCACAGAAAAAAATGAATATATAAAGTAAATATATGTAATTAAAGTAAATGATTCAGTTTAAGTTAAACTAGGGCACATGCTTTAACGTTTTAACTTTGATACAATAGTCACTTTCTCTTCTTTGAGATCAACCTTAACAGTCATTCTATCAGTTGTCATTACCGGTTACAACGTTAAATTCTGTAAAACTATCATTTAAAAGTATGTTTCAGAGAAAATTGCCATTTATGAAAAACTTTAGAAGTCCGTGCTGGCGAGAGCTGAATTCATACAGAAACGTAAATCGTATTCGTTGTCTGCCATACTATTACCTTGTTGGAGCCCCGAAGTGTGGAACTACTGATCTTCACAGAAGGTTGTTTCAACATCCCTTAATTCCAACCAATATAATAAAAGAGCCCAATTGGGTAACAAGAAAACGATTTGCAGGTACTACACATCAAGTATAAAATCATCACTTTGTGATATACCCTCTGACAATATTGTATTTTACATGAGATTAGAGAGAAATTTCAAGGTTTATCACATCGGTCAAATAATTCATTGCAAAAATTGAATATAGATATCAATATTGACTTGTATAATACATCGGATCAACAAGTTTAAACTATGTCGCACGTATGACGTCATTCATGAATGCAATACAACTGTAGTTTACTTAGAGCATTTCCTTCACACATCGTTTACATAATATACAATTCAATCGGAACCTGGTATGAGATAGAAATTAGTGATAGTGATAGTGACTACCAGCCGTTTACGAGCCTGAAAAATCCAAAAGCTAAATGAAAACGTCAATGAAATGCATTTTAATCAAATAACCGTCATGAGCACATTTACGCTATTTGTGAGTAAACTGTATTTCTCAGGTTTACTTAAAAGGAGTACTGCAATTAATGTCCAAAAACGCCGAAAGTGTGCACTATCATACTTTTAACAAATGCTATGTTTGGCTCACGGTTTGATTCTGTTAAATGAAATGTGACGTCGTAATTCTGCAAATTTAGCTGTTGTCAAAAGAGCATGCGCAAAACGTTACTTTTAAAATGCCCCTTACTTTTAAAATGCCCCGAAAATACATTTGTAGTCATAGGTTTTTATTTCTTAACACTTAATCAATGACATATGTTCTCAAAAGTTTTATTGCAATCGGTCAAATAGTTATAGAAATATAGGCGGTTTGGCTATTCAGTTTAATACATGTATATGCAAAACGAAACTTCAAACAAACCACTTGCCTTTTTTTCTTTATTAAACTATCAACCCTTCCAATATCTGCCAGCTTATTTTTAGCTATCGGTCATGACTTACAAAATAATTGAGTGGTACAAATCATATGGCAGAAAATTTCAATTTGACGTTTAAACCTTCCGTAGATTTAACATGGGTTATTTCCTTGGTGCTCTTCCTAGGGACACCCATTCTTAAAATTCTCTTCTGTATTACATTTGTACCGCTCAATATTTTGAAATTCATGCAACGGAAGTATCTATCCAATGTCTTCATAAATGCAAGATATGAAAGCTTTCGTGTATCCATAGCTTAAATAAGCTAATAGATATCGGGATGATCGATAAATAAATAAAGAAAGAAAAAGGCAGGTGGTACGTTAGAAGTTTCGTTTAGTATATAAGGTCAAATCGTTTCAAAAATACCTACAGGGAATTGCTATTTTATTTTGCAGTCAAAACTCAAAAATTGTCAAGTTATTTACAATACTTCGACAATGTTGTTGAGAGGAACATCTTAAAGAACCACACAAATAACTTTTATCCTATGGTATTTGGTAAGACGTTTTCTTAGTAGTTTTTCTAGAAGTAGCAGGTTGTTAGCTGATCATTTTCCACTTGTATGACATATACCGTGTTTGGTTTGTTACGACGTTAAGGTAACTTGTCCATAGATAGAGGAAATAACACGACTGTTATGCCAAGAACGTCGTCTATCATATTCAGATGTTTAAGGTAACTTGTCCAAAACAAAATGGCCACCAGTGAAAAAATGATGCTATTACTAAAATGTAGTCTGGTGGTCTTTTGACATAATACACAAACAAATTACTGTTATATAACCTTTTAGAACCTGTATTGGTGTGTTTTGTTGCAAAATTTGTTAAAACGTGTCATTTCAGTTCTTGGGTTACTTACATGAAAAATATCCAATTTTTGTGCAAGTTTCCTGACAAAGTCAAATGATGAATTTATTCAAACTGGCACTTATTTACAGTTCTTTCAACCTTACACATCAACAGTTTATTACACATCACTAAATTGTGAAGTCCACATGCTTGAGTTATGGTTTAAGGTAGAGCACTATTGTCTTTAGTGGGTGGGGTGCATGTTTTCTTTTTCATTTGTTTTTCCTTTCATGTAAACTGTATTTCTTTTGGTCGGGATGTCATAATATTGTAGTATGCTGACACTAATAATTCATGCAAAGAGAACTATAAATTAGTGAATTATTATAAAGAACGGATACATTTTGAAACATATTCTTGCTAGTTGACAAACAAAGACTCAAAGTGACAGATTCAGTAAAAATAATTTACTAAAACATAATTAACACCATTATCAACATAATTGTGTTCGATTTTTCTGTATCAAATGCATAATTTGGAAATTATCTGTAAAAACAACGAGAGCGTCTTGCAGTATTTTATATGGATTAGTAAACATTTTTTTTACAACAAGGGTATGTTGATAATGGTATAAACTATGTTTTAGTTTCTTTATTCCATTTATTCTATCACTCCGAGTCGTTTTTTGTCAACTAGCAAGAATATATCTCAAAATGTATCCGTTCTTTATAATAATTCACTGATTTATAGTTCTCTTTACATGAATTATTAGTGTTAGTACACTACAATATTATGACATCCCGACCAAAAGAAGCAATTTTTACATTAAAGGAAAAAATAAGAATTGCAAATAATCATGCACCCCACCCACTAAAGACAATAGTGTTCTACCTTAAACCATAACTAAAGCACATGGACTTCGAAATTTAGTGGTGTGTAATAAACTGTTAATGTGTAAGATTGAAAGAACTTTTCAACTATTTCTATGGTCGAGCATCTGGAGCAGACATTGAACTAGTAAATAAGTGCCAGTTTGAATAATTTCATCATTTGACTTTGTCAGGAAACTTGCACAAAAATTGGATATTTTTCATGTAAGTAAACCAAGTACTGAAATGACATGTTTTAACAATATTTGCAACAAAACACACCAATACAGGTTCTAAAACCTTATATAACAGTAATTTGTTTGTGTATTATGTCAAAAGACCACCAGACTACATTTTAGTAATAGTATCGTTCTTTAATGGTGGCCATTTTGTTTTGGACAAGTTACCTTAAACATCTGAATATGATAGACGACGTTCTTGGCATAACAGTCGTGTTATTTCCTCTATCTATAAAGTTATTTGACCGAGTGATCTAGCTATTGATCATACAAAACATGATGTTTCGGCAGAAAATGTGACCACTACGGTGT
Source organism: Saxidomus purpurata (assembly GCA_022818135.1). Classification (NCBI taxonomy): domain Eukaryota; kingdom Metazoa; phylum Mollusca; class Bivalvia; order Venerida; family Veneridae; genus Saxidomus; species Saxidomus purpurata. Next base: position 51,042,780 of record JAFMSR010000012.1, read on the forward strand.
TTACAAGGTTTTGCTAAGATGTGTCCTAGCGACCTATTTTTTTTATATAACCCAGTTTTCATATTTACTATGCAATCATCAAGACAAACATTCCGGCCAACTTTTATGAAGACTGGGCATCAATTGAGTGTCTTATAGCGTTTACAAAAAACCTTTTGACATACGACCGACGGGATACAGACATGGAGTGATCACAATGGTTTACCTTTACCTTATCCTACCGGTAGACAAGTCTTTTAAAGAATCAATGTAGTTCACATTTATACATAGGCAGGAACTACCTACAAGAAAACCTTATAGACTTGTTTTGAACTGAAAAAAACAATCGATTATTAGTTGTAATAGACGCAAATTATAATCTGAAAGTTGCGAACATACTTTACATCGATTATAATAACGATTTTAACCACTGTGTCTTTTCATTTTCACAACTTGCAAAAGTATAAAGAAATTCGCCTGCAATAGAAGTGGTTGGTAAAAACGGCAAACATGCCGTTTCAAACGATTTTTAATCTCTTTGGACGGAACCGTCAAAGGATTGTGGTAAAGAACAGTCTGTTTCCTAAGTACTTTGAAAACGTTAACAGATCGAAAATCAGTAAATTTCATAAAATGTTCATGATATGATTGTTCTGATACATTGTTGTTGAATTACGTTATGTTACGCAAATGGACACGATATATACGTTTATCAATTTCAAAGCACATAGGAAAAAAAACCTACGCAAACGAATGACCAAATTGTTTTTAGAAATTTAATACACTGTCCTGTGACTTTGGAACATGGTTGGGGTAAGAGTGAGGTTGGGTGCGCACCATAAACCGGTTTAAGCTCCCCAGTGGTGTTTTTGCGCGTGTGTGTGTGTGTGTGTGTGTGTGTGTGTGTGTGTGTGTGTGTGTGTGTGTGTGTGTGTGTGTGTGTGTGTGTGTGTGTGTGTGTGTGTGTGTGTGTGTGTGTGTGTGTGTGTGTGTGTGTGTGTGTGTGTGTGTGTGTGTGTGTGTGTGTGTGTGTGTGTGTGTGTGTGTGTGTGTGTGTGTGTGTGTGTGTGTGTGTGTGTGTGTGTGTGTGTGTGTGTGTGTGTGTGTGTGTGTGTGTGTGTGTGTGTGTGTGTGTGTGTGTGTTGTGTGTTGTGTGTGTGTGTGTGTGTGTTGTGTGTGTGTGCTTCTGGGTGCTATGGGGCTCGTTTTGGGGAGGCTGCGTTTTGGGTATGTGGCATTCCCTGTTTGATATTATTTTTGTTTTTTTGGCTGTGTATTGCTCTCGAGCGTTTTAGACCTCTTTAATAAAGATTAAATTCATAATAAGGATTCCATACTCTTTTACGGTAGTTCTTATCACATAGAATATACAAAGGTATTAGCATTTCAATGAGCATCCAAAGCAAAAGAAAATGTCAGAAATAAAGTTTGAAATATAAATAACTGTCTCGGGAAAGTTTGTTCAGAGAAAACCATACTGCACTGCAGGGTCTGGGTTTGTAAAATATATATGTAGATATACTTAAACTGATTTGATATCAAGCTAAATATTATTATGTCTAGTTCCAACTACATATATTTATACACCTATCTATGCATATATTTGACATTTTATACACAGAAGATAGGTTTAGGCAAAGTCTGATTAGTACCCTGTGCAAACCTTTCCTCTCTCACAAGCATTTCGGTGATGAGGATAGCTTCAATCTTTTATAAAATTATCATGTGCATTGATCAGGATGTGTCATGTAGAATGACTTGCTGCCAGTTATGTCTCGTAGACGGTAAGCATCTTTTTGTGTCTTCGTTCTTGTAAGAGTCTTAACCACGTGAGATTTTCTTCGTAAGTTACTCCATTGAGTGGCTGATTGGCTCTAACATTTTTGCCAATTGTTCTGCTATCTTAATACCATGAACGCACACTATGCATGTATCCATTTAAGGTACACTTTCCGCATCTACACTATGTTCTTGGGCAAGGGATGGCAAATTGGCATTAGCCAAGGCTTCCCGGACTGAAATAGCATCTATTAAAATGACCATTTTTTGACAATCCTCTTTTGAATCATCAATATATTTCGATGCCTGTATAATTGTTTCTGTTTTTCTAATAGCTGGTACTATGTGTGTCTGTTGGTTAGCTTACTATCTCCGACCCACCTGTCGTGCACAAGATGCATATACCAGCACCACTACTTTTATAGCAATAGTTGCACAGCCGTAAGTGTACACGTTGTTCCGTGGCAGCATTTGATTTTTTGTTAGCTTCTTAGATTCATCAGCAAATCTCCCTCTTTCCATTCTTTGTTGGGGCACGTAGTTTGTCCACACGGTGGTGTTTAACAAGAAGTGGTACTTGTTTGCTGGAGCGCTTTCGCATTCCTTCTTTTACCGAGTTGTGGAATAGCAGTGACTTCCTTCATGGCTTTAATTGGATTTGTACGCATTGCGCCTCATTTGCTTCCTTCTTCCACTGCGAAAATATGGTTATATGCGGGAGTGTTATCAATATACTCGAAAATATACGGAAAACTTAGAATACAGAGGTGTAAAGGGTCGTATATGATACAAGCCCGTATATTACTAATATATCCGGTATATATGATATGCGAAAGTCCGCGTACTGCTAAAATACGGTGTTGCGTATACGTAAAAATACGGGAAACTAGATATACTATCCCGTATATGACTGAAATACAGGAGTGAACACACAAGTCTGCATTTTCCGAAAATACGGAAGTCCCTACACTTAGAAATACGGAATCTATATCGAAAGGATATAGAAACGCAGGGTTAACATTTGAGGTGATTTTAAGTGATGCGTTTGATTTTATATGCAATGTTTTATATGAGCATAAAAAACCCCATCTTTAATCAACAAATTACCAAAATGTCATTAGTTTTTACCAATACTTCAGTAGTAATTAAAGCTCATTTTACGGTACCCCACAATGTAGCAACGTCAAATCGACTGACTCGTCAGTATCTCGTGTAACAGAACCATTAAGCTACAGAAAAACGGACGTACGAAAGGACACCGAGTTGGTCGCAATAACACGGGTGTTACTCTCGGGGGAACGGGCTCTGGGCTCAGGTAATTCAGCAAACAAGAAAAAACCAGTTTCTAGCTTTTTTAACGTATATCAGAAGATGAAATATTTAATGAAATCAATTTAAATTTTTTATTAGAAATTCCCCAAAAAATGACACTATCACAATGTCATTGCCGGGAAACAATAATACCTAAAAATGGGTAGGATCATTCTCTTCTCAGAGGTCAGTTACCACCCTTCTTACAAATATGAAATATATACTCAGCATAAATAGAAACGTCCCTTCATATTTCAGGAAAGATTTATAGAAAACCAAAAGGGTTACTTTTATGAATCAAAATAGAAAAACAACTTCATTCATTTCTGTATCAAAACCAATTAATTGCATCTGGCTATCTTGTCAACTTTTCGAGAGATAACCGGTCAAGAGAGGTAGGGGTCAAAATCAAAAATCACAAAAACTCAGAAAGGTGTTATTGAATGTTTAGAGATGGAATTTCAATAAGAAATGTGGCACATCCAGTAAATATCGTTAGTACCGAGTGTGGCTACCATTTGCATGAATGCATGCAATGATCCTACGCATTTTTACGCCTGTATACCCGTAATCTTCCGCCAGCATGACTAACCGTGAACCGAGATTCATCGGTGAACAAAACTCGGTTCCAGTCAGCCCTTCTCCAGTTCAGATGACGTCGCGCCCGTAACAGCCTGGCAGCACGGTGACGTTGGGTCATTATCTGACCAGTGTACGGGCGGCGTGCCCTGATTAGTTGGGCTTTACGACGCAACCGGTTGCGAATGGTCTGCCCTGAGACACCGTATTGCCTAGCAGTGACTGTGGCTGCCAATTGACGTTGACGTAAGTGCGTCAACGTAATGAAACGATCGGCTCTAGCCGTCGTTACACGAGGCCTACCAGGTCGCTGCCGGTCGTGAACAGCCCCAGTCTGCTGGTACCGGGCTGCAAGACGATCAATCGTCTTCCGACAGCACCCGAACCGACGCGCGACTACCCTGGCGGACATCCCACCCGCAAGCATCCCAATTGCCTGATTTCGCTCGTTTTCGGAAAGCCGTGGCATGACATGACGTGGTACGACATGAACTGAATCAACATATGGATGACATGTATAGCGTGCACGTGCAAAACGTGCAAATAACCGTTCCGGTTACTGGCCGATATGTAAACCGTGCGTATCGGGTAAACTGTACACGATCGTATTCTGAACATCGCCAGGGTTTAAATACATGTACATTGAACATGTAGCAACTACACAGACAAAGCTTCACCGGCTATAAAACAGGGACGTTTCTAGTTTTGCAGAGTATATAAATATTCTACGACAATGTTCTTGAACAGCTCATTTGCATACAATTTTAAGTCAGCAAATATCATAATTTAACAAACACATATTAACATGTATCGTAGAACATTATAAATTGAAGGTAGTAGAATATGCCAAATATAAATAAAGTACATTTCCAAGGACATTTTAAAATTCAAAAGTGTAATATTTATATTAAACATGATATAACTTTCTAATAAGGGAATTAATAATATTAAACTGGGTAGCTTTTCGTAAAATCTAGAACAAAAAAAAAACAATATCAGTAGGTTTAGATTCATACAAGTAAAGTGTAGAAACTTGTTTCCTTTTTATGAAAACAAACATATAAATGTACATATAGTATCAAAAATTGTATAACGATGACTGACATACAAAATAATACCCTGAGTATTACCAACGGAATATTTGTGACACATTATCTCCATACAAAATAATGCAATCACTCATTAGTGACGTATACACACTATATGAAGGAAGACGTAAATCAATATATAATGTATGTTTTTTTTTTATAAAACAACATAAACATAACAAAATATATACTATAAGATCTCTTCACATATTTGTTAAACAGATATATACACATGAAATCAAAACAAAGACCGAAAACAGTCTCATTTGACATAAATACAGTATCATAACTCACTGTAAAATGAAAATATATAGGTATTTCTATTATTCTTATTATTATCATCATCATTTAACAACATAATTATTGCTGTTATAATATGATAATACTTCTGAAAATAATAGTGACAGGTCTAAACAGTCCCTGATATGTTGGCCAGTGATTGGAACATAATCGGAACAAAATATGTATGTTTGCATGCGACTTTATAACATCAGATATAGATATACTGATACTGATAATAATAAGAATAATAAAAATAATATCTTTCAAAGTCATTTATCAAAATTCAATTCAATATTCACCAAGCTGATTCAATCTTCGATATTTAAGCGCGTGCAGTACCATTTCCCCATCGAGTGTCTCAAAAGTCCCAATAATGTATAAGCAGAGTAGACGAATACCAGAAAATCAATAAATCACGTAAAAGTGTAATTTTCATTTGTGAATCCCTTTAAAGGGACGGGATTTAAGTTGTCGAAAAGCCATTTTCATTTTTTCTTCAAAATTGATGCGACCTTTCACAAAAGCAAAACAGTTAGCTAACTTTTATTTCTCAAAATATGCTTTTTGATGACCATTTGTATTAGAAACGGAAATTTATTATATACACATAGAAAGGATTAATATGAGAACACTCGATTTTAGCGCAGGCGCAACATTAAGTACATGTTATACCATGTATAATATGACATGGAAGACTAATTATTCCATAAGTTTATAATTATAGCCTTTATGAAATACAGTACCATGTTTATGTATCCAGTAGGTTTTTTTCACGAGCCTTTGTATATCATTATTTATCACATCAATAGGCGTAAAAACTAAGGTCATTTATTTTTTATTTCAAAATGGTGGCTTTTCATACGTTTGCAAACGTGTTGACTTGTCTGACCAACAAATTGCATGCAACATGTTTTTACCAGTTATTAAGTTTACCACATTTGAACTTGTACAGTTAGTATAAATTCTAAGTTTGAATCTAATGTGGAATTGTGAGCTTGAAAAGCTTTCATGTTCAACAATGTCATAGCACGTTCTACACTGGATATCACTTGATTTCTGGAAATTGAATTTATTTTTTATATTTCTCTGACGCTTAAAAGCGACAATAGGGTTATGATTATACAAAACACTGGCAGCAGGATTATTTGACAGCTTAAGTACCGGTATGTGCCCGTACTATTTAATAATATTGCCTACATGCGGACGTGAAGAGTTAAATTCTATTTCAAACGGTCCAGCTTTGCAGTTGCTGTGCTTTATAGAGGTTTAGAGGGTATCCATATGTGAACTGTTTTGACAACTGAATCTGTGTAGATTCTAACTATAGTGTTCCATAATTCAATGAGCACTTCAAATAATCTGTAACGATTAGCGTGGTTGAGAGATATGCCTCTTTACATTATCTATGCTGGCAGGAAGATATTTAATCTACTGATATATACTATAATATTTGACAGTATAACTGTTATCAACAGATACATCAACACTTAAAATGTAACATTTGTATCGGATACAGTGTAGGTAAACTCAATCTTTGGATGAAAAACATTAAGGTAATCTATAAATGTGTCAAGATAATTTAGTAAATAATACCATAACATGAATATGTCATCCAAACATCTTAACCTAGCGTCAGTCTTTAACTGACTTGTATACAAATTCTTTCTGAAGGTTACCTATGAACAGTAAAGCAAATACTGGTTCTATAGATCTCCCCATGGTTGTATCCATTTGTTTTGCAGAAATGTGTTGCCATCAGATCGGAATAAGTTATTTTGTAACACATCTTCAAATAGTTTGCACAGATTATAAATATATTATGTGCCAGAAGATTTGCTTTCCAAAAAGTGTATACAAGGATTAATACCATCCTTATGTGGTATATTATACATATAATTATAATCAAACGTGAATAAATATGTTTTCTTAGAACTAAACTTGCACTGCTTTAACTTGAAAATAAATTCAGTAATGGAATCATATAGAATACGGGATACGGGTTTTTGCTGAAATATGTCTAACACGTCATTTATACACCGACTGATTGAGTCAATATATTCACCAATATTTTGCTATTTTTTATAAAGCTTTATCAACTTTATCTTTGTATGTATCGTTAAAAATTTGCATGTTCTTCTACATATGTTCGCTTATTCATAGATACAATAGTGCCAGATTTACATGTATCATCGTTCTTATTGATAATATTTCGTCTTTAAAACCAGTTTTCAAGCACTGTAGTTTTCCTTTAGTAACATTTTGTGTGTTTGCATTTATTTTGTTGAAGAATTTCCTGAGTAACAGCTATAATGTAAAAGTCCAGGTATTCATTACGACCAGATTTTGGTGTAACTGTATAGCTCTTTTCATTGAAAAATGATAGCTGTGAGTATTCATTTTCCGACATAGTGTCATTTTGAGACTGCCTGTTAGTATCTGCATTATCATTAAACTACTTTTTAATCTTAATCTGCGAATATCTAAAAGTATCTTGTGCAAGTTTTATTTTATTATGATTTTTCATTTTTTTACAAAAAGACAAAGTTTACACAAGACTGTATTATGTGTCAGTAATTATCTTGTTAGAAAGATTTTGCAAAGTCTGTTTCATGCGTTTGATTTGTCGTTTGTAGCGTTCCTTTTGTTTCCATTTCCGCTTGTTCTAGATCCTAACGAACTGTTTTTGGCCTGGGGACTGAAAGTCCCCAAGGCCTAAGTTAGTATACCACATTTCAAACCCTGCAAGAATTTTAGCCGTGCTATGTGCGAATAACAACTGTAAACATGCGCTATGCGAAAGTAGTGCAAGACAGACCAGATCAATCTTCTGTTTGAATGCCGCATATGATAAGAACATGTTACAAATAAAAATAGTACATAAAACTTCAAACGACTGCAGGAAGGTATATAGCTTACGGGCTGCATTACACATTTTTTTCTGTTTTAGAAATTAATGCGCTGTTAGCTGATTACGGAAAATAATCATATGCATATCACGGAAAAGTACGGATATTTACGGAAATTTACGAAAACGTACGAAGCTCGATATAAGAGTTTGTAGTTTGATTTTCAAATTTCCGATGTTATTTCATTGACAACTTTGTTATTTACGAACGATAACATATATATTTACCTAAAAATAAATGTGTCTAAAAAAAGATATAATTTACGTACATTCCCGAGAAGGAACTAACGTGATCAAATTCACCCGCCATTTATCGAGGACGCTGCATGTCGAGGCCCAGTGGACGGTTTCACTGATTACAACTACAAGGTAACCCAGAATCATTTTTGGTTTTCTCTGTTATACACATTGTACAGTACTGTATTTATATTTCATTGCTGGTATTGCTTTGTTTATTTCTGTTTCAAGGTCTTGTCATTGGTACACAATAATTTTCGATCCACATCATCAGATCATATCGCTTGAAGTTGTACAAAGCGCAGATCGAATTATTTGTACTGGCTTAAACATTTTATAATGTTGACTATGTGATTATTTTTCATTTAACGTACATTTCATAATAAAACAAACTTCCCTGTCACCCATATATTTGTGAATCATTCATTCTGTGTCATATATTGAATTTCGTCCTCTGCACATTTCGACCCGCGCTTTAGGTAAGATTCAACGCAGAACACGTAGGTGAAAAGTTGTTTTTCGGGGAGTTAACCTATAGCCCCCAGGCCTTCAGCGCTCACAGCGCTTTGATTAGAACTTGTAGGTACATTATTAAAGTGCTGATTGACTTCTCCAATTGATATGTTTTGTTGGTTCCGGTTTTGCGGCCTCCGCATATGATTTCCTCATTTTGTTGGTGCCAAGGGTTTTAGATTTCTTTATTATGTTACGAACCATTCGCGTCCTGATTTTCTCCGTGTTGTTTTACTTTACCATTTTCTGCCCGACTTGGCAACGTTTATTTTAACAAGATCCAAAAATGAATTCAATAATTTATAAATTTAAGATGTTTTCGGAGTGGTGTTAAAATTAGAGAAAAATGAAAGAATTAATAAAGCAAATATTCAATTTTTGGTGTATAAGCGAATTCGTAGGTATTTTCATATTTTTGTTTTTAGTTCCTTTCTCTGTACATATTCATTTCACACCTGAATTTGGGGAGGAAATATCAATTCGAGACATAATTATTTCTTATAAAAGTAATTGTAAAGTTTTTATTACAGGAGATTGCAGTGCTTCCACTTTATGGGATAACAGTAATTTGTTACGATCGTTTAAAGGAAAGTCTTTCAAGATACCTCCTTACACAAACGCAGATATTATCTATAACATAACTCCTGAAGCAAAAATACTTGTCATTCTCAGAAATCCGATTACAAGGTACTTTTATTTAGCAAAGTTTATAGACAAATTAGGCATTGTAATTTGGAACACGTAAAGTTCATGAACATGTGTAAATCTCAGACTGCGTAAACAAAATAGTGTTTAACATATGTATATAACTTTAAATGAAACCGTTATTTTGAAGCGGATGCCACACTATTAGTTTTGTTTTTATGGTGAATAAAAAAGCATTTAGCGAACAAATATCTCTAATCATACCCAGAAAAAAATAAACATTACTTATTAAGTTAGTTTATATGGTTTTAAATCATCAAACAATTCATACTTATTTCTACATTCAGACCTTCTTATTTGCCAACCGGAGTTTTTTTTGGGGACAGAAATCGGAACAGTGCATTACAATCTTATATGATAACTCATACGCTCTAACGCAAACTAAAAGGGGTCTTGTAAACTGTAAAATACAGACCAAACGTAATTTGTATGACAAATAACAAGATTAAAGCGAGAGTGCTGCTGTAGGACTAGCGTAGGGTTGCTAGGACCTTGTTGTTTCGAATCTCGTCAGTTGAATTAAAACTTTACGTCCACAAAATATTAAATTAACTTAATCTAAATTTTAAGGATTTTAATCTATAATACTACAAGGATTTTGCATGAAAACAATTATAGGAAGGGGAATCGTTTCAAACGTGTCTACCAAAGCCTGGATTTTCGGAAATCAAAACATAATTATAGTTCCTAAAATTAGAATTTCAGTCAATGCAGGATATCGTCTTTTGGAAGCCGAAAATAATTTCTATGTTGATCGAAGTGTTGCATGTGACATAATTCTCTCCTGTTTTATATCTTGTTTTCATATTATCAGTTGTTTTAAAATAGTCTGGTAACACATTACGGTAACGGTAATCCTTAAATAACAAAAGTTATCCTGTTGACATTCCATCATGCGGTCTGGATAAAGCTGTATTTCAAACTACATTATTGATAATAAACATATCTACTAATACTGGCACATTTGAAAGGTTTTGAAAACCAAGAATACTAGCATATGTTTCTTTTCCACCTGTTGTCTTTGTTTGTCCTTAAACTTACTAAAGAAAGAACATTTGTTTGAGGTCATTCGTACTGATATCTGTCCAAGTTCCGTTGAAAAATATATTATTTTGGTGTGATTTTATCTACTATCAGACTTCAAACGAAACTTTAAACAGCTCTTCAACAAGTTATTTGACACACCTATTAACATAAAATAAGTCTTACAATTATTATGCCGACTGTAAAAGTATTTTGCCTAAATAGTTATATTTTAGATTGATATGTTATCCATAGGAAACTCTTGTTATTTCAGGCTTTACTCTGACTACCTATATTTTCGTAGCTATAATAAAAGCAAGGAAAAGTTTCATGAGGATGTAGTGTCAACTATTAACAAACACATTGAATGTTCACAAAGACACAGTCTACGTTATTGTGCCTACTTTGCAAGCAATCAGGTAAAAGGCAAATTAGCGACTTCTGTTGAGATACAAATACATTTGTAATTATTTTTCTTACATGAATATCGAACGTGTCAGTTACTCCCAGCAGCTATGATATTATCGTTGTTTCTCAAAAAAGTATTCAAGTAACTTTGTATAAGAGTAACTTGAATGGCCTGTTATGGAGGACTGTCCCGATCAGAGGAAAAGCGTACATTAGAGGAACCGAGCAAAGTGAGGTCCCGACTCTTTTCCCACTTCCCAAACCTCCTCCCGCCGCCGCTTTCCCTACGGATTTTACCGCAGTTTCGATGAGAAAATCGCATTTTGTATGAGAGGTTAATCAAAACTTCATGTGGATTTAATATAATTCCATGCATAGCACCCCTTGCGTTAGAGTGTTGAAGGTTTACACCCGATTTTACCTCTGCGCATATATTTCTAGCGCTAAAATATATAGAGTCATGGTTATATCAACTATATTGATTGCATCCAAAGCCGTACTTACTAATTTGTGGAAACAAAAGTATTATTAGTTTCAGATAAGATTCTGACTCACTATCGTCTAGTTAACCGACTGGTTAATTATCCTCTATGTAAACTCTCCATTGTCAAGTGCTGATTACTATAGACTATATGTTTATGGTATACAACCTGTAGCACTATACCAGGCATAACGTCTACCCAGCAAGGAAATCTGTCATATTTTTTAATTTGAAAACAAACATTAAATAGTTTTTACACAAATGACCCGTGTATGATATAAAACTATTCAAATATTGGTAACATTAATTAGATGGAATAATCCAGGGTCCAGGAGCAAACACGATTCTCACATGTACGTAGCAAACTTCTTGCAAACTGCCAATTTGTTACGACAGTTGAGGGTTTATTGAAAAAAACATATCGAATATAAATTTGACATTTATGAAAAAAATGACTGTACAGCAGCACCGAAGCGGACAGGGAATCTTACAGGGCGGACGCTTAGTGGCAAGACATTTCCAATGCCACATGAAATTTGCAAGAACACGTAAACAGATATTATCCATGGAAAACAATGAACGTGTGATGCTAGTAATAAGGAATTGATTAACTACACGTATGTAGTCATTTTAATTTACTCTCACACTCAATATCAAAATTGACTGTGGTTTTTGAGAAAGTGTTTTCTCAAGTGTTAAATTTCTTTCAAAAATGAAATTATGTGAACATACTGTATATGTTAAATTAAACCTTTAAGTGTATGGGTTTTTTGACTACAGATCAAACCCAAACTACAATTGCATTCATACACACCCGGTCTTAGGTGATCTAATGAACACAATTTGAAACAAAACGCGCCGTAATATAAATAAATGCTAGTTATGTCGTTAAGTTTTATAGAAAGTGATCTGCCTAGACGTGGGAAAAATCGAGAGATTAATCCAGAAGGTACAAGCGTACACTGAAGAAAAGAAAAACGCGCCTGCTGCTGGGGCTATAGAGCGTGTGGCCGGCTTGCACCGTAGGATCATCAGAAATCAAACCCCGTTGGATCGGCTATGAGAATTTGGCGTCAGATCACTCCGGCTGTTTGTATGCTTTCCGCATTTAACCGAGCAATCAAACAACATTTGTAAGGACTATGTAGCTTGAGAACAAGGCAATAGAAGCAAGTCTTGTTTATGAACGAGTTTAACCTTTCCCTGTACACAAGATACAGACACACCCACTATTATAGTATTGAATGTTTCCAGGATACAGGCATGAAATAATTTAATAATTTCCGCAACATTTCCTTCAATGTTTACACAGGGATTTAACGTAGCTTTAATGTGCAATTTGTATTAATGGAATTATTTTATGTTGAAATGTTAAAGCCATTGTTATTACTCAGCATCAGCAACAAACATTCCGACTGGATAATGCGCGGTTACACACATCACTTGTGCCACTGAATCTGTTGCACATGTTCTTGATTTAACATTGCCAGCATTTTCTACAGATTTTATCACATACAGGGCATTTGAACAGGAATGGAACAATACTCAATTTGTCAGCATCGAAAAATGTATTCGTTCTTTTCGTCGTCGGTGTGAGCATGTGATTCAGACACAAAGAGGATCTACCCAATACTAAACGGTAGTTATGTACTGATGATTTTTTGCAGTTTGTGTTAGGAAACCCCTCCTTCAATACATTATATTAATCTTACACAAAGTTGCAAGTCATTTGCATGATTCTCAAAAGTTACTCGGTTTTACACATAATTAAAGGAACAGAAGTATATTTAATGTTATAAACAACTGGTATCTCAAGAATTTGTTAAAACAAATGAGCTGAATGCAAGGATTTTGCAATTCAAATGAAAAATGCATATTAAAGTTTAATGTATCGATCATTATTTCACATGAGGAATGGAACAATTTAAGACACATTTTTACACATTATATAGGTTAAAGATATAGACAACATTGCTGCAACAAATATTTCATAACCCTTGTTATAGGTATTCCATGTGCCTATTGCACACTATAAAATTCTGATAAAATATGGTATTTCATAGAGCATACATTCATGGTAAGTTTTTATCAGTTGACTTAAAACAATACCTAAAGACATACACAAATTTAGAAAAACATTAATAACTTTATTAAAAAAATGATCCGAAATAGAACAGTCAATCTAAAGTCAAGAATTCGACTTGATACATAGAAACCCTAACATAAGTAATAACTTATATTTTTTTCAAATGGAAATGGAAGTGATATTTACTAAGATAACACCAAAATACTGCCACATTGCCAGTGATATTGTTTTATTAAAGGTGCGGATCCGAATCGGACTTTACCATATATACATTGAAGACTACTACAGGGTTTTCAGTCGAGAGAATATAAAGATAATAAAGTTAGAAGACCATGCAAAGAACATTCCGGATTCAATGACTGCAGTGTTTAAATTCTTAAGTATAGGTAAGATGTAAATGAATTTATTAGCTTTTGTTTTACAAAACAATTAAGAACTTCATAGGTTCCATCAAGATTTTGAAAATTGTATGATCAAATTATTATACAATATGTTTTTTAATTCTTAAGTCATCTAGTCTTTAAAGTGGATATATGCACATTTTTTTCAAGAAAAGATCCAGCTGAAATAGGTGTGTGTAAAAAGGGTAGAGGAAATAATAGCTTTTAAACAAATACACCGAACTCTTCCTGCTACCAGTACGAAATAAAAACTTTCCAAATAATACTTTTCCTATTTTGACCGGGAGAGTATATTAAAAAAACAACTGCATGCAGTAGTTGCTTCCCTTCCACTGCAAAACTATCTCTACCAACAACTACAACAACACAAAGGAGATCACTGCCATGGAAGGAACTATTATTTTATCTGTCCATTTTCTTTTCTAAAGCACCAACTTCAAATACATATGCAGTTTTATCATTAGTTTAACACATTTAAATGCACAGCAACCGAAAATTGCTTTTATAAAACCGTCACCAAAATACACTTTGTGCAGTAAGATGTGCATAATGTCACTTTAAGTATTCCTTAATTTAGCCTGAATACCAATCAATTTAAAAGCTGAATTTCAACTATTTCTCTGAGATTTTACAGTTGCAACATAGTTCTACGTTGAATCAGCATTTATTTGATTTCCACAACTACAGTAAAAAGAAGATTTCATTTTGTTTACGAGTAGTTTGGGGAAACGCTAGAAGCATTCATGACCTCAAATGTCACAATCTGTATGATACATTTCCATTTATAAATCTTGGTGAAAATTTCATATTTTGTCTCATTTCCTGAAAAAGTATATTTAGTTCATTTGTCAGTTCTTGCTTTAAGAAATTCTTCTTATTATCATTAAGTTTTCTTTATGAAATGATTTCTAACTTCCCTACCATGAACACGTGGCTTGTGTAAATGTTTATTATTTGCTTTCCACAGGAGTTCCCCCAAAAGAAATCATGGCTAAGATATCTTTAGTCTCACGTGCGAATACAAGAAGGGCAGTCGACAAGAGATTGGGGAATATGCTTCCAAAGACCTGGCAACTTCTGGCAAAATTTTATAAACAATATAATAAAAGACTTGTCAGTCTTCTAGGGAACAAATTTAGATATAATTTGGCAACAGCGTACATACATGAAATAGGTTTGCACGTTTTGAATATTTCAGATATTCTGAAAAGTAAATACAGAAATTGAATATAATGTATAGTTTTTTTTTGACTCTCTGTAAACGTGTGCTCTGGAACTGTTACTTCAAATGAAAGAGCAATAGGTAGCTGATTGGTCTTTTCCGCCAGGCATAGTCTTACTCCAAACTAAAACGTTGGTTTAGCTTTAAAAATTCAAATGCGGTAATTATTAAAGTTATACAAGGTTGACCTACTCGTCTTAAAACAAATTTAACACTGAAAACAATGAAACGTTGCTTTTCCTTTCAAGACAAGTTATATAGCATTGGTTATTAAATAGTATCTGCATATAGAAAATCGATTTCAAAATCGCTATCCATTAAAATCTTTAAAAAACCGTGTATAATTCGATAGTTTTATCGGTTATTAATATTTAATTCAATTTTAGGACATGCCTCTTTAATACCTTTTATATTAGAACTTATCCTCTATGCACACATTGTAATACTTAATTAGGTAAACTTCTTGAGTTATTGCGAAAATATAGTTAAATCTATAGTAAAGTTGTTTTTTTAAGAAATATATCTGACTTCTGATTGATATGCCGGTAAAATATAGCTGTAATCTTTCATGTTGCCAAGTTGTGAAGACACCTTTGTAGACAACGTAACTGAGTATTTGTCTTAAATAATTCAAATCTGTTGACGTCAGGTATGCAGTCATTAGTGTGGCGGCTGTATGACATATCTCATCAGATAGATGTGAATCACGTCCGCTGTTGCCTGCTCGGTTTAGTTGTCTTGGAAAGAGTTTACACCACTATGCGGTATAAACTGCTGCATGCCACCATGTCAAACGCTACTGACGCAGACAATAAAGATATCAAACTTTGTTGCCAATGTTTTGAAGAGGGTCATGGCGTGTAAACCGGGTCAGCTGTTACCCGAAGAGCATGTTTGATCACTAGATGAGTTCTGATACAAAGTAATTAGGTTTGAAGGTGACAATCGCTTTATTCGTTGTTGGCCACGTGATAGCTGGAAGTGATGCTTAATCGATGTAATGGTAATTGCATTCAAGATGACACTAAAATGAACGACGGACATATCAGTAGTGGCCTAGCGTAATGAACATGTAGAAGAAGAGACAAATAGTTGCTAAAGAAAACAGTCCTTTTGCTTTGAGATGAGAATACTATTAAGATTCCAATACCTAACACTATACAATAAACTTTTAAATTTTGACCTGTGAGTCCTGTTTTGAACAGTCTTAGGAAAGGTCTACTACACAACGCTACATTCGAAGTACCGGAATCTATGTGTTCGGCCTTGTTAAAAAACAACAACAACACTAGTTTCTCATCAAGTGATCTCGTGTCGATTCAGAATATAAGGTCCTATTTGAACAGTATTAGGATCGGTTGGATACACAAAGCTACATTCAAGATAAGCTCTAGGCCTTGTAGTTTTAAAGAAGACGAGTTTTCCCTATATACGCCTATGTAATATCAAGTTACCCCTGGACGGAACAAATCTGATCCGTGGGTCATAGTTTGAACTATCTTGGTAGAGGTTTACTTCGTGATGCCATATGTTAAATATCTAACGTTTAGGTCTTGTGGTTACCGGGAGGAATTTTTAAAATATTTTCCACAGAAATATATGCAAAATCAGGTGAATCCCCATAGGCAAAGCATTGCTACACTCCAAATATCTAAACCAAGGACTTTTAAGTTTCAGAGACAAGGAATTTCAAAGTGTTCAAATGTAGAATCAATAACACTGCCGGGAATCTTGCTAGGGGTCTACACTATAACGTGACGCTTGACATATCTAAGCTCTGATCATTGTGGTTTCAGAGACAAAAATTTTGACAATATTCTTTTTTTAGGCCAATGGAAACTCCACTGACTTGCCGAATTGGGTTAATTTAAGACCCTGCGGTTTTGATAAGAGAAAGTCTTGAAAATACAGCGCATGATATAGCACCAACGGTTTGTGTTCCACTATTGAAAGTTTTTTTTTTCTTTTTTAATGATAATCTTGAAAGTAAGGCAGAATTATTATAGATAGGAGCTCGCCTACAGAAAAATAGAGGCTAAAAATCAATGTAAATAAAACTATAATTTGATTTTTTTTTAAAAAGGAAGTAAATGTCCTATCCTGAGTTCTATATTGATAATCAAAACATTGAAATTGTTGATAACTTTGTATACCTTGGTACTAAATTAACGTATACTGGAATCATGGTAAAGCCCTACCTAATCAAGCCCTTAGGGCCTACAATAATCTTTTGAATGTATTTGGTAAAGTCAAGTTTGGTATTAAAACGAAGATGTCACTTTTTTTTATTCATTATTTACATAGAAACATAATACAGGTAAACAAATTAACTGATATGCAATGTTTTCAATATAAATGTATCTGTTGTTTGTGATAATAAAAATTATTTTGACTAAGAATAATTTGCTTTATTTTCGAGAATCCACAGCGCCGTTTTGTCGCTAGGCAATGACTGGCTCCACTTCTTTCCTTTACTTGGCGTATTAAATAACCCACTAATCTTGAAACCAATATCACGTGACGTGTACATTGCATAGCCGTATAAATACGCAAATCCCGTGCTGTATGTTCAGTTTTCAAAGTCGTCAACCGATACACTCAACTGAAACTTTCCCACCGGCCACACCCCTTCATTATTACTTTTCACATAACGTTATTGCACTGTATTTGATCAACGGCTTTGTATTAACTATTTTTTGTTAACAATATGATTATCTAGGAGCAATTTTACTGTTTTCTGTAGCTCTGTGTTTGCAGGTTTTGCCGCTTATGTGCTTGAAAGAAAGGTCCTATCAGACAAGAGAATGCCTTAAACACGCTCAATACAGTCAGCAGGTCTAACGCTGGGAACTTACATCGTGCAGGACCTAACCGGAGTCATAATGGACACGACAAATAACCATACATTTGGAGCGCTTTTCCTTAAATCCATAAACATTATGGACAGTTGTTGGATTTATCATATGCGTATGTGCACGAAAGACTCTTGAAAACTCGGTAGACCTGTGAAGTGTTATTTGAAACTGGCATTCCTTACGTTGCAAAAAATGTGTGAATATTCTAATCATGGATCTTAAAATGAACTCATTGACGTTGTTTATATTCATTTTTATGCTATAAGGAAACAAGACTGTGTTTCATTATACACATGAAGTTGTTTCTGTTTACCAATAAATATTCATGTGCATTGGTCTTACAATGTCGCTCGTTTCGCGAAAAATTCTATAAGTGCAAACCGAAAGGCGATCAGGCGCGTCAAAATTATACTACAAATGTATGAAGTTAGTTGTTTTGTTAAAGTCTGGTTAAATGCACCGTATTTTGGCGTGTTTCTTTCAAATCAGTTATGTTACATGCACCATACTTTGGCGTGTTGCTTTCAAATCAAGTTCGTGGCCAGGTGGCTGGGGTTGAATAGGTTCTGCCCTAGTGTTTGGCGAAATCTAGTTGGTATTGCTGTATAAACTGTATATACTGCGTTCTCAACCCCCTTTGCATGCAACTCTGAACTTACCTTTACGCAGTGGTTCGCATGGTGGTTGCCAGTTGTTTCTGGATACACGGCAATGGCTGGTGGCTATCATGTGACACCACTGGCTCCGTCGTTGCAGTGCATTGCCATCTGGTATCAGTGTACTCGGGTACATCTGTCACGTTCTCGGTGCTACAGGGTTACACGGTGCTACACTGTATGTTCAGTGAATGTGGTGTTAATGTTGTCGCAAGTATACCTTAAGTACATTTTGTATTGCAATGTTTAGTTTTTAGTTTACGTGGTATTGTCGTGACGCGCCTGGTCTCCTTTCGGTTGAAGTTAGTTATTGCTTCGAGCGGCCAACAAAACCCAATCTTAATTTTTACACAAACAAGTGTATCAGATTTATGTTTGTTGAAGTACGAACTATTAATTTATAAACTATCTGTTGTTGTTGGAAACTGTTTTAATAAAGGTGAACATACAGCATGGTGTTTTATCTGGTTCGAGTATTAAAATAATGTATTTCTAAAACATGTGTATAAAATGTCAGTTGTACAGATCTTTGTGAAGATTGTTTTAAAATTTTGCGTCCACTTTGTTATACTTAAAGTAATGATAGATTATTTCAAATTCTGTTGTAAATACTTTAAAGATGTTGTACTCTAACGACACTTGTGAAATATGACTTATAAATGCTAAAACCTACAATTGTTAGCACATTATTTACAACGCGTTGCAGTTGGGTTTGCCCGTTCGCTATCTTAGCAATCAATACAGTTATAATGTTACGTCACACAAAGCACGATTTTCAAACTATTATTAGAACATGTCTATAGGTTAACTCCTCCCATTTCAAGGACAGTTAGGTCAGCTTCTTTCTCACGTCGTCAATTTGCTCCGCCCAAAAACCCGCATAGTCATTCACTAATGTATTTTGTATAGTAAGATTTACTATATATAATGACCCTCTAGATCTACTTGCAATATTGGCAAATCCTTTTAATCACGCGCGCTGTTTATGTATTTTACTATTTTTTGTATGTGACGTTACCCGAAAATGAAAAGTACAGGTGGTTATAGTGTAGAATTTAGAAAGTCAATAATTAAGAAAATAAAGGATAATGGTGGAAATGAGGTTGACGGAACGTTGCCAAAGGGTACCCTTTCAAAAACAAGCGTTATTTTAGGAATACTTAAAAACACTGTCAAGTCTATCTGGGTTCGATTTTGTCAAACGGGAAGTGTTAAGCCTCTGAAACATGGTGGTGGTGCAATTAAGAAAACAAATGAGGAACACGAACGCTTTATCTTATCGCACAAGTACCATCAATGACACTCGGAGATATAAAGCAGCGGATGGAAATTTTTTTTAATATTTCACTTTCAAAATCAAGCATCAGTCGCATGCTAAGTAGTCGTATGACACGAACACGTTTAGTGCGTCCAGCATTTGAAAGATATAGTGATGAAAATCTGGTATATACAGAAACATTTCTAAGAGTAATGCGCAGAACTGACTACAGACGTCTGAAATACTTCGACGAAAGTGAGTTCGCTCTACCAGACGTATGCAATCCTAGGTATGACCGTGCACCGGAAGGAGAACGCGCCATCGAAGTTAACAGACATAGACGTACATGGAATATCACTTTGAACCTTATGATAGGCTAGTTTATTCCATGAATTATGTGCTTATCATGGGAGTTGCGGGTTCGAGCCCCACTGGGATAACGGCCATACCTCCTCATATGACACCAGTACTGTTTATTTTATTTCAGGAAGCGGACTCGAGAGTGATTTGATAATCTACAAGCTTTTTTTCACAATCGAGCTAAGATAAATAAGTATAAATAAATATGTGCAAATACAATTTTTAATATCTCGATGGAACAAATTGTTGCCAATTTGGAAAAAAGAGCAATTCCTTTATAAAATTTGGAACATTAACACATTACTGAGTATGATTTACAGTCGCAGCAAATTGTCGATGGTTAAAAAATGATTGCCGTTGTATGACATATAGTCAACGAAATTGAAATCAAGACTGCTAAGCCCCAGCCCCACCTCACCTCCAGTCCGGCGTTCACAAAGAAATTGAGGTGGAGATTGCCAAGCTCCCTGTCCGTTGTTCATAAGATCGTGTCAAATGAAGACTGAGGAAATCTATGAAAGAAAATTATACTTATAGATAAATCAAACCATCTTCGAAAATCGGTTTATTTTCATCAATACTTTTCGTTGAATATACGTATAAATGCACCATTTGGCGACCCCAATCAGGGGATGTACCCCGTACCCCCCTGCAACTCTTGCGTACTTCCAAATGTGGTTCAGCTACGAACAGGTTTGGTGTAATGCTCATTTCATGCATTATTGTTACAAGTTATTGACAACATAGGTGCAGGTTGTATTTCATACGCTAGCATAATGAATGGACCAAGTAACGCGGATACATTTGTCGAGTTCTTCATGCAAGCTGTGAACGCTACAACCAATGATGGGGACTTTGCATTAAAGCCGGGGGAAATGGTTATTCTTGACAACTGTCCTATTCAACATGGCAACGCTGAACGTATTGTCAGTCATCTGCTGAATGCTATGCATATTGAATATGTATTTTTACCAACATACTCTCACCATCTGAACCATCAGAATCTGTAGCGTGTAAGATATAAATTTATTTGCAGATTATATAGATATATTTGCGAATGTATATTACATGTATAGCTGATATTATGTCAGAACGTCAAAGGTTTTCGGAAATAAATTATGTCGCTCCTGGAAGGGTAAATTAACTCATTTGAGGATCTTTCCATCTACTGGAAGACTGTTCGAAATCTTTCTGCAAAGTGTAATATATTGAGATGAATGTCTATAAGTGTATATACTTTACGTCAGTCCGACAAAGTAGCGGGTGGACACCGCTGGTCATTCGGACAAACACATTATACTTCGGGACCTTTACAATGTATTGTATCTATAGAACAACGACAACAACTTTTGAACAACCAAAATAGAATTTATGGACCGTTTAGAGTATACTTATATCTGAAATGTTCAAAATGAATGGAATTTCTACACGCGTCGTTATCGGGTCAATGACAAAATAATTCAAATGAAACTGTAGGGAAGACGGAGGTCTAAAATAGAGTTGTTAGACACGAGCATTTTGTTTTACGTTCAAAACAAACGTATTTACTTGATTTCGATTACGACGACAGCTTTCACAGATCGAACACTAATTCCACGCAGATGTCAGTGTGCCCGCGCGAGAAGTAGCGAGATTTTCAACCATTGATAGCTTGGTGGACTGACACACGTTTGGTTTCAGTGTCATTACCATAAGACACACCTTGGATTCGATCCAGAGACCTTCCATTCCAGAGACAAATGCCGTAACCAGTAAGCTATTGAGACCTGCTACGGTTGTACATTGTATTTTAATCATGCATGTTTATTTTGCGTACAGTTAGAAACACTGTAGGGATATACTTTAAATACAGTAATAGCAATAGTGATCCTGCAAGTAAACATTTCTAGAGGTTTATAATTTGAAAAGGGTTGTTAGATGTCTTTAATTTCACGCCCATTATAGTTTCGTTAATCCTAAATCAGATCATTTTAAACTGCATACAAAATATTGACTTATGATGCAGTTGCTGAACATTTCTTTGCGAGATTCACATTTCAGTTGCCATAGCAGCAACCTATTTTGTCTGACAAAAGATGAAATGACCCGTTTAGCAATCTGACTGAATTCCGCTAACATAGCTTACATAATAGTCGAGATATTGCGGGATCAAGTTTTAATAGACAGACGGATGGTAAACCTTTACCGGTAGTCATCTCAAGTAAAGCCGGTATGGAACAAATCTCAATGAGCAGCCATGTCTTTTGTTTGGAAACTTTCCGGACTTCGATCGGACCTGCCCTCGACTTTGGCTACGAATTGTTACTATGTACGGACTTTGTTTTCTTATGGTGCAGAATTTTGATACTGCAGACAATGTAATAGGAAGATGGCTCTACAGCCGACTGGATAAGCGAGACACAAAACGGGGTATAGTTCAATAGTTCGTCTGCTCCCATTTTTATTTTGGATAGGATAGCTCGTATATTGGTGCAATTGACAATGCACACATACAGTAGTAGGGCTTTTATGTATTAAAGGTCCAATACTAACGAAAGCAAAAATTCAAATATACTTTAAAAAACACAAAAATAAGTTATTTTTAATATAAAATGAAAGTTGGTATGTAGAAATTCTAATTAAACCACAGTACATGTACCATTATCTTTCTATGCAGTATGAAGAAAGTTAAAAAGACCTGAATAGTCATTTTGTCGAATCACTGAGATTTCAACATAATACACATACTTTTCTTCGTGTTCCAAACACTTTCTGTAAATTTTAACCTGACAATCTTCATTATTTAGTGTCTTGCATAAGGTAATTTACTTGCCATTGAAATAACTGTCACTTAATTTTCGCTTAGTAGTGGACCTTTACGTTATCACGGAAACTTAAACAATTATTACGGGACATTCAGGCATTTACAGATTGATACCAAAATACCAAATTGAGAGAATCTGAACGCAAGCTACTCCGAGGCAGGTTCAAGTTGATACTTTTAGATTTTTTTGAAATTTTCAACAGTATTTAAATTATGAGCAGACAATTGAGAATGTCCATCGTTTCAACTACTCAATAACAAACGGCTAACTTATCAATGAAGAGACATGGTAAAATCAATTATCAATACCAAAGTCAAACACAAGAACTGCCAAGTTTACTTTCAATTAAAGTACAAACATTAAGAAACAAACGTAGATTTGACATCCAATTTTCAAGTCTTAATGCTCAAAATTGACGACGTATTCGTTTATATTTTAAATATCGAGGATCTTCTTGTGGCAATGCTGGTTGAGGTTCGGCAGGTGGCGGTGGTGTTGCCACAGGTGGAGGTGGGGTTCTCATTGGAACTCCGTGAAACTGGTTTACCAGCCCAGTAGTATTCGGATCGAACTGCGGAAGAATAAATGGCATCATTTGCCATGTATACCCTGCGCCATAAGGAGATCCTGTCGGAAAGGAAGATTGAGAACAAGGACTGTATGAAGACATGTCAAGTTCTTTTGCGACACTGTTTTTAGGCGTATTGGCCTTCATTTTGTCATAGTATGATTCTATAATAGTTTGATACATAACTGAATCCTGTTCCATCATCTCTTTTGTAGCTTGTTTTCCTCCGTAGTACTTTTTGAGAATGTAGCTATCCGCAAGTATGACTCCTTCTTTTGGTCTACTCTGGTCTGTTAGGTACTTCTCTGGGTTTGTTCTGATTAGTACATCATAAACGTTCGCTTCGAATGATCTCGATACTTCATTTGCTGCGCGTTCCTTAGTCTTTATGTCAAATTTGAGAGATTTCAGTTCTCCCACTAACTTTTGCTTTTTTTCCACAAATCTTGTAACTCTTTTTTTTCTTCGGAATGTTTCTCAACCAGCCCACATTGCATAGCCGATTCACATTCAGTCATATGGCACCTGAAAATAGTCAAAGTGTTACATCATTACAAACACCATGACTTTGAAGCAAACTGTTTAAAACAAAGTGTCGGGGTGGGGGTTTAGTATATATTTTAACATGAGCTTTCCGTAAGACAGCACGCTCGGGTGTTTTCGGTTATTAACTGAATGAGAGTTTTGCTTTTAAATTCAAACTTCTAAAGTTGATAAAAAGGACAAACCAAACACGTTATTGACGGTGAATAACTATTTTAAATTGCCGAAGTCTATATCTTTGATAGTAATCGAGATAGTTCGCTTTATAGAAAATTTAACCAAAAGGTTAAAGATCAAAAGGGGGGATAATTCTGTTTCAAGTCTATATTATAGAATTCAATGTTGACTAGTTATACTTTAAAGAAAACTTTAACCAACGCAGAGGCCGATACGAGTACAGAGCTTATAAAAATTGGTGGCGTCAGTGAAACAGGCTGGGCTATAGAACAGTCAGGATTATTATGTTGTCTCGTCTTGTAACTTAAATTTTTCTAAGAATACTTTGACCTCAAACTGTTATTTTTATAAACCTGAAATTATAGTACAGTTTATCCACAATAAGTCACGTAGGCATGCCGACTGAGTCTTTGAAGTTATCTAAGACCGCGCCCATGATTGACAATTTCATATATCGTATAAAATAGTTGTATTTACTCATTACATGTAAAAGCAGATCAAGAAAATACAACGCGTTACAGTTGGGTTTGCCCGTACACTATCTTGGCAATCAATACAGTTATAATCTTACGTCACTCAAAGCGCGAATTTGAAACTATTATTAGAGCTAGTTTATAGGTTAACTCCTCCCCATTCAAGGACATTTAGGTTCGAGCGTTCAGCTTCTTACTCAAGTCGTTAATTTGCTCCGCCCAAAAACTCCCATGGTAAGCTACTGGACGTTCTTCATTTATGTATTTTAATGCAAGTGGCAATCAGTTTTTAGTAAGGTTGACTATAGGTTTCTTCGAGTATTTTGGAGTGCCTTCGGGAGAAATTATATAGATCTAGACTCTTTTATCTAAAATGTTGTTTAATATTCCTTTAAACGAGATCTCTTTTAATTACAGTGATTGAGCTATGGTATTATTCATTGCATTTAATATAAGTGTACTACAAAGGAAGAGTCCCATTTAAAACCACCGAAATAGAGGTGTAGATCTACCCGTCGTTAGTACACGTCCGTCGTAAGTGTATGAATTAAAATACATATAAATTATGTTCGCGGAACTTTACATAATTCATAATGACGTCTGGTGAACAAACATATACTGTTATGCTTCATTTTCATAAAATGCGTTTTCAGTCTGCTTCTCATACAAAATGTCAACGAAACCAACTAAATTTACAAAATTATCAATATTTGAGTACATCGATCGCTGATTTTGCAGCACGTATCTGTAAACCCGAAAAAATATGTTTGTCTCCGGCAGTACTGGAACTCTGAACCTTTATTTCGCAAAGAAATTCTCAAAGCGTCACCACAAAAGCAAGGTCGTGGGCTAGATAAGAAGGGCCGTCGTATTCTACTGACATACAAGTATATAGTGCCGTATTTTACCAACATACTAGTATCTAGTGTCGTATTCTACTGACATATCACGTGCATCTGAAAAAGCTTGCCTGTCAAAATCTTAACTTGTATACAAGTGAATTTACGGACATTTTCTTCTGTGTTATCACAACCAAGTTTCCTTTCTATGCTGCAGACAGTGAACACGTGTTTTTCTATTTTTTGTATGTACATGTATTTCCTCGTGGATTAGCTTCAATTTTTCGACTGCAAGACAGACCCATTTTACAACTGACGTTACAACTAGTCTGTCTTTGCTAAGGGCGGCCATCGTATATAGCAAAAAGCTCTTGCGCACAATTAGTTGGGCTACTCGTGGAGGTACGCAATAAAACTTTCATAGTCCATGTCGAAAAGTTTGAAGAAAGTTCCATCGGGCTACTGCATTCTAATCAAGTGCACATTAATATCTACAATATCCGATATTGATTCTGGCATGACTTTAATTTTTTTCTTAATTTTCTTCTGTTTTTACTTTTGTTTTATAGGAATCCTGTTTTTTCATCACTTCTTTCCATTGTCTTGGAATCGCTTAAAAAAATAAATTTAACCCAATCATGCAGTTTCTTTTATCTGTCAATTTTCCGAGAATGATGTTTTGATCAATTTCCCAGTGTGTATTTAAGATATCATTCAGGAAAATTATATCAGAATTGATCCAGCTATTTAAGAACAAGCATTTACCTTTAAGTTTTATATGACGGTTGCCCCATATTAATTGCGTTCTGATCCATTTAAATGATTTATTATTATGATTTTACTTTTACTACTATTATCATGGTTATGACCTTTTTCATCAGAGAGGGTTTTAGCCTGAAGCCACAACTCAATCAGGTTTTTATAAAAGTCTGGGATATTGTTTAGGTTTAAGCTTCTAGTACTATCTAAATTAGTGTAAAAATAAGAAAGTTACTGCCAAATTCTTTTAAAAAGTAGTAAGGTATCAGTTTCCAGCTCGTTTCAAATGCATCTGCGAGACTTTTAACCCATTTCAATTTTATAGCAATGATGTATGTTTCTATATCAATGTTGATTCCGCCTAGAGTTTTATCACCAATTAGGTTAGTTCGTTTTATGTTTTCTTGTTTACCATTCCATATGAATTTGAAAAGCATGGTGTTTATTTCTTTGATAAGTTCTTTTGAAACAACTTATGATTGACATAGATGAGTAAGTTTTGGTACTAACAGAATTTTTATTATTTGAACCTTGCCGTACATTGTCATTTTACGTGTTTGCCAATTTTATATTGCATCACTGCTTTATTTGTACAAAATCGGCCTATCGTATCAACATGAGGTTTACACTACAGGCAAGCTTTACACGACATGGCAACGGTCTGCCATACTGACATTTTTTTAGCCGCCATTTTAAAACTTTTAATCGGCTATCAAAGTGATTTTAAAACGCTACAACTCATATCAATGTGCCATTTTACACATGCTTTTACAGCTAGTACTGACATTGTCATTTTGTACAAAATCAAAGATGAATGATAAGTCTTAAATAATTTAGGACTACGAAAAACTTTCCTCACTGGCTTTAGCAACAGCTGATGACGGACTACTTTCATGACTTAGTTTGTCGGTCATAAAGTACATGTAAACAATTAAATATAGATTAATGCTGACACAATAAAAATACAAACATGAGTTTTCTTTTGTATAATTATTTAATTTTTAACATCAACAAATGTCATTTTCAAAATACATAAATACTGGTAGATCTAATCATGATTTTTTCTCAATTAAGAAAATGCTGTATTAAATTGTCAAATTGATTGGTTCACTGTTTTTAATCTTTCTCTCTCTGCCAAAATATACAGTAAATGTATCTGAATTTAATTAAAATGAACTAGAACTGTGGACAAAATTGAATGTTTATGCACTTTAACACCCATGATGTTGCAAGTTTGTGTAAATTTATTTAATTCTTGAAAAACTGCTAATATTTAAGAAAAATGCATGCATGATCTTCTGATAAACCATTGCATGTTGTTGCATTTAAAGGGTTTATCCCAAGCATGATGTTTTTATTATATAGACCCTGACCAAATGGTTAAATATCAAAGTATTTGATTGAAAATTGAATGTCTGTGCACTTTAACACCCATGATGTTGCAAGTTTGTATAAATATATTTAATTCTTGAAAAACTGCAAATATTTAAGAAAGATGCATGCTTGATCTGCTGATAAACCATTGTTGTTGAATTTAAAAGCATGATCTTTTTATTATATAGACCCTGACCAAAATGGTTAAATATCCAAGTATATGATTGAAACATAAACTGTGGTAGGGCCTATAACCAAAGAGTCACTCAGTGATCATTTTCATGTAGATATGTTTTTCTTAAAATTTATTATGCCAGAAAACATTAATCTCCATGCATCACAAACATAAACAAGAACTTATCAACATTTAGCCATTTTTAGTCATAAAGTCACTAATCAGCTTCTGTGCCTTACTTCTTTAAAGTTCTTTCTAATAATTTCCAGCTTATCATACATTGTAAGTTATGATAGGTAGGTGATATTAGTTCAACAAGTTAGCCTATTGATTGAGCATTGAAATATTTTTATGTCACTGGAAGGATTGTAGTCTGTCAGTATTGCAAGATTTGAAGTCCTTTCTTATAATATGATATTGTACAATATTGTTTCTTGGGTCATTCAATCACTGAGTCAATCATTCCATCGGGAAACATCTGGTCCACAAATTACGGGATCACAGTATTTTTCGAATAAAAGATATGTAATCCCAAAGCTATCATTGAATACAGTTTGTGTCCTTGTATATCTGGCACGAATGACTCATATTTGAATTCATGATCAACTTGTTTCTTGCAACTTGGTTTTTGCTCCAGTCCATCTCTAAGCTAAGAGTCCTGTTTCCAAAGAGAAACAAAGGATGTTCGGATCTTCTATTGACTATAGACTGGCAACTGTTGACTACATGTCTCAGACTAACCGAGTCAGTATCAAGAAACTAAGCGCGTCCCGTAGATCTACATGACATTTCTATTTACCACAGTCAGCTCCAGTTCAGGGTCCAGTTCAGCGACACCCCACCCACTCGCACTCATAGCACTCAATGTATATAGTTTTATGGTGCAGTCTTCAGTGTTCAAAATGTCCATATTCATAAATGCAATTAGTCAGTAATCGTGGTTATCAAGGAATATATGAATGGCTAACAAGGTTTAAAATCCAGTATTTTAAGTGAATATTTCACGTCATCACTGTTCATGACACATGTTGTATTGACTGACGTCACTTATATGACTAGCACAGTAGCAGAAATTAATAAAGCATACCAGTAAAGTTTATCTCATTCAGTTTAGAATAGCTTAAAATAACAGTTTTAGGTGTTGAGCTTTTTAAGTTTTATTTTTGCATGTTGTTTCACTTCAGTCTAACACGGACGTGTTTGTGTAGGTATAAACTTGTGTGTTTGTATAAACTTGATCAAAAGGTTGTGATGTAATGTATTCATATGCGTCATAGCGACAGACAGTTTTAAAGCTGGAATTTAATCTTAATTAATAAAAAAAAAACGAAAAAGACATTTTTTATGTAAAAGGTAGGATAAAAAGATTATTAGGAATTCTGTTCCTTGCCAGTCCAGAAGCAAAGTTCAAATGTCTTTATAAAAGTTTATTCCTACTGATAGATGGAGACATATCCTAGAACATTGTAGAAGCCGAATATTTAAATGACAGATGTTGAATTTTATGAAATATCACCTGCTATGTGTAATCAAAATAATTAGACAGAAAGAAACGGCAGAGTTCCGTTAACAGAGTTTTAGGCGGGAGCACCAATCGCGAAGAAACCAGTGCTGCATGATAATGGTACCGGTTCAGTTAACGAAGTGGGTAAAATGTGTACCGTTACAATCGCAGAAACCTGAGGTGACTGCAAAAGCTTTCCGTTTCAAGTTTTCACAGACCAGGGACGCAACTTTAAAAGCCAAGATGCTCTTGACATTGACAGGTACAAATGCACGAAGTACACGGACAGGGACAAGAGACTATGGTAATGTTGAGCGTATTAAAATAAGTTATTCTCAGTGTTTATCAGATATTGCAGGACAGAAGGATTTCGCAAAGGAAGAACAAGGGTACCT
Source organism: Saxidomus purpurata (assembly GCA_022818135.1). Classification (NCBI taxonomy): domain Eukaryota; kingdom Metazoa; phylum Mollusca; class Bivalvia; order Venerida; family Veneridae; genus Saxidomus; species Saxidomus purpurata. The sequence continues at coordinate 51,072,519 of JAFMSR010000012.1, forward strand.
AGATAAGGGTCGTGTTTATAATTCAGCACGCAACTTTGTGGAACGACCATCTTTATGTCTACATTTGCTGAGAAAAAAGGCCGAGCAGCTTCTTGAAATCATACTTCAGATAGTCCATAGGCCAATATGGAGACCTAACGTAGCAATAAAACATGCATTTGTTGGTTAAAGATGCTGCTAATTCCATTTAAATATCCAGATAGCTGATAGAGACTGGATAAGAAAAAACGTTTAGATCCTCTTTCAAAGGCAGTTTTAAAGGCGTACGATCCAGAGAGAGACGGGAAAGGTTACAAGTTAAAAGACATAAAGAACCCGGAACAGCTCATGGAAAAAGTATCTGGGGAGGAAACTGCTGACAACGTGTTGGAGAACAGAAATCTATTGCCAAGCCTATGGAAGTAGACCCACCACCAGGTCAGACAGAAAACATGACTAGCAAAAACTGAAAAATCTTTAACTGAAGACCAGCAGGTGTATATTTCTAGTGCAATGGGAACAGACTGAACATAATGACAGGTCTCAAGCTAAAGGTACGCAGGTATTAAGTTCCAGCGCAAGCGGGAACAAAACATCGTCAAACACCGCAGCTAGGAAGACATCATCGTTAGCACTGAAGAGCGTGGTGCGTCGTGTCACCATAGAAAGGGGTACAACTGAAGAATTGCCACACACTACAGGAAGAAGTCCTTCCTCTACAAGTCTACAGACACTGACCATTTCATAACATACACAATCCAGTCGAGGTATATACATATTTCCACATACTTCCAAAGAATACATTTGACCATTGAGACCGCAGAGGTTCAATCCAGGTATCTACAAGGAGCCTCCAGAAATGTTAAGTTGCTGAAGTCACTGAATCCACAGTAACAGTGGCCATTGGAGTTTCAACGATCTTCTAGCTCATGGAGGTTTTCTGATCATTGGAAAATTGGAAAAAAAACGTCAAAAAATGGTATTACAGTGTGATACATCCTCTTCCTGCTTTTAGAGGTATTACGTGGAGTAATAATACCATCAACCGTTAGAGGACAGATTTCCTAAATGGTCAGTAGAGTTTATTAATAGAGTTAACAAAGAAACGAATTGACAATCTTTATTGTCATTCATTAGTTGATTAAAATGTTTTCTGAAATATTTAAATCGACATCTCATAGGTTTAATTAGTAGTTTATAGTTGTAGCGATGACCAGTCCAATTTGTTCAATGGATCAGGTGATTAAAGGCAAAATTACTTCTTATTGGATGTTTTCAATTCTTCCTGCGATGAAACGTTATCTCGATAATGATTACATCCCTTAATAGTCAAAGATATGTGCATGTTCTTATTACAGGTCACAAAGTTTCACCATGGTGATCTGTGTTGGTATTGAAAAAAGGTTTTATGATTAGTGACATGTGCTAAGATATTGAAACCCATTACTTCACATCTATAGTGAAGAATGCAAGCTATCAGAGGTATATTAACTTTGTAATTACAGTTAACTTACTTTCGCCGTCACACTTGGTCTATTGGTTTAGGCATCCGCCTTTGGAGCGGGAGGTCAAAGTTTCGAATCTCATCGGGGGTCCGTACTGATATGGCCGGTTAGTGAACCATCGGCTAGTTAAATAATGGTTACCGTATGCCTACCTGTCTGGTGCATAGCATTAGAAGGATAAGGTTTGAGAGGTTAATGTGCTCAGAAAGAAGGTGTCTCATACGTCAGATATGGCTGGCCCTTTACGTAGGGGAATCGATATAATAAACAAACACTTTACAATTTACTTTTTGCTAATATCTCTTTTTATTATGATTATTTGCATTTATTGAGCATGTTCATATTTTTCAGAATTATTTTCAAAGAACCCCCGTTCTTCACACCGATATTGTTGGACTTTCATTGAGTTTTTATTTTTCAGATTCATCTAGTGATACTGTGTTATATGATTACTTATACTTTGGATATATTATGTTGGATTGCTTTTAAAATACTTATGTAAGATAATGTTGCCCTTATCGTTGGGATGTGTTATTTATCACACCCAGGGAGCTACATTGAAAAGCTATGTTACAATTAGGACTGACAGCTGTAATAAAGCGTTATGTACTTTTCTATGTCCAGTCTGTTACTTCTTCAGGCTTATAATGGCTAACAGCAATGCATACAACAGAAGGTCATACTATGATGGCGCCTAAAACTCGGAGAGCTACCTTAGTTTATACTAATTTATTCATTCTCCATTGCAAAACAAGTTCTTACAACTTATATTAATCGCTGTCAAGACTCATTCCAGATGGAATCAACCTCGAACAAAGAGAGGCAAATTGGAATGATTTGTGTCTTGCCTAGGGACACTACCGACATGGTGATGATAGGGATCGAACCTGGGGCCCTTCGATCCTGAGGCGAACGCGCTATCACTGCGCCACGGCGCCCAGAGCTACCTTGACGGCCATGGTCACAGTTTGTGTTCAATATGAGATGTAGGGTCTGGTGACAAATGTTCGGATCGCGATCAAACTTATGCCAAACTGTTCAACGGTCTTTGTAGTTTTCAAGGATAATCATCAAACTTGTGTCAACTGTTTCTCTCATCGTAATTCAAAAGGCAAAGGTTAATGTTGTGGTCAAGGCTAGCACTCATGTAACAATATGTCCCAATCCTCTTGATAAATCTTTATAAAGCTTTGATTATTTCTCGTCTTATCCCATCATTATGGTTGAGTACTTTGTGCGGCATGGTTTTTCTCCATTAACTTGTTTCTAAATGAAATGCTATAATGTCAATATTTAAACAATAAAAGCTAATACAGATATCAATATTTCCCCTATGTCAACCCGTACGCGTTAAGATATTATTTAGTATTATGGCCGCTGACATATAAACAAGGTATATATAGCATCTACCATTTCAACAGATATTTTGTCCAATTTTGTTTATGTATTATGATCATTATCATATATATAACATGCCCATGCATTTTTCGCTGGAACCCTATACTTCGCCGCCATAATTTACAATAAGAAATATCGTAGAGTATTATTATTTTCAGGTCCAACAAGTGATAAAAGGGCATACAATTGTTTAAAGGACGGTTTTGATGGTAAACAATTTATTGCTGTATTCCGGTCACGGAAGTACGCCAGCATGGCGGGAATCCTGAGAGCCCGGGTCGACAACTCTGGCACCCAGTTGTGCGAAGGCAACAGAACAAGAAACACCTACTTTTAGTAAGTTCCCGACCTTCCAACGTTCTAACCTTGCTTTAGTTCAGGTTTTAGTACTTCAATTGCGACGCAAATTTATACTGGACAGAGAGCAGACATGCTATACAGCGTCAATGGCTAGCTTTCCCGACCTTCATCTTAAGGTTTTAAAGGCGTATAGAGTGAAGAGGGTTCTAGCTCTAGCCAACAATAAGTTTCTTTGGGAGACAGTTCACAGTAAGGTTGCAGACTGGTAAATTAATTACGAAAATCTTCAACTTAGGCCTATAAGTGCTCTATTCCTTTTCAGGTACTCGTTATACAGAATATTTTTTCCAGACAGTGATGCACAGTATCAAACCAAAGTAGAGAAATAAGCAGGTAAGTGCAAAAAATATATAAATTGTTGGCACCTGTCTGTGTACCAGCATACATAATATAGCAAATAGTTTTGACTGCCAGGGCTTGTGAATCTTGACAATTTCAAAGTATTCTATACAAGAAATAAATGAGATGCATAAGTCAAGTACCTGAAAATTGTAAGATTGGCTTAATAATTTTAAGAAAATGTTTATAAACTATATTGTGACTTCACCATACCCGTATGACTTGACAAAGGTGACAAAACAATGTCGGTCAACAAAAATCAAGCCATTGAAGAAAGGTTGCAGATCATACCGGGCATAGAGCCTATAAGAGCTGACCTGATCAGACAGACGTCTGGCAAAATACAGAAAGAAGACATTTCTATGATATGTGACATGTTACAAACCATATGCTGGGTGTCATTGATTTTGCACATCTAACTCCTAGAAAGAGGCCATCAGTGCAATCAATAAAAACAGTTGTAACTACTACATCACCATCAGCTTCTGCTACAGTAGTAGCCCCAAGTTCGACAATTGTGATGAGTACACCGATTACAATTTCAGGAATACACTCAGTACTCATTGCAGTATCTACAGCAGAGACGTCGTGCTCAAGACAACCAAGGACACCGGTCATCACAAAATGTGCTTCAGGAGCTCCACAAAGCACACCAAACTTGTATCATCAACAGTTACAACAACAACCACAAGTACAAGTATCCCGGCATATATACCATTGATAGAAATTTAGGTTATGGCATCACATATGCCATCAATACCAACATTTCATTTACAAATACCTAAGATTGCCAAGAGAGAGGTAATATATACTATACAACCTCACGTGGAAGATTTTGTTAACCAGCTCCTTAAGCCAGGGAATGACCAAAGTGTAGCAGAGCCAAATTTTAGACTAATTTATTGTTCTTCATATGTTTTTAATTTGTTCTATTCAGTCACGGTGTTGACCAGGTTCGTTACTGGTTATGTACGGTAAGGGACCGTACAGACTATTTTTTAGTCATGTATAGTTGTTATTCCTTTCTCGTCCAATCATTGTGCAGTATTCGTGAGTTCTGATCACATGATTATGTACATGAAAAACCCGGCTGGTTTGACAGTGAAGGACAAGCTGTAAAGACGAAATGTAGCTGTGTCTACATTCTCACAGTTTTGGTTGTTTTATTGGTTTTGTCTACTGTTGAAGTTGGTAGCTATGGTTAGTATGACGAAGCTGCATTGTGTTGATTTATTCGGTTGGATGTTGTATTGCTTCGTTTTGATTTTATTCGTTCCTTTTTTCGCGCTCTTCTGTCATTCCTTTGTGCATGCGGGTCGTATACATGTCGGTCTACAACTGCCATTTACATCCTGTACTTCTTGTATTCTCATTAACATTACGCATGAATATCTTGCAATCCTAACATGTTACAGCACAGAGCACAGTGTGACAGTATGTGACAGTGGTCCCAGAGGAGTTGGTTGTTGTCTTTTGACAAGTATGGTAATTGAGGGATTTGTTCCATAAACAAGGTATGTTAGACTTTAGGTTTTGTCATACATGTACTTTTATAGACAAAACAGTTAAACATTGTTAAGAGGCACATAATGACGTAAAACAGGTTTTGTTAGGATGTACCACTGTGCAGTCAAACTATACTTTATTTAACGTCTCACTTATGTAATGATTTTAGGTTTTATTAAATTGCTTTATTACCAGTGTCTCAAGTGACATTTCATGTTAATGTATATGTATGAACAGCTGTATAGAGTTGAATGTTTTATATACAAGGAACTGATATTTATTACTTGTCTATAAGGATGAGTCATGACATTTGCAGGAAAGCTATAGTCTGTATGATATCCGGCTGATATCATAATAAGTAACTTTGATATTGGTTGTATGTTTCAGTTCCATCTTTGTACCTGCTAACGGTCTGGTTGTTCATACAGCACCTACTTGCAGTCCGACTGTTCATACTTACAGTCAGGTTGTTCATACAGTACCGACTTGCAGTCTGGTTGTTCATACCTACTTTCAAACTGGTTGTACTGGTAATCTGGTGATCTTAATCTACGAGATGAACAGTTGAAGTTTATTGTTCTATATTGAACAATACAAACGTATCAAGTGTTACATGTATATTTTAAAGTTGGAGTATTAGAACTTTATACAGAAAAGAGAAACATATTAAACAGTGACTGAAGAACTATTCCAGTGTTTTGTTTATTAACGAATATTATCTTGAGTTAAATCAATCTGTGGAGAATCGAACCTGTGAAAAGAGACTCTGCCAGATTTGGCGCCCAACGTGTTAGAGTATTTTCTCAAGTTAATTTAAGTTCTTGAAATTCTTTGCATGAAAGATTCTGCTTTATAACTATAAAGTAATTTGACATTCGTCAGCCAGGAGATTCGTTGTCTACAAGATCCGGAGAAGAACATTGTGTGTACAGAACTGTCAGTGATAACACATTGTGTTAATATAGGACATTGTGACATAGTGGTACAATTTGTGCAGGAAAAAGTGTAGTATAGTCAACAGTGGTGAGTTGTAACATGTAAATTTTTTGCCTGGATCACTATATTTTTGTGCAATTTTGCATTTAAGTAAGAATATTTACTATTTATTGTAAGTAATTTACAGGGATATAGTAAGATATTTGCCTGTGTAGAATTTACTTTAGTATTTTTTCATGTACTGGTAACTGAGTTCTACAGTAAACAATATTGTTTGCAAGGTGTCTTTAAGTTGGCGGTTACAGGAAATCACCTCAGTCATAAAATACTGGAGTGTTAGTATGAGCTGTAAATTGACTGACCAGATTTAGGATTTTTGCATATTTTAAGGCAGTGATCCAGGAATTATTTTATTTTTAAGTGCGGAAAATTGTAAAGTGTGTGAAAAAGAGATGAAGCACTTCACTAATTTAACAAGAAATTAATTTGGTGGAGGTATTTCTTGCATGATAATCTCTTTTTATTAATATCATACCATTCTTGTCATTATCTATTCTCTGTCTTCAGTAAATGGCAGCAGATTGTTGACCCTAATTCTGTTCATTTGACATATTTGTGTCGTGTGTGTGTGCGTGTGTGTGTGTGTGTGTGTTGGTGGTGTGCACTTCTGGGTGCTGTGGGGTTCGTTTTGGGGAGGCTGCGTTTTTGGTACGTGGCATTCCCTGTTTGATATTATTTTTGTTTTTGTGTGTTTACATTCTTGGATGTGGTGATCTGTCGTTGGTTTAGTGTTCAGCGGGAAATGTTTGACGGTTTTCACTGGTTCTGTCGAGATTTCTTTTGAAGACATATGTCAAGGTAGAGTTTCACAAGTTGTCAGTTGTGGTCAGTGTTGAAAGCTGTTTCACATTAATTATTATTTTTAGGTCATTATACATGCTATGATTTTGTAGGGATAGAGAGAACAGAGAAAAGAAAGATAAAGATTACAGATGCAGCACAGATGCAAAGCGTTGTTTTTGTTTTAGGTGTGTTTCAAAGATGAAAAGATAACAGTACAGAAGAAGAAAAAGGTATTATGCAACATAGTAGTTAGTATTTGCATGTATGTGCTGACTCAGAAATTTGTTGGTTAATAGTGATCAATTTTTGTCCGTCAAATAGTGACCAGGGTTTATCTGTTGATCTTTGCAACTTTAGTGCAGAGAAAATTGTGTTCTACAGTTGTGAAATACTGTGAAATCACATGAAATTGAATAGTGAAAGCGGCTGTGAAATATACTAGTATTGTGAAACAAGTGAACTACTTTGAAAAATATTGAAAGTGAATCAGAAGCCTAATGCTTATATGCAAAACATTTTAGGTGAAAATTGTGAATTTACTGTAATACAACATTGAAATACAGTATCGGTAAAGCTGAAACAAGGAGAAATGATATGTTGAAAGGAGAGTGGTGTGAATATTTAACAAAAGGGAGATAATCTTCAATGTGAATATTTAACAAAAGGGAGATAATCTTCAATGTGAATATTTGACAAGGGACATAACGCTACAAGAGTGTTATTTGAACGATATCACAAATAGAAAGTGAAATATATTTTGTGATAATGGAACAGCTACTTTGTAGAGTGAATCATGTGTATAATTAAATACACAGAGGAGAAGTGAAATCTTTTAGATTTGAAAAGAAACATAGTGCACACTTCAACAATTAAGTACAACAGTGACAGTGAACTTGTAAAAAAGTGCTTGATATTTCTTGCTGTTATTTATTTAGTGCATAAAGTATTGAATGAACTTTATTATTGTGCTTTATATATACAAAGACAAAGAACTTGCTTGAATTAGTTGCACAAGTATAGAAAACTGTAACTTGAATTGTGAGAACAGAAATAGCTGAGAATTGCCTTTGAAATTTAAAAGGATATATTAGAATATCGAGATCAAGTTGGGACTTGAACCAAATTCAGCGTAAATTGAAACTCCTAGATAGTGATAGCATATTCACTTAGGATTGTCAAGTCTACATAAAGTCGACACTTGAATCAATATTTGGATATAGTCTACAGTATAGTCTACCTTGTTTGAAGTCTACATTGGTGAATTTAGTGTACACTGGAGTTGATCCTCAGTTATAGTCTACAGTGTTTGAAATACACATAGAAATATAGACTTTCGACATTAAGAGAACAAAAGTCTACCTTAGTCTACAAGACAGTATATCTTCTTTATAAGGAACAATTTAAAGGAAACTTGGAAAGGAAATAATTTGAATTTTGTTTGAACATCTAACAATAGTTCAACATGGCCGAAGGAATTAAAAAGGACGATGTTACAGATGAACATCTTAAATTACTTACAGCATTTGATAAATTGAAGGTCAAATCACCGGTTAAAATTGAAGAACCAGCAGACCTTGAACACTTTATGAAATACTATGTTACAGAAAAGGAACATTCAAAGGATAAGTCAAAAAGTACTGCTGTTCCAAGAATATCAACATTCTACGGAGAACCAGACAAAGGCGAGGTCAATTTTTTGACATGGCAATATGAAGTCAATTGTTTAAAAGTTGGAGGAATATTCACGGAAGAGCAACTTTTGAATGGCATTAGAAGATCATGTAAGGGGGAAGCAGCAAACATCTTGAGAAGATTAGGAATTCATGCATCATTGCTTGAAGTAATGAACAAATTCAGTGCAACATACTCGATGTTAGAAACCGGCGAGTCAATCTTACGAAAATTTTACGCTTGCAGCCAAGGACAAAATGAATCTGTCACTTTATATGCTTCACGTGTAGAGGATATATTTTCTCAAGCGGTACAATTAAAAGTGCTGTTGCCAACCCAAGAAGAGATTTTGAAAAATGTTCTTTACCAGGGACTGAGAACAAACTTGAGACAAGCTGCAAATTACAAATATGAAACTCTTGCAGACTATGATAAATTTAAAGTAGAACTTCGAAAAATTGATGCAAGTATTAATGAAGAAAAGGAGCAAGACAAAACAAAATGCCATGCAACAACGAAAGTGGAGGAAAAATCTGAGCTTGGAGAAGTAAAGGAACTGTTGCTGAATTTAAATAAAAGGATAGAAAAGTTGGAGAAAGAGAAAGAACAGAATCAACAACAACAGTATTACTATGATCCTCAACAACAACAACAGCGATTTAATGGTCCAAGTTTTCAGCAAAGGGGATTTGGAAGAGGAAATAGAAGAGGATTTAGAGGCGGTCCTGGAGATAGAGGAAGAGGACATGGTAACTACAGACCTTCAAGACCAACAGGCTCCCAAACTTTTCAACCATTATGCAACAAATGCAAACAACCAGGTCACTTCACAGAAATTGCCCAAACTAGTGAATGCCTCCGTTGCGGGATCAAATAGGGGCATCAGTGATAACAAAGAAGATCCCAAATTAATTGGAATGTCAACAGAAGCTAGTGTTCACATAAATGATGTAGAAACTATAGCCTTACTAGACAGTGGAAGTTGCATCTCTAGCATAAGTAAAACATTTTATGACGAACATTTGACAAAAACTCCAATACAACCATTGACTGAAATACTTAAAGTCGAATGTGCTGATGGAAGTGTTCTTCCATACCTAGGTTATATTGAGGCTACTTTAACAACACCTGGCATACCAAACTCATCGCCACAACAGTGTTTATTTTTAATCACGCCTGATACAAAATACAGCTCCAAAACACCAATACTTTTGGGAACAAATGTTTTAAATGAACTACTTACAGAATGTAGAAACAACTTTGGCAGAACTTTCCTACAAAAAGCAAGTTTACATACCCCTTGGTATCTTACATTTAGATGTCTCTGTCTACAAGAAAGGGAATTGAAAAAGAATAAAGATAGAATAGCAGTAGTGAAGTCAGCTGAAACAAATATGATTATCGTTGGACCAAACCAGTCAATCAACATAAAAGGCTACACAGATAAAGAACTCAACTTCCATGATACATGCGCCATTTTACAAGAAACAGAAGACTCTGCATTACCAACGTTTGTTGATATTACTCCTTCTGTTATACACTACAGTTACAAGAACAGCAAAGAAGTCATAGTCAACATATCAAATGTCACCACCAACTCGGTTACAATTTCACCTAGTGCAGTTCTTTGCGAGTTACAGCCAGTGACCATAGATGACTCGGTATTTGAAAAGTTAGAGAATGAACTGAACTCCAAAGTATTTGAAGAAATTCACATAGAATCTGAGTTAAGTGAGGATGAAACGAGACAAATTCATGAAGTTCTAACAAAACACATTAACATCTTTTCAAAAAGTGAAACTGATATAGGAAGTTGTGACAGAATAAAACATCGTATAGACTTAACAGATGACACTCCTTTCAAGCAACGTCATAGACGCATTCCACCTTCAATGATCGACGAAGTCAGATCGCATCTTGAACAGCTACTAGCTAGTGGTGTTATAGCCAAGTCAAATTCACCGTGGGCATCCAATGTCGTCCTAGTTCGGAAAAAGAACGGCAAACTTCGTATGTGTGTCGACTACCGCATGCTGAACACACGCACAGTCAAAGATGCATATGCATTACCGCGGATAGAAGAAGTTTTCGATTGCTTAGGTTCATCAAAATGCTTCAGTGTTATAGATATGAAAAGTGGCTACCACCAAGTTCCTATTGAAGAGACTCATAAAGATCGTACAGCCTTCACTGTCGGTGCCTTAGGATTCTATCAGTATAACAAGATGCCATTCGGTTTGTGCAATTCGCCCGCAACATATCAGAGATTAATGGAAAAGTGCCTTGGTGATTACAACATGAAGATTTGCGTGATATATCTAGACGACTTGATAATTGTTTCGGACAGTTTGGATCAACATCTTGAACGCCTTGACTTAGTACTTACAAGATTAGAAGAATGTAATCTGAAACTTTCAGCAGACAAATGCTTCTTCCTACAAAAGAGAGTTAAATTTCTAGGACATATTGTGAGTGAAAATGGAGTTGAAACTGATCCTGAAAAAATCGAGAAGGTTAAAAACTGGCCAGTACCAACAAATGCTGACAAGCTACGATCCTTTCTAGCTTTTGCAGGGTATTATAGACGCTTCGTCAAGGATTTCTCCAAAATAACAAGACCATTAAATGAATTACTCCCTCCTACATCCAAAAAGAAGAAAGGTATCTCAAAACAGAAAGAATGGAAATGGACAGAAACAGAACAGGCTACCTTTGATAAACTGAAAGAAATTTTAACATCGCCGCCAATATTAGCATATCCAGACTTCAACATCCCGTTTGAAATACACACAGATGCGTGTTCAACTGGATTAGGTGCTATCCTCTATCAACACCATGAAACAGGCAATAGAGTCATAGCATATGCTAGCAGAAGCTTGACAAAGTCAGAAAAAAATTACCCAGCTTTCAAACTTGAGTTTCTGGCGTTAAAATGGGCAATTACAGACAAGTTCAGTGATTATTTAACAGGAAATCACTTTAAAGTTTACACAGATAATAACCCGTTAACTCATATCTTAACAACTGCAAAATTAGATGCTACTGGACAACGATGGGCTTCGGCACTAGCTGGATACAACTTCGATATCATTTATCGACCTGGAAGTAAAAACACGGATGCCGATGCCATGTCACGTTGTCCACACGAAAAAGCTTCAGACTCAGATGGTGAATACATCAGAATAGCCAATGACACAGTAAAAGCTATATGCAGTTACACACAAAGTGAACCATACATTGATATATTGCCAGCAGCTGCAATAAACATAAAAGAAGCCACTGACTCTCCAGGGAAGCCTTTAGCTCAAATACAGATAAGGGAAATCAGGAAATATCAACGAGAAGATGAACATATAGGAAAATGGATCACTGCAACCATAGATAAAAGAATTCCGAAGATAAAATACTTCAGCAAACAGGACAGTATCATGAAGAAAAACTTTCATTGTCTGAAAGTCATAAGAGGTGTACTTTATCGTGAAGTCACTGTGAATGACAATAAAGTATTACAGTTGATTCTTCCAGAAGTTTACAGAAAGACTGCATTACTAGGTTTACACAATGAGATTGGTCATCCGGGCAGAGACCGGACAATGTCATTGTTAAGAGAAAGGTTCTTTTGGCCTGGGATGTCTGTGGACTGTGAAAACTGGATCAAGAAATGTGACAGATGTCTGCACAGAAAAGGTGACGTTAATACAAGAGCTCCATTGGTTAATATCATCACAACATATCCTCTTGAACTTGTGTGTATGGACTTTCTTACTTTGGAACCATCAAAAGGAGGCATAGAAAATATTCTAGTTATTACAGATCATTTCACTAAGTTAGCGTTAGCTATTCCTACAAGAAACCAGACAGCCAAAACAACTGCTGAAGCTTTCTATGAAAATTTTATTGTACACTACGGAATTCCCACAAGAATCCATTCTGATCAAGGTGGAAACTTCGAATCTAATCTCATCAAAGAGTTATGTGACCTATTTGGCATAGACAAATCAAGAACAACTCCTTACCATCCAAGCGGAAATGGAATCACTGAAAGATACAACAGAAGTCTACTCAACATGCTTGGTACATTAGATCCCAGCAAAAAGTCAGACTGGAAAAAGCACTTACCACCTCTTGTCTACGCGTACAACTGCACCAAACATGAGTCAACTAAGTTCTCTCCTTTTGAACTTATGTTTGGACGAACACCAAAATTACCCATAGATTCAGTGTTTGAAACAGCAAGAGAAGAACTGCCTACCCAAACTTCTGCAGAATATGTTGAACAACTAAAGAAACGTTTAGAAACTTCGCGAGAAATTGTAGATCGTTTCACAGAAACTGCACGTGGAAGGCAAAAACATCTTTACGACAAAAAGGCAAAAGCTTCTAAAATAAATGTTGGTGATAAAGTATTAATCAAAATATTAGCCTACAGTGGACGTCACAAAATAGCAGATAAATTTGAACAAGAACCGTACATTGTCACAGATCAGCCCAATCCAGACATTCCTGTATTTGAAGTGAAAGCACCTAATGGAACAACAAAGATGTTGCACAGAAACAAGTTACTACTCATTGGGTCCATGGATAATAGACCAGAACAGAGTAGAAATGAACTTAGAGAAACAAGTGTTTCAGCACGACCAATTCCTATGCCTAGGAAAGGTAAATCAAAAGCAGCTGCAAATGAAAAGAATTTGAATACAGAATTAAAGAAAGATAAAACCAGTACTGGAGTATCTGATACAGATAGTGAGTCAGAATCAGAAGACGAATATGTGATACACACATACCATAGTGGGGACGCTCACACTTCTGAATCACATGACGGTAAGACGGAAGTTGTAATAGAAGAAAAAGCAAGAACAGATACAGATATTGCAACACACACAATGGAAGAAACAGGTGCAGGAATTATTGAAAGTGCAGATGCAGTCGGAGATACAAGTAGTCAGACAGACTACGTGGTAGATGAAAATACAGAGACAGATGCTGAAGAATCAAAGGACAGTAGTACACAAGGAGCTACAGGAGGAAAAAGCCCTGACCCTTTATCTTGCAGTAAGAAAGCAAAAGCTAAAACGCTAGAAAAGCAGAAACACTCTAAAAAAGATGAGAAGAAACCACCTAAACCTCCCCCAAGAAGGTCTGAACGACCAACCAAAAGACCAAGGTGGATGGAGGACTATCATGTGAATCAACTTACTTACAGGCCTATTGATAATAGAACGGAAGCATTGAATGAACTGTTGGAATCTGGAATTCTTAGTAAAGTTAGTTCAGAAATAGCAAATAGACTGTGGGAAGCAGTGATGACATGAAGTTGATACATATTCAGACATAGTGCATATTTTAGTGAATGACTTTTGTAATGTGTTGAATTCACATGAACTGTTGTAGTGGAATTTTTAAACTGATTTTGAATTACATTTTCAAGTAATTTATGAGTGTACATAGATCTGGTGAGCGTTCGTCAATTATTTGGCGTTAGTATTTAGAACCATTTACATGTAGTTATTAAAAATTCATGTTTCTTTATTAACAGAACACAAGGCAGATAATTCATGCATGACATGTTTATTGAAATTGTAGAGAACACAATTTTTAGAAGCATGGGAGGAGAGACCATTCACTTAGCATGATGTTGTGTATAAATGTGCACAATACTGTATTTATATGAAAGTTGTCAGCATTTAATTCATTGATGATGAATACTAACAGTGTTGAATTTTATTTTGTAGGATATGCCAAGGATTGCTAATTGATTTATATATGCTTGAATGTGGAAGGTTTATTATTCCTGCTGTGTTCTAGTAGATTTTCATAGAATGATGGGACATCATTCTCCGGAGAGGGGGAGAATGTAGCAGAGCCAAATTTTAGACTAATTTATTGTTCTTCATATGTTTTTAATTTGTTCTATTCAGTCACGGTGTTGACCAGGTTCGTTACTGGTTATGTACGGTAAGGGACCGTACAGACTGTTTTTTAGTCATGTATAGTTGTTATTCCTTTCTCGTCCAATCATTGTGCAGTATTCGTGAGTTCTGATCACATGATTATGTACATGAAAAACCCGGCTGGTTTGACAGTGAAGGACAAGCTGTAAAGACGAAATGTAGCTGTGTCTACATTCTCACAGTTTTGGTTGTTTTATTGGTTTTGTCTACTGTTGAAGTTGGTAGCTATGGTTAGTATGACGAAGCTGCATTGTGTTGATTTATTCGGTTGGATGTTGTATTGCTTCGTTTTGATTTTATTCGTTCCTTTTTTCGCGCTCTTCTGTCATTCCTTTGTGCATGCGGGTCGTATACATGTCGGTCTACAACTGCCATTTACATCCTGTACTTCTTGTATTCTCATTAACATTACGCATGAATATTTTGCAATCCTAACATTTTACAGCACAGAGCACAGTGTGACAGTATGTGACAGTGGTCCCAGAGGAGTTGGTTGTTGTCTTTTGACAAGTATGGTAATTGAGGGATTTGTTCCATAAACAAGGTATGTTAGACTTTAGGTTTTGTCATACATGTACTTTTATAGACAAAACAGTTAAACATTGTTAAGAGGCACATAATGACGTAAAACAGGTTTTGTTAGGATGTACCACTGTGCAGTCAAACTATACTTTATTTAACGTCTCACTTATGTAATGATTTTAGGTTTTATTAAATTGCTTTATTACCAGTGTCTCAAGTGACATTTCATGTTAATGTATATGTATGAACAGCTGTATAGAGTTGAATGTTTTATATACAAGGAACTGATATTTATTACTTGTCTATAAGGATGAGTCATGACATTTGCAGGAAAGCTATAGTCTGTATGATATCCGGCTGATATCATAATAAGTAACTTTGATATTGGTTGTATGTTTCAGTTCCATCTTTGTACCTGCTAACGGTCTGGTTGTTCATACAGCACCTACTTGCAGTCCGACTGTTCATACTTACAGTCTGGTTGTTCATACAGTACCGACTTGCAGTCTGGTTGTTCATACCTACTTTCAAACTGGTTGTACTGGTAATCTGGTGATCTTAATCTACGAGATGAACAGTTGAAGTTTATTGTTCTATATTGAACAATACAAACGTATCAAGTGTTACATGTATATTTTAAAGTTGGAGTATTAGAACTTTATACAGAAAAGTGAAACATATTAAATAGTGACTGAAGAACTATTCCAGTGTTTTGTTTATTAACGAATATTATCTTGAGTTAAATCAATCTGTGGAGAATCGAACCTGTGAAAAGAGACTCTGCCAGAAAAGCATATCTGTTTGCGTTAGTTTCAGCACTACCTGATGTTCCAAAATGTGAGACAGAGGATGATGTACACTATACTGCAAGACATAGTACTTCAGAGTTCCAGATTCCAAATGTTAAACCAGATGTTCATATACCAAGTTCTTATAGAACCAAGACGTCTACTTGTACTTCAAGGTCATATCAATCCAAAATATCCAAAGAGTATGTAACTATTAATAAAGGTTTATTGCCGTGTGATCAAGTCCTGCCCGTTCACGATTCAGCAGTGAAGCACATATCATCATCAAGAAATGTAACGCCTTCATGCAGACCCGCAATATTCTGTAATATCAAGAGATTATTCGAGAAATAGATCAAAAATGCAAAACAAGTTATAAAATAAAAACAAGAAAAGGTCATATAGTATATAATATAAACGAAGAAGTTATTGTAGAGAATATTCGTCAAACACTCACATGCAAGTGATAGGTCCGCATCTAGAACTGGACTTGACAGACAGTGAATGTCGAGACTACCTTACATGGAGCCTCAAGGGAAAGCTTAATATTTTTTACAATCCCATCGAAAGACAAACAAAAGATGAATCCTTGGAAGACTGGGCTGATAGAGTACTGAAGATGTCCACCAGTGCATTCCGCAATTTTTCAGAAAGTCATAGGATGCAAAGGGCTATAGGTATATATTGATAAAGAAGCCGATATACATGCATGCTTTAACAGACCAATAAGTATGAAAGAATCACTAAATCCTCAAAACATAATCATTATATTTTTGAACGAGTCGATGGTAGCAGACAGAGAAGGTACAACCAAGTTATGTTTCCGTTATTGCAGTGATTCCCCTATCAGAAGCCAGAGTGGCGCAGATGATACAGGAAGCCATCCAACAGAGTTTAGTTTCAGCAGACGTCAACACCCTAAAATGAAGTCGCAAAGAAAAATGCAGACACCCAATGCCTCTTATTCAGAAGGTGGGGCCATTTTAAGAAAGAATGGCGCCGATAAAAGAAGTGGCTGAAGCAAAAGACAGGTGGAGATAATTTAAACACACAAGGATTGAAGGCGAACCCGTCCCAGGCCGCAGAAAACGCAATTAAGGGCCTGCATAATCAAAACGCTGAAGTTACTTTTTGTCCAAAAGCGGCTACGGTGAAGACAAGCGACGAAAGTGATTATCTGCATGTATAAATCTTCTAGTTCATATAGACAGCAAGGTTCTTATCGAAGATAAGTCCAGTCATGTATAAGGGATGTCGACAGCAATAAGACCTCTAGTCAGCAAGATGTCACACCGAAGGAGTCAAGCCAGCTAATAGGGGGTATATGAGTCAGTCATTTAAACCTATAGGTAAATAAACTTTTCCAAGAAGCACTTGCTGAAGAATAAGTCTACGTACATCAAGTTGAAGCCTGATCGTCATTTGTGTACTTGACTGTAGGTGGTTGAGAATTCAAAGCTAGAATAGATTCTGGTGCAGAAATTACCATCCTTTCCCTACAGATATACAAAGCTTGAAGAATAAGCCTGCTTAAGTCAAATATGTGGTTATGCCGATGGCACATAAAGATACCGTATTGAAGTTTTGTACAACAAAACCTTTGAAGTTGTGGTAAGGGTCACAAACATTTCAAGAAAGGGTCTACGTGGCACAAATTAGTGACTAAATGTTGCTTGGACAGGATTTCCTTTACCATTTAGGCAAAATGTTACGTTAGTTTTCAATGAAGAAATGATTCCCAATGAATACAACCTTTCGTGATGGTAAATACTCACAGCGGATGGTACAAGTCTATGCGTAATTGACTCACATTTCGTCATAATCACACTGAGCAACAAAGAAAGAAGCTTTGTAACTGCATGCTTGGTAAAAAATGTTCGAGACTTTGATACACAGCATATTGGTGTCGGGGATTCACTTTCGATGACCTGCGACAAGAACCAGCAAAAGACAAAAACATAACCATTCGGACGGTTCGGTAGAGTTCCGTTAACAGAGTATCAGACGAGAGCACCCATTGAACCCATATAGCTTTCATTGGTCGACTGCCAAAAACATCGCAAGAACTACATAATGATGGAAGATCAGTTTACAAAGTGTTATAATGTGTACCGTTACCGTCGCAGAAAGCTGAGGTGACCGCAAAAGCTGTCATTGACGATTTTGTCAGTCGCTATGGCTTTCCGTTTCAAGTTTTCATAGACAAGGAACGCAACTTTGAAAGCCAGCTGATTGAAGTTTTGTGTAAAGTTTTACACATTCATCAAGCCAGAACTACACCAGAGATTCCGTCCAGCAATGGTCAAGTTGAAGGATTTAAAAGAACGTTAGTTGATGCTGTCAGATGTTTCATTAGGAAATTGCAAGGCAAAAAGGACTAGGACATTAAACAGATAGCAATGGCTATACACGCTTCGGTAAACAGAAGAACTGGGTTCACTCCAAATAAGTTAATGTTTGAAAGAAAAGAATAACAAAGGTAACTGAATAAATGTCGTGTTTATAATGCAGCACGCAGCTTTGTGGAACAATAATCTTTATGTCCACAGTACATAGGCTGAGAACTAAGTCCGAGCAGCTGCTTGAAATCATTCTTCAGATGGTCCACACAGTGAAGGCCAAGAAAACCAGCATTTCTTGGTTAAAATCTGCTGCTAAGTCCATAGAAAGTATCCAGATAGGTGATGGAGACTGGATAAGCAAAGACAGTTTCAAAGGAGTACGATCCAGAGAGAGACAGGATATTTTATCGGTTCAAAGACAACAAAACAACGGAAAACTCCTGGCAAAAGTATCTGAGGAGGAAACAGTTGACGTTTGACTTGATAGACGGTCAGAAACTGCTATAATGACATCAGTTCTCCAAACAGGTATCTACAGCCAAGCATATTGAGGTAGACCCACCACCAAGTCAGACAGAAAAGATGACTTGAGGGAGCCCTAGGAGGTCGTCACGTATAAAACAGAAAACTGCGAAGTTTTCTACAATTAAATCACCGTCTAGAAAGCCATCCAAAGACCATCCAAAGAGTCCAAAGAGGATACAGTTTCCAGCCCTACTGACACAAACGTCCAGTAAAGGGCTATTAGCTCTAAGCATTGACATCTTATAGAGTCCTCTGCAAGTACAGAAACACATGACAGAAAGAAACACTCACCAAAGTGTAGGGACCGTTCTCAGCCCGCCAGGGAAACAGGGCTTTTAGCACCAGTCACCCTGAAAGGTCTCGGACTAAAGACCAGCATGTGTATAGTTCTATTGCAAACGAGAACAAAAGGCAATCTGAAAGGTCTCAAGCTAAAGGCATGCAGGAGTTAAGTTCCAGCCAAATTCTAAGTGTTTTTAATATTTGTATTTATTATGCTGGGTTATATATCTGCTTTTAAAATACCTATGTTACGCCATGGTAATATTGTCCTTATCGTTATCGACCAAGAAAGCTTCTTTGAAAAACAATAATACAATTTAATTAGGGCTGACAACCTATTATTATGGGCAATGTACTTTTGTCCGGGCTGTAACTTCTTCATGTTTATAACTGATGACATCAATGCATACAGCAATATGCAATGTTCAATACGAGGAATGTTCAAATATGAATGCATCTAAGCACATAAAAATGTATCCTTGATAGATTTCAATGAAAATTTTATTTTGTCCCCTCGAAGTATTCACTTCCAACAGATATGCATAGTTTCAGTCTTCTAATCCAATCCTTGAAGGCATTTTCATAGTCTTTTCCAGGTATACTATGAAGACAGTGGCATATTGTAGAACCGAGGTGTTTCCGCTGGACAAATCTTCGACCAGAAATGTATTTTTTTAGCCTTGCAGTCATATGGGGCAAGGTCAGGCGAATACGGAGGTTGAGGGAGCACAACAACCTTTCCTGCTTCAGAAAGTCTTGTACAATAGACGCCCTGTGCAATGACGCATTGTCATGTAGCAATCTGACATTGGCCAAACCAGTTGCAAGTCTTCGATATTTGAAATATTTCTTCAGTTTTTCGCATTTACGGATTTGCCTTTAGGTACAGCAACCTGAATGGAAGGACCATGATTTATGAAGAATATGGCATACATTACCTTCTTGACACTGAGGTCCGCTTTGCAATGAATGGTCTTTTGCCAGACTTTGTTGCCCATATTTTGTTCTGAATCTTTCGTTTGTTCTCAAAGTGAACCCATGTCTCGTCACCAGTGACGACATTTGCGAAAGGCCGTGCATTGTACTTTGGAAACTGTTTAAGCAACATTTTCGCGCATTGCACGCGTGCCTTTTTCTGCTCATCTGTCAACAGATGGGGAATCGATCTAGCGCAGATCTTTCTCATTTTCAAATTACGTTTCAGAATTGCATGAGCTACTCCTAATGAGATGCCAGCCATACTAACTATTTGTCTAGCGGTGTATCTAGCATCAGTAGCAACTATTTATTTCACTCTAGCAACCATCTTGGCAAACGTTGCTTTTTTTGGCCGAAGGCCCTGTGGTGCATCTTCTGTTGAAACTAACCCACATTTGAATTTCTTAAACCAACAAATAATTGTCGAAAAAGACATTCCATTATAGAATTCCAAAAATGTCTTTACACCCTATGCCAAGAGTACAACGATTCTTAATATAGGACCGGAAATCAACGGCGTACGCGGACCTTCTTCCAACCTTTTTTGTATTAGTATACACAAGTAGGTAATGTTTAGCGAGCGATAGACATAGATAAAGTGAACGGATTTTAATGGGTTATAACGAAATAACGTTCTAGATGCATTCATATTTGAACAATCCTCGTATGTGATGTAGGGTCAGATGACAAATTTTGAGGTCAAAATCAAACTGATGCTAAAAAGTTCAACAGTCTTTATCTCTTCATTCTTTTGAAGGATAATTTTCAAATTTGTGTCAAATGTTTCTCTCATCTAAATTCAAAAGATCAAAGTTAATGTTGTGATCCAGGTCAAAAAAACAAAAATAATATCAAACAGGGAATGCCACGTACCAAAAACGCAGCCAAAAAAAAGTCATGAAACAATATCTCCCGATCCTCCTAATAGAGATCTTTATGAAGCTTGGATCATTTCCTCGTCTTTGTCAGTCATTTTGGATAGGAACGTTGTGTAACATGATTGTTGTCAATTCATTTGTTTCTGAAGAAATGCATTCACGTCAATATTTAAACAATAAAAGCTTATACAGGCAACACTGTCTCATCTATATCATGCCGATGGCGTTAAGATATTTTTAAGTATTATGGCCGCTGACGTATTAACAAGGTATAGTGTGCATGCATCGTTTAACACATATTGTGTCCAACACTTGTAAATTTGGTTATGATTATTGTCATATATATAACATGCTCATGTATTTTTCGCTGGAACCCCATTCTTCACCTCCATCATTTACAATAAGAAATATTGTAGAGTCTTATTGTTTTCGGGCCCATCAAGTGATCAAACGGCATACAATTATTTGAGAGATGGTAAATAATTTAGTTTATGTAACCTGTTGCAGAAGTACGGCAGCTTTGCGGGAATCCTAAGTGCCCGGATTGACAGCTCTGACAGCCAATTGTGCGAAGGCAACAGAACAAGAAACACCTACTTTTGGTAATTCCCGTCCTTCCAACTCCCTTCACATGCTTTAGATAAGGTTGAGCGCGCGGAGTACTTCAATGGCGACGAGAATTTAAACTGGATAGACAGTGGATATGCTATACAGCGTACACGGCTAGCACCCGGTCATCAGTTTTCGCCTATTTCATCTTATGGGTTGTTTGAGGCGTATAAAAAGCAGTGGGCTTCTAGCTTGAGTCACGAATCGCTGAAATCATCATTAAGTTTTGGGAGACAGTTTACAGTAAGGTTGCAGACAGATAAATTAATTGAAGAAAACATTTTGAAGCTGCCCCTTCCCGTTTCAAGCTCCCATGATACAGATTATTTTTCGGACAAATATACACAGTATTAAACCAATGTAGGGAAAAAAGTAGGTAAGTGCAAAAATTATATAAATTGTTGGCATCTGTCTGTGTACCATCATACAGTATACAGCAAATAAGTTTGGATGTCTGGGCTTGTACATTTGGACAATTTCAAAGTATTCTATACACGAAATAGATTTGATTCATAAGTTAAGTACCTGAAAATTGTAAGATTGGCTTATTAGTTTTAAGCAAATTTTCATGAACAATATAGTGACTTCACCATACCCGTGTAACTTGACAAACCTGACAAAAAATGTCGGTCAACATAAATCAAGCCACTAAAGAAGAGTTGCAGATCATACCTTGCATAGGTCATATTGATCATACAGTTCAGGCATAAGTCTGGCAGAGTACAGAAAAAAGTTATTTCTATGATATTACCGGGACATGTGTAACAAATCACATGCTCGGTGTCATCGATTTTGCATATCCTAGGAAATGGCAATCGTTTTAATAAATGAAAACAGTTGTGACCACTACATCACCATCAGCGGCTGCCGGTACTACTATGCCATCCACTGTAGTAACATCCATTTCAATAATTGTGATAACTTCACCTGTGAACACTACAGAAATACATTCAGTACCCATTTTAGTATCTACAACAGGGGCACCGAGTTCAAGACCACCAAGAACACCGGTTATCACAAATATTCCTTTAGGAACTACACCCGGCACACCAGTTGCCAAACTTGTATCATCAAAACTTTCAACAACAACTACAAATACAAGTATACCGGCATATACACTATTGATTGAAAGTATGGTTATGATATTACCTATGCTATCAAAACCAACATTGCATGATTTACAAACACCCAACATTGCCGAGATAAAGATACCACATGCAACCTTAAGTGGAAGATGTTGTAAATCAGCTTCTTGCCGCAAGCCAGAAAATGACCAAAACAGATATGGGTGCGTTAGTTTTAGCACTACCTGATGTTCCAAACAGTGAGACAGAGGATGATGTACACTATACTGCAATACAGAGTACTTCAGCTTCCAGATATTAAACCAGATGTTCGCAAACAAATGTCTTCCAGAACCAAAACGTCTACATGTACTTCAAGGTCATATTCCTCTGAATCAACAAAAGTGTTTGTAACTACAAATCAAGATTTATTGCCGTGTGATCAAGATCACACCAAATCTCAAGATACTTCTGATTCAGTCTTGCAATAGCTTTCAAAATCAAGAGATTATTCGAGAAACAGATCAAAAACGCACAAAATGAAACATGATAAAAACAGGTCAAGGTCATATAGTAGAAGATCTAAACGAAGAAGTTATTATAGAAAATATTTGTCAAGACACTCATCTGCCAGTGATATTTGAACATCTAGAAATCACAATAATAAAAACATTCTTTGAAATCATATGACACTAGACGATATCAAAGTGCTGATGACACTTAAAATATCAACAGAAGCAAACGAGGATGCAAATCAAGAAGTCACAAGTCTAACTCAGACAGTGGAAGATCAAGGTTGTCTGAAAGGTCTACTAGACACAACAGCAGCCACAACTAATATTTATGAAAGAAAAAGATCAAAGTCATCTGATAAGTCTTCCAGACAAAACAGTAGACACAAATCTTCATCCTACAGCCATAATTTTAAAAGATCATCACTCAAATACCATGGATAAAGTTCAAAGTGTAAAACGTCAGTGTTGCGTCATCAGTCAAGTTCATGTAAATGGTCAAGTTCAGACAATAAAAGCAACTCAATTGATAAAAAGAGGCATTGCTGAAAGCGAAGTGACAGGAAAGACTACACTCAAACACCACACCTAAAGTTCAAAGGACAAAAGACAGTGTTGCGTCATCAGTCAAGTTCATTTGAAAGGTCAAGCTCAGATAATAAAAGCAAGTCAATTGATAAAAAGCATCATTTAATGCGATGTGACAGAAAAAGACTATCAACATCAGAAGTAGACATAGATCACGGTCGTATTCTATACACCGACAATCTAGAACAAGAGGTTTTAGTTTTTCAAGTTCCAGACAGTCTCGTGGATATAGGAAAAGGCCTACTCGGCATGATAATAAAAGAATTTCAAAAGACATGTACAATCCACAGCCATACTACAAGAAATTTAAACGTCAAATCCGCATTAGAAGACATGGACGTTCAAGTTCTGATGGGTCAAACACTGATGAGAATTATTACAAATCGTCAATGAAAAGAGATCCAAGAGAACTGCAAAAGATCCTGTGATATGATTGAAATACCAGTTGGCTGGCCTTTAAAAAAAGTTCGAAGCTACAGAACTGTAATGTATTGGACAGACAGTAAAAGTCGAAACTTCCTTACATGGAGCCTTCAAAAGAAAGCTTTAGATTCCTTTACAATCACATTCAAATTTGGTAATTGCAATTCCTTTAAACAAATAATGACTAGCTGGAGAATAGATTCGGTATCAAAGATCTGATTGAAACTTCACGTATAAAGTTCCAGCAGGCAAGACAAACAATAAAAATAAACCCTAAGAACACCTGGCTGATAGAATACTGACGTTGTCCACCAGTGCATTCCGCGATTTTCAAGAAAGTCATAGGATGCAAGAAGCTATCGCAAGATTTTCCAAGGGATGTATTGATAAAGACGCCAGTAAACACATGTTTCAACAAACAAAAACTTTTGCAAAAAGTCGATGGCAGCAAACAAAGAAAGTACAACCGAGATCATGTTTCCGTTAATGCAGTGAAGTTTCTATGTGAAGCCAGGCCTAAGCAGATGATTGAGGAAGCCCTCCGACAGTTACAATTCAATTCATTTTATTTGCATTATATGGCCTCCGGCCCATACACAATATATACACCATGAGATAAACATAATGCATGCTGGTATGACATCAACAGTTAAACAACATAGTCAAGTTAAGCAATGTTGACGTATTATAGTTAACAATGCATATCAAAAGTCATAGTCATCTGAACTTTTCTAAATATGTGTCCCTCTCTTTAAAAGAGTAGTAAAGATACATGGCAAATTTTCTAATTAAATTCACATTCTGGTTTGACATCAGAGCATACAATTTTTCTGGAGTTGGATATTGACAATAATACATAGGTAGATATCTTGTGCGAATATCATGAAGTGATATTCATTCTCCAGCACAGTTTCACAGTACACACATACACGATATTCTTTGGAGATGTTATAATGTCTACCTTTCTCCATCATTAAACAATGTGAAGAGCTACGGAATCTCGCCATACAATTTCTGAATTTCTTAACATCTATAGCATCATAAATGTTTCAAATTCAAAACAATATTTATAATTACAATAGTATTGCGGTTTAATATTGTCTCCACACCTTGACTGCCAGTTTATTTAGTATCAGCAGACGCTAAGACCCAAAGATGAAGTCGCAAAGAAAAATGCAGATACTCAATGCTTCTGCAGCAGGTGGTGCCATTTAAAATAAGATTGCCGCCGATACAAGGAATGGCTCAAGAAAAAGACAGGTGGAGACATGAAAACACTCAATGGTTGGACGATAAGGCCAACCGTCCCAGCCCACAGAAAGAGCAATGAAGAGCCTGCATATTCAAAGCGCTGAAGTGACTTCTAGTCAAACAACAGCTACGGTCAAAGATGCAAATGAATAATTGCATGAAAAAGATGACAGGGATACAGTTGGTATCATTATGTCTAAAACTTCTAGTTGATATCGACAGCAAGACCCTGATAGAAGATGATTCCAATCACGTATAATGGATGTAGACAGCAGCAATATTTCTAGTCAGCAAGATGTCCCATCAAAAGATTCAAGCTAGCTGAAGTGAGACAAATCAGTCAGTCATTTTAAAATTGCGGTTACGTTTGCAAAGAGTTCAAAAAGGGTCGACGTAGCACCAGTAAGTGATGAAATGTTGCTTGGACATGTTTTTTGTATTATCTATTCATAATGTTAGATATGCATTCTGACACGCTAGTTTTCAACGCAGAACGGATTCCAATGAATACAACAATTCGTGATGGTAAACCTGTAATTGCTAAGAGTCACTGTGACTAAACGTGTTGTGATTTCATCAAACTTAGCAGTCTTAATGCGTTGCAGAATCAACTCCAAACAGGATGATTACCTTATGGAGCGAGACTAGATGTCGAAAAAAACTAGGTATACTATTGTGGACGCTGAAACCATCAAAATCCTGTCGTCTGTTAAGTCGATCCTACTCAATCTTATCAGACTCTCCGGAAGGGCAAAGTGATAACCAGTGCATATGAAATATGGAAATTACTAGATAACCCCAATGACCAGTACTCCGAAGTGACTTCTTATTACAAAGACTACATGAATGTCCCGAAGGGAAAGAACAGAATGCAAAAGAGCGGTCGAGTTGAAACAATGTCTAAAACTAAAGAGATTGCACCAAAAGTTCACTCAAAAGAAGATCTTCAGAATTAAAAATGGTTCCAGTAACGGTGAATGTGTTAGATCATTTACAATTTCTTTATAAGTCTTTTATTGAACATCTTACCAAGGGGCAAATTGAAAAACTAGCCTTAGTGACTTTGAAGACGTCTTTGCATAAGGAGATTTTGACCTGGGTAATTTCACTGCAATTGAGCAGTCGGTGGATACCCGAGATGCAAAGCCCATCAAACAACGCATGCGAAGAACACCAGATGGCTTTGTGGGAGAAGAAGGACGACATCTCAAGAAGATGGTTGATGCCGGTGTCATTAAGAAATCTGTTTCAGAATCCGAATAATGGTACGTTACTTTTCCTCTACCATTGGTCGAATATTATTTGGATGAATTAGTTGGTAGAATCTGGTTTTCTAAACTAGATTCTAAATCAGCTTACTGGCAAGTCCGAATCAGTGAAGAAGATATAAAGAAAACTGCTTTTCTTACCGTGTACGAGCATTTTCGAATTGGGTTGGTAATATAGCCGACGCTCTTGAAAGGTTTCGAAAGCATGGTATTAAGCTCAAGCCAGAAAAAATCTTTTTCAGAAAGAATTGAATTCCTTGGAAGAATGGTTCATGAAAATGCACTGTCCGTGACATCCGGAGACATTGACACATTAGTCAGCTGTCCAGCTCCAAGTTCAAAGAAGAATGTTGAAATATTTCTAGGTTTAGAAAACTATCACAGAACCTTTGTAAAAGATATTATTGGTCTAGAATTACCATTGTTTAAACTTACGGGCAAATATTATTTCAAGTGGGGTATAAGGGAAAAAGAAGCATTTGATGCTTTAAAAAAGCTTTAAGTTTTCTGCCAGTTTTAGCTCACCAAACAATAAAGATCCATTCATACTGCATTCGAATGTTTCATATTCGGCTGTAGGTGTAGAACTGCAAGTACAGAATGGAGTAGAAAATATCACTGAATATAGCTGCTTCAGCTTGACTCCGGAGCAGAAAAATAACTGTTCTACCACATAAGAACTCCTTGACATTCCTCGGTTAACCAAACACTTCAGATACTACCTTCTAGGAACAACCCTTACACTGAGAACTGATCACTCAAGTTTGACCTGGTTAATAAAGTTTAAAATCAAACAGGGTCAGCAGGCACGACGGATTGAGTAGCTGTCTTAATATAACATGATTGTAAAACAATGGGCTGGGGCAAAGCACAGTAATGCGGACAGGAATTCTAATAACTTTGACGCCGTGCAGAGAATTAATAGCTGGTAATAGGCCTGCAGATATCGGATGTGGTGGTTGTCATTATTGTATCAGGGCCCGACGAACAATGGGTCGACGATGTCGACGATTCGATAAGTCTGGCTGCGCATGGTAGACTGACAACCAATAAAGGGAACGTTCCATCAGACGCAACTGTAGGGGCGAACAGGTCAACTTTCAAGGGTATAGGTAGAGTGACAACAGAATACTTTACCATTATCATTGATTGGTTAAAAGACAAGAAAGAGCCTTTGAAGGTAGCAAGCACTACTTAGGCACGACGATATACCTTCATCGGGTCACTAGGGCGTAGCTCGAACCAAAACCAAAGCGAAGAAATAGTTCTTCTAGGTCGGACTTTCTAGAGATGTTGAGTCTTATGTGATATCATTTGCTGTGTGTAATCAAAATAAGAAGAATGGATGATACGGTAGAGTCTCGTTAACACAGTTTCAGGCGTGAGCACCCATCAAACGTGTGGATATAGATTGCAATAGTCCACTGCCAAAGACATCATAACGAAACCAGGACTGCATGATGATGGTAGATCAGTTTACGGAGTGGGTAGAATGTGTACCGTATCTATGGCAGAAAGATGAGTTGACTGCAAAAGCTGTTATTGAGGGTTTTTCAGTCGCAATGGCTTTCCGTTTCAAGTTTTCACAGACAAGGGACGCAACTTCGAAAGCCAGCTGTTTAAAGCTCTGTGTAAGGCATTACACATTCATAAACCCAGAACTACACCATACAGACCGTACAGCAATTGTCAAATTGAACGACTTAATAGAACGTTACTGGATGGCGTCAGATGTTTCCTGTGGAAGTCGCAAGACAAATGGGACCAGAACATTCAGCAGATAGCAATGGCTAACGCGCTTCGGTAAACAGAAGTACCGGGGTAATACCAAATATGCTAATGTTGGTGAGAGAGGTAAATACAAAGGCTCAGCTGATGTATCTCAATGCAAAGGCAGTAACACCAATAGGCTTTATTGTTTTTGTTTGTAATTGTGCTTATTGGGTCCACCAACCTCGTTCGAGGTATATTCGGTGCGACCCATCCATAAGGCTTTAGAAAATATGTAGCACATTTGATGGGCACCATACAGAAAGCACATGAAAATGCGAGAGCAACTCTGAAAATGTCAATGAAGCGTATAGAGCGAATCTACGAATTGTGGATCCTGTTTAAGACCTTATTCAGAAGGAGATGCAGTGTGTCTTTTAGATACAGCAGCAACAAAAGGTAAATCTCGTAAGTTATCAATGTCATGGCAGGGACCAGCCATTATTGTGAAAATGTTATCATCATACTTGTATCTCATGAAACTAGAATGCAGTATTCGTGGTCAACCACGAAAGGATGATGCCTTGTTCAGATGGGAATGTTGCAGCATGGATCACAAAATACAAGGAGACTCCATGCCAATATACAAATATCATTCATGATTAGAATATTGAACAATACTGCATATGCCCTTGAACGGGAGGTTCGTGATCTAGTAACATGACTGCCACAGAATAACTGATGTTCTTGACATTGACAGGCACAAAGTGCAAGGACAGGGACAAGAGAGTTAGTTTAGGGTGAGCGTGTTATCATTTAGTGTCAGTTTTTTTAGATATGGCTGAATAGAAGGCTTTCGCTAAGAAAGTACAAGGATACCTGGATAAGGGTCGTGTTTTTAATTCAGCACGTAGCTTTGTTTGGAACTATAACCTTTATGTCAACAGTACAAAGGTGGAGAAGAAAAGTCCGAGCAGTTTCTTGAAACCATACTTCTGGTGGTCCACATAGTGAAGGCCAAGATGCATGTCCAACGTTACAAGAAAACCTGCATTTGATGGTTAAAAGATGCTGTAAAGACCATGGAAAGTATCAAGATAGCTGATAGAGGTTGGATTAGCAAAAGCGTTAGGAAACTCAAACCTCTTTCAAAGACAGTTTCAGAGGGGTATGATCCAGAGAGGGACAGGCTAGTTTACCGGTTCAAAGACATAAAAAAAACGATAAAGCTCCTGGAAAAAGTACCTGAGGAGGAAACTGTTGACGAAGTGTTGAACTTGATAGACGATGAGAAACTATTAAATCACATCAGTTCTCAAAACAATCAACTACCGAGCCTATTGAGGTAGACCCAACACCAAGTCTCACAGAAAAGACAGAGAGCCATAGGATGTCGCCACTTATAAAACATAGAGCTACAAAGTTTACCCCAAATAGAGCACCTTCTAGAAAGCAATCCAAATAGTCAAAAGTTGATACAGCTTCCAACAGAACTGACTAGAACGTACAGCAAACGGCTTTTGGCTCTATGCATGGACATCATGCAAGTACAGAAACACACAACCGGAAAAGGCACTTACAAAAGTGTCGGGACAGTTCGAAAGCCTGCCAGGGAGACAGGGATTCTAGAACTAGTCACCCTTATTGGTCTCGAACTTAAGACCAGTATATGTATAGTTCCACTGCAAACAGGAACAAAAGGCACTATGACAGGTCTCAAGCTAAAGGTGTAAAGCTCTAGCTCAGATTTTATCTAGATTTACGTCAGAGATTGAGAAGAGGGATACGTTAGGTGAGAAAAAACTTGTCAAGCGCGAAACTGCACAATGCTCTGAGGAGCCAGAGAAACTCGCAGAACCTAAGGAAATCATACCCACTCCTTCGACAGTCATTTTCACCTTGACAGAACGCTGCGAGAGTTATATCTAAAAACCGGTACATTGACGGATGGGTTAGCCAGAGTACTAATATAATAATGTCAATCTTGTTGGTACTGTTGCTGTGTACTGTGATCCAAGAACATACCCTTCGGAAGAGAGTCTGTAATATCTACCAGAAGATATGCTCATTGCCGTAGGGCTTCATCCAAAACATGCCTGGAATAGTTCACAGACGTATTCAAGCACTTGCACAGACTCTTGATTTTAGCCCAACGTAAGAGCATTAAGTTAAAGTGGCCTAGACCACAACGAACCCTTGAGGCAGTGGGCCTATCTGGTGAACCTTCTGAAAGAGATTCTGCCCAATGTGCAAGACAGATACCTACTGGTTATACACGGCCGTTAAATGATAATAAATTATTAAGCAGAAGTCTTCTGACTGCTTCTACACGTCCTTAAAAAGTATGTAAAGCCCAATCTCTGTTTTTATCTTCATTGATTCACGGATAATCAGTATATACTTCAGGAATGGCTGGATATGTTCCCAAGAACGTTCTTTTGATTCACGTACATGGTTGACTTATTCTCATCAGACCAAGTTGCAGCGTTTCGAGACATTGACGATTCTCACCAGCTCCTGGAGTCAGATACACCATACTTTGCAATTCAGGGATCCAGAGTGTCTTCTCCAAACCGGATCTACTCAGTAGCCAAGAGTGTAGATGAACACATGATCAGTGTTAAAAACGTTCGAGATGTTACAGTCGGCAATGCATTGAACATCTGCCAGGGACAGTTCCAGTAGAATGCAATTACTTATAGTGTGATGAGTAGGACTTCTAAAAAATACTTAATCATACTTACATATTGTGAGAAAGATGCTGCCTAAGAGTTCCATTTAGGATATTCAGTCCATTTCTAATGTATAAAGTATTCCATATTGGAATAATAATCCATTTATAGTGGACCAGGAGTGTTATAATGGATAATTATGTAGTCCAATTCTATTTCATAACATACCAAATACATACGTCCACATACTTCAGAACTTCAGAAGCATATATTTCACACCGAAGAGGCTCCATCCAGGTATCTACAAGGATCCTCAGGTACCTTCAAGTTACTGAATTCAATGAAGCCATAGTTTCAGGGGCCACCGAAGTTTCAACGGGTTTTTAGCTTATGGAGATGTACTGACCACCGTTCCAGCCAGAGGGTTC